>OZ012625.1:52879408-53479408 GCA_963942485.1 Pediacus dermestoides | reverse complement strand
ACTTTATAAAATATTCTTTTCTAAAAATCGTCCCATAAATTTCAGGTGCGCCTTATCATACGGTCTTATGGTTAGAAAAATACGGTAATTTATTTTCCGCTTAGTAAAATTTGTGTTCAGACTTTATTTACAATTTTTAAATAATTTTAGGTGCATGGTTTGAATTTTTTAAATATTTCTCAATTATCCATTTTACAATAAATAAATACTTATAAAAAATTGGTGGAGGCCCTGGCGCCCGGGGGCATGACCCCAGTGGACCCTTGCTAACACCACTCTGTGGTTTACCCGTATTTTTCTAAGTTACTTGATTGAAAAAATTACAGTTTTGGAATCGCTACTTAAACTTTTGACAATTTAGCTTTGTTACAAAGTTGAATGACGATTTTATTTAACAATAATTATGAACTGTTTGTATAAATTATTTCCGGGTTTTCGGGGCCCAAAAAACCCCAAATAGTGCTTTTAAAATTAGTGTCCAAGTCTCAAGTGCTGACATTTTATAAAGTTTTAAATTATTTGTCGACAAACACACAAAAAAGTTGAAATATTTTAACAGAAAAAAGTAAAAATGTTCTGACCTAGTATGTTGTCTTCTACAATGTGGTTCTTATTGTACCTAACCTGCAACAAGAACCGGATAATTAAAAGCAAAATTCCAAAAATTATTTTCAAATTTCTATTCTAAGTAGGTACTAGCTTATAGATAGTAGTAGCATTCCGCCGTGGGCCCCCTAGTACGGGGCATTTATCTTTTCGAATATCGGAAACCAAATTCGTCTCGGAATTACTTCCCAGCAAAGTCTAAATGCCCTGTACTACCCTGGCTGCGGCCAGTACCATGCGGGGGCCATGAGTAGTAGGTAGCAGTGTAATAGTAGTAGCAAAAAAAATTAAACTATTTCGTACCTTTTCTCTTAAAGCCCTTTTGCTTTATTCCCGTCTGGTAATCCAAGGAAATCACTAATGAATCAACAACACAAGCACTGTATTACAGAAAAAGTCTAGGTACCATTGAACGAAAATTTGAAAAGTAACCGTAAGAAATAATTAATTACGCGAAGTTACGATTAACTACTAACGAAATTATAATAACATGTGTTATGCTTCTAATTAATTAATAACTAAACCTAAGCAGCAAACACACGTCTGCTCCGTTCCGCATCCGAAATAAAACTAAAAACTGATTCATATACAAAATAAATACAAAATAAATTCTTACATAATAAAGCCATAAAAATTAGTCATCCCTTTTGCCAACAAATAAAATTCTCCTACTCTCTTAAATACGAGTATACATTAGTCATGGCTTCGAGCTTCTTCGGGTGTTTTCGGCACTTTCAAACACGCTCGAAGTTTCATTAGTCACGGCTTGAATTTTGTTGACATAAATCAAGTTGGTAGTTTGATGTCTTTTGGAATCGCTGGTTAGATTTTTGTTAAAAAACATTTGTTTTAAAGCTGAATGACTGTTTTCTTTTGGTAAAATCCTCAGAAGGTTCCATACGAATTTTTCGCGCGTTTTTTGAGCCTCAAATTGTGATTATCAATAACCGCAGGTTTCGAAGCGGCTGTTTCAAAAATATCACAGTTTTGGAATCGCTGGTTAGATTTTTGTTAAAAGACATTTATTTTAAAGACAAGTAATGGTTTTATTATGAAATTATTCACAAAAGTTTCCATACGATTTTTTCCGCGTTTCTTGGATCCCCAAATTGCACTTATTAAAAACCGCAGTTTTTGAAGCGGCTGTTTTAAAAATATCACAGTTTTAAAATTGCTGGTTAGATTTTTGTTAAAAAACATTTGTTTTAAAGCTGAATGACGGTTTTATTTTGGTAAAATTCTCAGAAGGTTCCATACGATTTTTTCGTGCGTTTTTCGAGCCTCAAATTGTGCTTACCAATAGCTGCAAGTTACGAAGCGGCTGTTTTAAAAATATCACAGTTTTGGAATCGCTGGTTAGATTTTTGTTAAAAAACATTTATTTTAAAGTTAATAGTTTTATTTTGGAAATATTTACAAAAGTATCCATACGATTTTTTTCCGCGTTTCTCGGATCCCCAAATTGCGCATATAAAAAACAATTTTTGATGCGGCTGTTTTAAAAATGGCACAGTTTTTTAATCGCTGATTAGATTTTGGTTAAAATAGATTTAATTTAAAGCTGGATGATGGTCTTATTTTTAGAAAGTCGATAAACGGTTTATTAAAATTTTTTCCTTTTTCTAGAACCCAAAATTAGCGCTTTTCAAAAATCACATCTAAACGAGTGCTTCTTTTAAAATATCTGATGTGCCCAACACATGACTTTCTTATACTTACGGATAGTATCACAATAATTACTTTTCCTAAAGAAATTAAGTTAAATTTCTTGTAAAAATTCTGAAGGTTTCCAGCAATTTTCAAATAGTCTCTGTCGCACTTATTGCAATACGCATAAATCTGTCCTTGTCCCATTCATTATAACCGAATTTTACGACAAAAATGTGTTTTATTTTAGATTTTTGAACTATTACTCACTTAAAAAAATCTCCCGATATGAGATTACATTTATTTATTCATTATTATTGTTTTCGGTACCATAGAAACCTGTCAAATAAAAAAAACTAAAGCGTAGTTTACTCGAGCAAGTAAACTATCGCAAGTTAATGTCTGAGAGCAACTTCCAAATAATTTGCGTAGTGTAAACACTGCCCGAGAGTTCTCTCAGCAAGTCGCAAAACTTGAGGCAAGTGCTTGCGCCAATAATCACTTGCACGTCTAAACAAATTGGGAGAGCGCTCTAGCAAGTTACAATTTTTTTCGATTTTACTGAAAGTTGTGTGCAAGTTGCAGCGACACGCTCGAATATATATATATATTATACATTTTTATCAATTAACAACTTATATTCATTAATATAGCTATTTATGTATCAAGTATTTCAAGAGTGTTTGGGGACGAATCGTGAGAAGTCCCCAAAAACTATTTGCGTACGTGTTGCATACAAGGCTTTTTTGCATGAGGTCTGCAAACCTCGAAATTAATTTAAAAATTTGTTTAAATATGTACATACAGACTCGTACATAATACATAATACTAGCCCAGTCAAATTAGATTAAAAATTACCTAATATCTACAAAGTTGACAGAATGGCCACATTTTTGAGAGCAAGTCGAGGGTCATTGATAAAGCTCTGAACCGCAAGAATCTAACAAAATTTGTCTGTGTGTCACGTGATAAGGATGATTTTTTATATCTTGGTCTCTACTGGTTGGATTTTAATGTAGTTTTTTAAATTTATTTGGATCTTCACTTAGGTATTAACTCTTTTAATAACATCGAAGCTCCAAGAGTAGGCCTTCTGGCTATCTATTTCTTTGACCCCTATCCTTTTTCTATCCTCTCTTCGCTCTTTTTGTGCAATGAGAACAGCAACGGTTGCTGTTCTCTTTCTACGACGTGACATTTCAACTTGAATATACCTACTCTACCGTGTAAACGCGCATGCAATCACTTGCTGCAAGTTATGTCTAGAGAGCACTTGCTGAGAGAAATTGCCTTGACAACTTGCTTATATGTAAACACTAGCGCAAGTTACTCTCACAAGTTCTATCGCAAGTTACTATCCCGTGTAAACTACGCTTAATGGTCCGTTCCTTCTGGGATTCGAACCCGGGACCTTCCGTTTGGCAGCCATATAATGAGACACATGGTCTACCTCGACCATCGAATTCAACTATCAAAGCGCGCTATGAAAAATATAAAGTGTTTTAAGTATATCTAGTTTTTTTGAAATTTTTTTGACGGAATTTCAAAAAAAAGTTCAAACAAAATTTGTTCAAAATTCAATTCTAAATCGATGTTAAAGAATAAAAAATCTCGTAAATTGTTTATTTTTCAAAAAAATGTCTTCAGGTAAGTATCACTTGTTTTGGTGCTAGATGAAAAACATTGAATGTGGCACCCACAATTTTGTTCAAACTCTTAAATATGAAATTTGAATCAAATCCGAGAACTCGTTTTTGAGTTATGGTGGATACAGACAGACACACAGACACACACACACAGACAGACATCATGGCGAAAATGGTCAGAATGGATTCAGGGACCCTCAAAACGTGTAAATCCATCAAAATCTCGAAGTCGAAAAAAATCACGATTACTATACTTCCTTATACTTCGTATAAGAAAGTAAAAAGTGTTATTTTGATCCCAACAATACGTCCTTAAAATATCTACATCGAATTTTTACTTTCTTATACGCAGTATATTGGATTTGATTCAAATTTCATATTTAAGAGTTTGAACAAATTTGTGGGTTTTAAGATAAAAAGTCTAAAATTGGAGAAATTATATAATCAGTTTATACCCTAATAATGCTTACGTCGGCTGTTTGGAAACGGTGCAATTATCAAAATTCTCCCAATTTTTCTTTGGCCCGTTTTTATATTGATGTGATTCGATTTCTTAAGTCAAAATAGGACTTAAAGTCTCGAATTTTCGACGAATCCAACTAATTACTTTGTAATAAAGAAAACTGCAAGGAATTCTGCCACTTTTGAAACTTTTATGATTTGGGTTAAAGACACAAACTCTAAAATTATATGGAGAGAATTTATAAATGTTTTGATAGAAAGCCATAAAAACCGGAATCTTCAAAGGATTTTCATTCTGTTTGAAATTTCTAATAGTAGATCAATTTTATGTTACCTACTGTAATTGCTGTAAAAAGAATACTTCAACAATATCCGTTAATTTTTCGAAGTTTTATCACAATTTTCTTGAATTTATACACTGGCGAGCAAAAAACTGAGGTCACATTGAAATTTTCTGTTTTAAGCAAGAATTGTTGGTGAGACTTTGTGGGCGTTTCAGCGGTATCAGTAGACAGGCCGGATAACCAGAAGACTAGGATCCGGGCGAAAAAGAGTCACCACCTAAACAGATAACCGTTTTTTTGTGTCCGCAAGTTTGCGGAATAGAACAGCTTCTGCAATTTCGCTTCCGCCAGAAGAAGGCTTTATGCTGCTGGATTGTCTTGTAGAAGAATGGCTGCAAGTACCCCATTGCAACGTCGGCATCGAACTCCAAGACTGGCCGTTACTCGAAATCACCTGCCATAGAATGATGAGGACTGGAGCAGGATATCTACTGTTCTTTGGATGAGTCGCGTTTATGCGTCACTAGGTCAGAAGGACGGGACGTCGGCGAGTTGTTTAAATTTTCCAGTAAAACTAACTGATTTCAAAGTAAAAAAGAAAAGATAACAGTTTCTCGCAGTGTTATGGCACAACAAAGAAAACTGCAAAGAATTGTGTCAATACTTAAAAATTTCAATGTTAGTTTTAAAGACAGAAAATCTAAAATTGAACCAATTTTATAAATAGGTTTATAGTAGGCAATAAAATCGGAATTTTCATTCTGTTTGAATTTTCTAGTAAACCGTAAGGAAATCTGTAAATTTTTTTCGGAGATCTCAAGTCCAAAGTGCATTCTTTTGTACAAATTTAATCAGCGGCTATCCCCTAGATTTTCATTTATAATAACAGAAAATTTTACCAATAAAGTTTCTTCTTCAACATATTCCTAAAAATTATTTGTAGTAGATAAATATCTAAAGAATTTAATACTTTACTTTACAGCCCAGAATAGAAATATACAGGGTGTTCAATCTCGCATCGTGGAATACCCAATAAATCATAAAACATAAACTTTTATTTAAAGTTAAGCATAAAATATTACATAACACCATTAACAATAACTTGTACAATATACAAAAATATTTATAAGTATATTACCTATACAATAAAATAACATGAAATTAATAATATTGGACTTTTTGGAAACACGGCAAGAGTTGCAAAGTTCCTATGAACACTTCGGTTGTTGCTAACATTATCGACATGGTACATAGAATATATTCCAATTTCAAAACTGGTTTCTGTATAAAAAATGTGTACAAAAGTGCCAATATTGATATGCATGTAAGAAAAATAGCAACACCTGTTATCATTGCTAAAACAGACAAAATTTTTAGAACACAACATTATATTTCATAAATTATCTTACTTCTCTTTTCCTCCTTGTATTTTCTGAAGAGGATAATTTTCGCCAATTCAGCTGATAGTCGTGTGAAAACCACAGTTGCATCTTGCCAAATATTGGGGGTGTCAATAATACTTCTATATTTGGCTGCGGTCATAATCGATTCACATGTTGCAAAAACTGGATAATAATATGCATTTAAGTATATCAAACATTCGAACAATAATTCAGCATCTAGCTTCATGACCATTTCATTTATCAAATTCTACATTTTGGCCTATTTATAATTTCAAAGATATATTTAGAATTTTTATGGTGCCACACATTTTGTGCCTGTCGAGCACCAGCAAAGAGAATGTTTATGGACTGTAGGGGATCTTTTGAGATTGTGATCTTTTTCTTGTTATCTGGTAATAATTGCAGGGCCTTAATTTTAAAATTTAAATTTTTCTAACAGCAGAGATAAGTATTTAAAAATACTGTATAAATATTGTGCATTATAAATTTTAAACAGTCCGATAATGTTAAAATAATAAAGTAGGACTTAAATATAAGGAGTGAACAAAAAATTCTGGTACCTAACACATTATTGCAGGTTTAGGTCGTATTTAGTTTGAAACTTTTAGTAGGTATTAATTAAATATACCTACTATATGGAATGCCAATAGGGACTTTGCATGATTTTCAAAATAAATTTTTTTGAAAAGCTGATACTAAATTATCACTATCAATATTTTTTTTTAAAAATTTGGGTCCGTACTTTCCAAGTAAATAAATAAAAAGTATTGTAAAATTTGAAATTTCCATGCATTGCCCGGAAACGTCCGAATCGGCCCAAAAGACTGCTGACGTCACGAATCTAGTTCACAGTGCAGCACGCCGCATTTTGACTTATTTCGAAAAATGTCAAACGCATAAAAAATATCTAGACATGCCAATGTCAACTAGATTCGTGACGTCACACAGAATTCTCCGATCTCAAAGCGTTTTCGGGCGGCAATAATATATTTGAATTACGGTCAATTTATAATCGTTTTTTATGTACAAATATTGAGTAAAAAAAATTATTTTTGCTGTAGAGTATTATTAATATAGTCGTTTTACATTTCTAATAGAAAAAAACGGGATTTTAAAAAATGCAACGTTCCTATTTTATGACTGAAACACCTTGATGATAATTTTACAATAATAGTGATTCTGTTGAAAAAGAAGTTAAAAAATGGAGGATAACGCCTTCCTTATTACTCGGCTAGCATATACAGGGTGGTCCGTAAGTAATGGGTAAAAAAAAAGTTTGAGTCTGATGACTTTAAGACATCAAGAGTAGCGCGTCCTCCAGCAGATGGAGCAAAATTGGGAACTCGTTCTTATTTTCCATCTCAAAAAAAACCGTTTATCAGTTTCTAAATTGTTCCGTTAAAACTGCTTAAATTACGACAAAAAATCAATTTAAATATTCCGCTTTAACAATCTGTTGCTCTTTTAAAATATTAACTTTTAGAGGAAGGTAATTTGCTACTGTTCTGTTTCATTAGTTTAGGTCCCATTGTATACCAAAATATTTTGTGATAATATCTGCAAATTATATTACTTATAGTTTACTTCAAGGTTTATTAAATCATCAAACTTCATATCCCTATCTTATACACAAAAGTTTAACTTTTAAAATATTTAAAAAAATTGTCCAACCAAAGAAAACACTCAACAAAAAATAGTAGCAAATCAGGGACTGGAAAAGTGGAAAATTATTCAAATTAAGAACCGAATTATCTTTTTGGTTTCGGTTGTTAGTCAAAAATAGAAAGTGTGGAAGTGCCATAGATGGTGCTAGTTTACTGGGTTTAAAAAGTGTAATCAATAAACAGAAGAAAAATTTCGAAAAATTAATTTAAACAACAAAAAGTATTCGATTCCGATTCCGATTCCTTTTAAAACCAGTTAAAGATTTCGATTTTGGTTCTCGATTTTTAAGTGGTTCCGGTTCTATTCATGCATCCCAAGTAGTTACTTGGCTAGTTAGTCAATTATTGTTTATAATTTATTTAAAAAATATTTTGAAAATTTTTTGGAAAACAAAGTACTAACTTTTTCGAAAATTTTCTTTGTAAAGGTGTACAAATTACCTCTAAGAGAAAGCTCAATATGAAGAATGTTGAAATTCCTTACTTAAAAATATGGGAAAATATTTACAAGTAAATTAGTAGGTATTGTAGGTAAGCAATGAGAATTTAATGACAGCTATTAAGACACGAGTATGAGAATTACGACATGAGCCGTAGATGAGTGTGGTAATGAATACGAGTGTCTTGATAGCCACTAAATACTAAATCTGAGTTGCATAAGTATAAACTATTTTTTCTACGACTAGTCAAAATAAGGCAAAATAAGAAAATAAATATTATGACAACTTTATCAAAAACTCAGAAATGTCAGAAAATCAAAATTAACTGTCAACTTTTAAATTTTAGATCTGTTAGATGTTCATGGCAATATTTGATATTGACATGGAATATTGTATTTCTACTGGTTATAAACTTGTATCGTAATGAATCTCATTACAGCACAGGTAATAAGTAAATGTCTAATATTTCAATTAAAGTATGGGAGAAGAAAAAATGTTTTTATGTTAGTAATAATTATTGTTCCAGAAAAAATAAGATGATATTTGTCCAACCCTGTTCTCAATACTAAATAAAAATCTCAAAACAAATTTTCCATTACTTATCCACATATAGATTTGTTCAAAATTGAAAACATTTTAAATAAATGTTATATTGGTAACAGAAATCATATTGGAAAGGTAACTTTATTTTCTATCTAAAAAAGTTATAAAAAAATTTATGTGATACAAAAAAACATCTATGTATAGGTATTTAATATAATACCTATCCGATGTTACCTGTTCTGGGTTCTTAACAACTAAGAATTAACTCTAATATTATCTACTCTACTGAAAAACCCATAAACAGTACACACTAATCTACTACTAAACTACTGGTATTTTAGGGTTTGAGTAAATATAATACTTAACAACTTTTATCGTATCTTGGCTGCCAACCACAACATGAATATTGGCACTTGGGTAAAGTAAATTAAAATCGATATCGTAATCAAAATCAGTAATATTGAATTTTCTGAAAGCACGGCAATAGTTGCAAAGTTCCAAAAACCACTTCCGTTATCGCTAACATTGTAGACATAGTCCCCAGTATATATTCCAATTTCAACACCGGATCTTGTACACAAAACGTGTACGTAAGCGCCAACATGGTAATTAACGTTAGGAAAACTGCAACTGCTGTTATTATATCTACAACAAATTAAACAGGAACACGAATGAAAATTGGATAAATATATTTAAGATATTTAAAAGTTCTTTTACATACTTCTCCTTTCATCCTTGAATTTTTTGAAGAGCACTATTTTAATAAATTCGACCGTTAATCGGCTGAACACCACGATTGCATCTTGTCCAATGTTTGGGGTATCTTTGTTTTGACTTATGTATTTGGATGCAGTCATCATGGATTCACATGTGGCCAAAACTGGATAATAATATGTATTTAAATACATCAAACATTCGAACATTAACTCAGCGTCTATGTTCATGATGTTTTATGCAATTTCTCGTTCTAAATCTTAAACTATTTATAGTTTCATCTAGATTATAATTAGAAATATTGAATATACAGGGACCAATATTTGTTTCTCCAGTCTGCTATGGGCACTTATCGGTTATTAAACCTCAAATATGTTAGACAAGTTTACGAAAAAAAAAAGAAATTTTAACAACTGTTCTTGATATTAAAATAATATAGTAGAGTCCTAAAATGCTTATTCCTAAAAAATTCTCAAAAAACTGCATATCATACACAATTTGTTTAATGCATTATAAATATATTAGGCATAAACAATTGGAATGAAAACCAAAATGTGTGCTATTCATTCCAGTTTTTATTTCAAGGATAATAATTTATATAAGTAAGCATAACAATAAAATCAAAAAAAATTTTTACATAAACTCGAAAACCTTATTTGTAGTCCAAAAACTAAGAAAGCTTGAATTTTTTTCCTTATAAAATTATGTAATGATCGGTTATCGTGCCAAATATAAAATAGAGTACTAATTACAAGCACTAGCAAAATTATTTACTAATTTATAAATTTGACGATTTGACTAATACTCCTATTAAATATAGATTTGTCATTTCACACTACCACTTTCCTATCTGTCTATTTAACCGACTTGCTAATCACTCTATCAACACAGATAGCAATAATGATAAAACCACTATTGGCCCCCTGTATATTTTAAGGTGCTATATTGAGCTGGTTAGGAATGTGAAGAGTGAGTGAGTGAATAATAATTGATAAAATTTATTGTATCATAAGTTTTTCTAGTTGTGAAATTCATTTAGATGTTTGATCGATATCAGGCATTATATCTCATGTCTTGTTACACACCTTGAAAAAAAATATGATTTATAAGCGCTCGGAACTTTAAATAGTATATTAAATAGTCAGTGCCAAGTGCCAAATATTAATATGTATAGGGACGAAACAAAAAATGTATAAATTATATTAAGTTGCTTTAATAGGACATTAAGGGTCTGAAAAGGACTATAAATTACATCACGCAGAAAATCTTATATTATGCATTTTATTTACTAATATTTTGGCTTTTTTTTATTTAGAATGATGGAATTTAAAGAATTCTTTTCGATTTTTATGAAACAAGAGCATTTTTTTAAGTTCAACACTGCATCCAATTCGTCTATTCCAAAAAGACCAAGATATTTACGAACCTTAATTGAATTTTTTTATATATTGGCTTTTTCCCTTAAGAATTATTCTTAAAAATATTTTAAGAATGTAACTCATTAAACTACTGTACCTACTTACTTACATACTGTTCAAATTTTGATTCATTGTGTACATCTAGGTACCTAAAGCTGGTGGATCATCATAAATATTTAAATGTAAAGAAGTAAAAAGTAAATTGAAAATAGTCTATAATTTTGTGGAGTATTAAGTTCACATAAAAACCGAGATGTTTTAGATACAATTATTATTTTTTAGTTTAGTTTTTAATTTATGTTAGAGACTTATTTAGTTATCAATTAATTTATACCAATAGTCGTTAATAGTGTATTATGCAATGAGCAATTAATGATAGCTATTAAGATACGAGTATGAGAATTACGAGCCGTAGGTGAGTGTCGTAATGAATACGAGTATCTTAATACCCATTAAATGTGAGTTGCATAATTATACTATTTTTTCTACGACTAGTCAAAATAACGAAAAATATGAAAATAAATATTATGGCAACTTTATCATAAACTCAAAAAAGTCACAAAATCAAAATGAACTATCAATTTTTAAATTTTAGATCTGTTCATGGCAATATTATTTGATATCGACGGAATATCGCTGTAATGTTGCATTTCTATTGGTTATAAATTTATATCGTAATGAAAAATCTGTATTGTAATGAATCTCATTACAGTACAGGTAGTAAATGTCTAATAAATCAATTAAAGTATGATTAATATACAGGGTGGGTCGTAACTATTCGGACATAAAGTAGCCACAGATAGTTGGGACCAAAATATGAGGATTTGACCAAATATGTCTTAGTAAAATGTTGCTGTGGAAAAAAATACAGGGTGTTAAAGTTGAATTATTTTTTTCTTTTTTTGGTAATAATATCACAACATCTTTATAAATTGTTACAAAATTTGGCAGAGGGGTATTACTTTAGGTAAGGAATATTATCTTATTTGTTATTTTAAATTTTGTTATAGGTGGCGCCACATGACCGATACGTGATGATGAAATTCGATCATAACTTTTTTTGACGAACCTTTTTGGTAATTTTAACTAAAAAATATGTTGTAAATATCATTCATATGTAAAACTGTTGTACTTGTTTGAACTTGATAATTTCAACCGTTTTCGAGAAAATGCCATTAAACAATTCAGAGTCTCGAAAAGTGTTAAAAATATTTCAACTTTAACACCCTGTATCTTTTTCCACTGCAACATTTTACTGAGGCATATTTGGTCAAATCCTCATATTTTGAGTATTGAATTTGAAGCGAAAAAAATTCTGAGCCCTAATTATAATTAGGGACAAAATAAGTGCAATATAAAAGGAAACATGTAACCATCATGTAACTGTAAAACATTATATAAGGATTATCAAAAATTAAGTATACTGAAATGCAATAAGTGTCCTGATAAACAAACAAGAGTAGTTTATTGTTTCTTGGTGTGGAATTATTCTTGAACTCGTAAAAAATTGATATGTTATATCTGAATTTTGAGTAGGTTAGGTACTTAGGTATCTTAAAAATACAATAATAATGTTTGCAGCATACTAAATAAATCTGTGATGTTCAGACTTATTTCATCGTGTTTTCTGGATCTGGAAGTTATTTGTCTATAACAAAGCGCTTGGGGATCCATCATACTCTACCAAATACTATGGGTCTCTTCTACATAGAATGTCAAACAAAATAAAATGAGCCCTAAGATAGACTATAGATTGAACTTGAAAAATTTCATAAACATACCTATAAATGTACCTATTACTTTAATGACACAAATAAATCTATATTTAAACTTTGGCTGCCATACCCACCTACGCTGCTTTGTATGAAATTTATTTGTTATCAAATAAAACTTCAGTGACACGACAATGATATATTTAGACTATAAATTAAAACTAGAGAAAATATATACAAACATTTTTGAATTTTCTAAATACCTACTTGCAGGAAATGAGTTTTGTGATGATGTGTGGGTGGTCAACAGCGAAGGGATTTAATGACAGAGAAACTCGTAATTTATTTAATTAAACCATACATATATCAAAAGGTTAACAGTATAAAGATCAATAGTCTTTTTATTAAACCCTAATGGAAACATTGCACATAGGTACTTATGTCCGATTTCACAAACATCAGATCAGATTTTAATAAAAAAATAGCACTAATTATTGATCTTATTTGTTGAAATTTAACACAGATTAGGAAAATAGGACCCAGTAAAATTCAAATTAATCAGAGATAGTTAATTATGGCTTTAATACACGTTTGTGGAAACTAGGCCAATCATTCAAGCATTTTAAAGTCCATTTTGCCAAAAAAATGCAAAAGTTTTGCAAAAGAGTTGCACATCTCAAATTATGTTTGTCTATAATATTATTGAAAGTACTTCTCAATTTCCAACCTCATAGCAAGTCCGGAAATTATTTTTTCTTATTCTTATTTACACTATAGGCAAGGCAGTCCCTTGCTCTGTCACTCTCACTCGCTACTAACTGTGTAAATAGAAATCATGAAAAATTTTCAATATTAGACAAATATAATTTGAGATTTGCAACTCTTTGCAACATTTTGGATAAGTGAAATTGGAATTATTTACAAGATGTGATCAATTGAACAAAGTTCCGGAGGTATGAAAAGGTTGCAAATTCAAAGTACAGTCTGTACCTGTGTAACGAACATTTGCAACCATGTTCGAAAACTTATGCATTTTGTTGACGAACCTTTGTTAAAAAATTCACCGCCCCGAGTAATAAAGAAATACAAAAAAATATTTCCGTTCCTCAAAAATTTATGCAAATTGGCATGTGGGTTCAGAACTGTATTATAAGTATTACATAAAGTTTGCATAACTTTTGGAATTTTGTACGAAGAATTACAACAAAATTTGCTAATTATTTAATAAAAATCGATGTTTCGTTTAGCAAAAAAGGTTGCAAACTCAAGGAAAGATTTGTAATAGGCCACTTAACATTTGTCCAAGTTTGCATAACTTTTGTAATTTTGTACAAAAAGATATTGCAAATTGTTGTTTTTTCAATTTTTGACAATTTTCCGGTCATCCGGACGGGTTGCAAATTTAGACGTAATATTATTTTAGCGTTTTCAAACTTCTGTCCAAGTTTCAAAACTTTTGGAATTTTGTGTACCTTTTTTGCTTGAATGACTGGCCTAAACAACAAATGGAAAAAGCATATACGGTCGGCGCCAACCAAATTTGAACGAATTTCTGTTACCAGGGCAATTTGTTGCGATTTTTACTAGATTAAAAACGGCTTTGGCCAGTGGTGTACTACTACGATAAAAATATAAGAAAGCACTATTTTATATACCTAATAATTCTTCAATTTTATTTTTCTTTGAAGTTCAATTTAATAATTTTTTTAGCAGAGTGTCGATATACTCCTAGCCTTTCATTATTACAGGACTGGAAAGTCTGCTCATCAGAAAATACAACGTTGTTCCAAAATTCCTCATCAATGTTCAAATAATGATTTGCAAATTGTACTCTTCTCTGTTTGTGTTCAGCAGATAAGAATATTTTGCGTGCGGCAACACCGTTCTTTAAATGATACTCTTTGAGACGTCTCTGTGCTGTCCTAGGAGATCCTGGAATGTGTGTTTCTTCTCTATAGCTCTTATAGCGCTGTCAAAAGGTTTCTGGTTAAGATATTCAATTAACGCATTGTCTTCAACCCCATTAGAGATCCTTCCGATACCCTGTCTCGCTGGCCTTTGCAATCTTAGTTCTTTTTGCCATCTTTTCCGAATATAAAATATGCAGCCTTTAGACAAGTTTAAATCAGCTGCCACTTCACTTAACGTCCAGTCTTCTTCTAACTTGGCTATGGCCCTTGCTTTTTCGGCTTCTGTTAAATGTCGTGGCATATTTTTAGACAAATTTATGGAATTTTTTGATGACAGATTAATTTTGAAATGTGCCATCTGACACATTACAGTACGCCTCTGAAGTTACAATAGAAAAATTAACCGTTCAAATTTGGCTGGCGCCGAGTACCTATCAATTTTCAGATACCTAATATTTTATTCCAGAGTACGTTACGTTGATCATGGAAGAAATAAGAGAGAAGGGTACCATATCGAGTAACTTAGATTTTTCATTGCTATTATATTTATGTAATTTAAAACACCAATAGGTAAAGGGTTTTTCCATTATGCAACAAATGGGGACACTGGGACACGTTGTATACAGGGTGTCCAAGGATAGACACGAAATATTTTTACATATATGATTCTTGAATACATTCTGCATTGTCCTGTATAATTTTTTTTATCTCCAATCCGGGTTTTTTTTAATTTTTATTTTTGTGGCAACCTACGGAAATCTTTTTTAATAAATTTAATAATTATTCCGAGTAGACATCGTTTATGTTCAAAATGGAATTAAACTTTTCGATTCAAAATAAACCATTCTTTCATCATGTATTAAATTTTAACTATTTTCAATATTAGTTTTCAAAATAAAATAAATGAAACGTAAACATTTATTTTCAAATTCATAATTTGAACACTAATAATTCTGTAAGGTTATAACACTACCAAAAAATTACAGGATACTTTCGATCGCAAATCGTGTCAGCTACAAATTTCATGTATAATTTTTCGATAATCAAATAGTTTAGCAGACTGGCTTCTTTTTATTCAACAGTGTTTTACTTTTTCAGTCTACAATTTTCAACATTCAAGAGATGATTGCTCGAAAACTAACTGGAATTGGGGATAAAAAAATTATACAGGACAATGAAGAGTTTATTCAAGAATCACACCTAAAAATATTTCGTGTCTATCCTGGGACACTCGGTTATATTAGAGCCAATTTACCATTGATAGTTAAACTTATCAAAAAGTTACTTTTTCAGAGAAAATGGTAAAAAATGAGAAATTAACGTTTAGGAATGGTCAGAAACTGTATTTCCTAAAATTTATTATTGGAACAAATAATAATAATCTAAGAATCGCATCCTATAATTTTAATAATAATCAAATATATAAAGTTAACTTATTGTCTTAATAATAAAATTAGTTTTCAGTCAATTTTGAAAAACTGGGCTTGAAGAAATAGGAAGAAATAGGAATAACATTTAGCCAACACCTCTCAATGTAACTACTTAGGATGATTTAACATAAATAATGTACTCAATACCTACATTATATTATAAAGTATCCATATACAAACAAAGAATAGATCATTTCCAATAAATGTAAAATTTCCCCCAGAAAATATCTCATCCCTACTTGATCAAACCTCGTACACTGACACAAATTTCTTGTATAAATTTTAACCATTATGTATTTTGCCCACAACTAAAACGTCAAACTGAATTGTCATTTGTCAGTATCGCTGTCAATGTCATGCTATGATAACAGTTTTGTATATATTTTTTTTCAACAAAGTAGTTTGTTTATGTAGTTTTTGCGAAGTAGACGATGTTGAACCTATAATCAATAAATGAAACCCTATGACCAGAGGCAGCATGCAATACCACAATCCACCACCTTTATATCAGGACCAAGGGGGCCCAATTTTGCCTTCAACATCACGTGAAGCTGGTGCACCCCCTACATATGAAGAAGCTATCAACCCTAACGGTAATTATTAAAAAGCCACAATACTATTTTACTCTACGGTTATTTTAGTCGGATAAGTACATTATTAATCACATTATTGTAGCACCACCCCCATCGTATGATTCACTTTTTGGAAGAGTACGAGAAGCACAAAAGTCTAGTAAAGGTATCTTAGATTTCCTGAAGAACATTATAATTATTATATTAGGGACAAGTAAGTTCTGTCGTAAATTAAAAGGATGTCACCAGAGTAGGTCAATGATTCTGTTTTAGTTGGTTGTACAATAATATTAGGGGTCACTATTGTGATACCCATCTGCATGATAGTTATGGGATGTGTGTATTTGCATGACTGTCCTCAAGGAGAATACATTCCAGTTTATTTGCTAGTTGGAGGTAAACTGACACAATTTATTTTAAATCTACTTTTAACGCATATTTTTCTGTAGGTATATTTGGGGTCGTTAAACAACTGCTTCACTTGTCTGGTAGAGTGAGACAAACTGAAGAAGAACGACACGAGGAAAACTTACGACAGTCCCCAACTCAAACTTTATTAAATTGTTTTATGCTTGGTTGGTTTATAATTGGTAAATGGAGAAAGTAATTTTGCGAAGGAAAATATAATATTGATTGTTTTAGGCTCCGTGTGGGTGTACAAGGAATACGAACCAAACTATGACCCTACAGTTGGCAGTTACTGTAATAAAAGTCTGTATTTATTCGCTTTTTGGTTAATTACGTCGGTTTATATTTTATTAGGTATGATAACACTTTGTCTATGTTCAATTAGTATAGCCACAGTTGTGTTTCATACTGATCAAAGAGATGAGAATGAAACCAATCGGCACTTGTGGTAAGAACTAAAATTAAAAATGGATCACTTTGTTAGATGTTAACAATATAAAACTCTCCACTTATTTTTAAGTATATGCATAAGTATGACTGTATCAAATTGAACACAAGCACGTTTTTTGGTGGCTTATATAGTTAATAAACCTAGAATAATCGCGGGCACTTTTCAAATATCAAATTCACAATAATTAATGTTTCGCTAACGGAGTGATCTATTTATAAAACAAACATCCCAGGATAGACACGAATATTTTTTTGTGTGATTCTTGAGTAAATTTTGCATTGTCTTGTATAATTTTTTTATCCCCAATCCGGGTTAGTTTTCGAGCAATCATCTCTTGAATGTTGAAAATTGTAGATTGAAAAAGTAAAACACTGTTGAATAACAAGGAGCCAGTCTGCTAAACTATTTGATTGTCGAAAAAAAGTTATACATGAAATTTGTAGCTGAGATGATTTGCGATTGAAAGTATCTTGTAATTTTTTTGACAGGGTTAACCCTTAAAGAATTATTAGTGTTCAAATTTGGAATTTGAAAAAATAAATCATTATATCCACGTTTCATTTAATTTATTTTGAAAACTAATATTGAAAATAGTTAAAAATTTGATACATGATGAAAGATTGGTTTGTTTTGAATCGAAAAGTTGAATTCCATTTTGAACATAAACGATGTCTACTCGGAGTAATTATTAAATTGTTAAAAAGATTTCCGTAAGTTGCCACCTACAATTACTTTATATGGAAAATTAAAATTAAAAAAACCCGGATTGGAGATAAAAAATTATACAGGACAACGCAGAATGTATTCAAGAATCATACTTAAAAATATTTTGTGTCTATCCTGGGACACTTCTTTCTAGTAACTTGCGTTGACGATATCTGAAATGTGTGTTCAAATTTAATACCTACAAATAATTATATAGACTATTTATTGACAAAGAGGCTGCATATGCGAATTTTACGTATACAATATTAAAAAAATTCGATATCCTTTTAGGACTAACAAAATCTCTAATAATATTGATTTTAGACTGTATTTTTTGTTGTTTTTCCAAAATTATTTCCAAAAATTATGAGAATGTAAATTAATATTTAAAATCGATAGTGTTCCATTTTCCGATAAATTTAATGAATTTAGGGTTTAATCCTACATTCCACGTTACCTAACGTAGTGTTTACTAAATATACAAGGTGTTTTTGAAATAGGTGGTCAAAATTTAGGAGCATGTAGAGCAAGTCAAATGATAAAGAAAACCTTTATAAAATTATTTTCTAAAGAGGTTTCTAAAGGAGTTACAGCCCCGTACTTGTAGGCCCCTAAGAATGGTATTTATTAAATATCTCCGCAACCGTTTAAGATATAATAATAAAATTTTGTACAGCCACTAGCTCTTTTATGCTTAACAATGTGAAATTAGTATCATGTGAAAATTTTGTTCAAGGGTGTGTCAAGTTGGGGGGGCGGGAGGTAAATATGATCCCAACTTTTTGTATATACTGTTTTTTTGTTTTTGACATGAAATTATTAAATTTAATAGTTTTTTATAAAAAAATGGTCCGCTTGTTTAATTTCGATGCCATGCGCCGTTTTTGAGTAAAATTGATTTAAAATTTTTGTAACATACTCTGAACGTGAAGTGTTTTTTTTTTGAAATTTTCGAAATGAATATACAAAATTCAGGAGCATGTAGAGCAAGTTTAATGATGAAGAAAACCTTAATAAAGTTTTTCTCTAAAGTGTTTTAAACGGTTTCGGAGATATTTAATGAAAACTATTCTTAGGGACCCACCATTAAGGGGCTGTAACTCTCTTAGAAAGCACGTTAGAAAATAATTTTATGACGGTTTTCTTCTTCATTTGACTTGCTCTACATACTCTTAAATTTTTTACATTCATTTCGAAAATTAAAAAAAAACGCGTCACATACGTTAAAAATTTTCAAATCGATTTTACTCAAAAACGGTGCATGGCATCGTAATTAAACAAGTGGATCATTTTTTTGTAAAAAACTATTACATTTAATAATTTCATGTCAAAAACAAAAAAACACAACATTCAAAAAAGTTGGGATCACATTTACCCTCCGTCCGCCCCACTTGACACACCCTTGAATAAAATTTTCAGTTGATACTAATTTCATATTGTTAAGCATAAAAGAGCTAGTGGCTGTACAAAATTTCATTATTATATCTTTAACGGTTTCGGAGATATTTAATAAAAAACATTCTTAAGGGCCTATAATTAGGGGGCTGTAGCTCCCTTAGACAACACTTTAGAAAATAATTTTATAAAGGTTTTCTTCATCATTTGACTTGCACTACATGCTCCTAAATTTTGACCACCTATTTCAAGAACACCTTGTATATTTGGGGAAAATTTATCAAGTTTAATGTTACAAAACTGCTAATTGATAAAAATCTAATCAAGCCCAGTTTTTCAATGGTTATCCTTAACCAAAAAAAAACCGGATGTAATTTTGACCTGGCTCTTTCATTAACTTTTTTTTTAAATTTATATACATAGTATTATTTAATACTCCCTAAATGCTTCTTTTTTATAAATTACTAGATATCATTATTTTATAACAATCTACCAACTAAACTTAAAAACTAATTAACAAAATTATTCAAATACTTTTCTTTAAAACAGTTATTGAAATACGAAAAATTAGAATAAATATCTGTTGTACTTTCCACTACATGCTAGGTTTGATCTAAATATTTAAGATGTGTACCTAGCATGTTTAAATTAACAGTGTTTTTCTCAGATAATTAACTGGGCCAATTTTTATTGTAGAATAATTCATTTAGTTCATAAGAACACGTTATCATTCCATTCAATTTCATTTATTCTACTTGACAAATTAGAATAAATTTAGTGAAATAAAAACAGGAACACCCAATTGTGAATTTGAAAATGTTAGAATTTTTTTGTATTGCCTAGTAATAATGACTAATTATGCGAGGAATTAATAAATTGATAGGAATCTGCCGTTCAGTCAATTTCCAATTTTAATGTAACGTTACTCGTAAGGAGGAGTTCCTTTAAAAATGAGGTTTAGTGTTTTTAACCAATAGATATTTCTGTTTTTTATCTAGTCTATTGCTATAATCTAACATAATTATTTTATGATGCATATTTACATATATTTTCTAAATATCTAAATTATTATCCATTGCATTGACTTAATTAAATATACAGTATGTCCCGAAAAAAGTGGGAAATCTCTCGGATTCAGATAGGGCATGAAAAAATAAGATGACAAGTTCCTATAAAAATTTTTCCTACAGGCGTTTTTTAAATTTTGATTTTTTTCCGGAATGAGACTTTCTTTTTTTAATGACTTAATAAAACATGAATTCGTTTATTATTCTTTTTCTCGAAAACAGTCTACTTTATCGACAATAAACAAGAGTAGCTTTTCTTTAGTCTAAGGTTCAGGCTACCTGATTTTGTTGTTTTAAGTATTTTTCACACAGGGTGTTAAAAGTTTAAGCATTAAGTTGTAAAGCTTAGTCTGCCCCTGGTAAACTAAACAAGCTAGATATGTATCAAGGACATTATTTCAAGAGGTCCTTAGTAGTGTCCATCATATTAACTTTTTATAAAATTCTATTAAGTACTTTAAAAGTTAAAAAAAAAACGATTTCCAGCGATGCTCTTCAGGGCTACATATCTTCGTAGGGAGGGCCTGTAGGAAAAAATTTTATAGGAACTTGTCTTCTTATTTTTTCATGCCCTATCTGAATCCGCGAGATTTCCCAATTTTTCCGGGACACCCTGTATAAATGAAAGTTATCTCTTTATTATTTAATATCCAGCTTAATACAGTCAATAAAAAGCAGTTTATTTGCTGCAATTAATTATAAAAATAGTTCACCTTAAAAATTCCTAAAATCGATCAGTAAACGAAAAACTGTAGGTCAAAGATTTCCATAATTTACTAATGGATAAATATTGCGGGTTAAGTTGCCGACGACTGGCATCAAGTTTTTTAATTAATCGATTATTCACACCAGTCGTGGATTTTCTTCTTTAGACATTGAATGCTTCTATTTGTAATGTTCTAGTCTTTGAATGCTTTGAATTATTTCATATATTTTTTATCGAATTCATATACATTTCCACTTGGTTTCTTCAAAATTATACTAGAATGAATAGGTATGGTAATTGTAGATTTATTTTTGGTGTGATGTAATAACTATTATTATGAGGACGTATTGGTATAACTCGAATTAATTTCTTTGGCATCATATATATATAGCCATAGTATACATAAATGACTCGTCTGTGATATTTCTACTTTAGTTTACATATTTTTGTTTTATTTTCTTTAACTATAACGTGTTGTGTTCACGTGCTTGTAAAATACTCGTTACTTCACTTGACAATTTCCTTGTCAAAAGAAGTAGCTCTGTTAAATAATTTATATTTTTGATAAATATTGGTTGTGTAATTTTTTTAAGATTTATATTGTAATATATAATTGACAAAATGTAGTTATTAATATTTTTATTTTCTATTTCATGGTGCCTATACATTATACAAATTAAATACATAGTGGTTTTTTTTAACGCGCCATTTTCTTATCTCGTTTAACTTTTATATATTTAACAAAATAATTAGGGATATATTGTAGCCAAATATATTTAAAAAGATAGCTTGAAAAGAGAAAAATGTACAAAACCAAAGTAAATTATAATATAAAATTATATGGCTTGCTTGTCCGGGTTGATATTTATAAAATGTTCATACTAAAAAACAGTTAAACATTAATAAAGATTATACAATTATTTTGTTCTTTTTTGTACCTACCCCAATAAATCCTGCTTAAGTAGATAAAAAGACATCATTAGGATCAGTGCGATACCTATAATCTGCTTGACTGTTTAATTTATAGTGTAATTACCAGGTAGGTACTTTAAAAAATCCAATTAATTAATATAAGTATATTTCATTTTCTGATGTAGAAATCGTACAAATAAAATGTTGCTGCTATAATTATATTAAGTATCTAAAATTACAAATTGTAAAATAAAATTGGTTTGTGCCAACTCAGCTGGCGAAACTGAATATTGAAGTATCCAGAAACCATTTAAAACACTTTGTCTTAAGTTCTAAATAAATTTGCAGTACAAAACTTTTTTTTTCGATTACCACTTCCGCAAAGAAGGCCGTTTTGTGACAGTTCCCATCCGCCAAAAGCATTACTTTTTTGCATACTGTGCCGAAATAAATATTTTTGCATAGTGTGCAAAAAAGTAACACTTTTGACGTATGTCACTAGCACATAACGGCCTTCTATAAGAAGTGAGTTCACAATTTTGAAATGATGTTGATGGTTTTTAATCTCTTTAGGAGTGGTAATCGACAAAATTATGTATACAACTTGTATCTAAAGCTTTTTTTTGCACTTGTGAGAATTAAAAAACTCGCCTTCGGCTCGGTTTTTAAACTTTCTCACCGTGCAAAAAAATGTCGATTTAGATACATGTTGTATAAATAACTATTTTGGGATGACTGGCTTGTTCAGTCCAAATTTAAATTTATATGGATCATTGTTAGGTATATTATTTGAACCTTTTTACGAAAAATTGGATTTTTCTGAGGATTTTTCGTGTTCCTGACTTGTAGTCCTTCAGCTGGGGGTCAAAAGGTAGGAAGTAAAAGCGGGATGAGACGACGCAGTGTTTTTTGAAGGTTTTTTGGTCGCACGAACAAAAGTTATTAACAATTTATTGTTTAAAACGTAATAACTCAAAAAGTACATTTTACCAAAAAAGTTTCAAACAAAAGTTGTGTAAAATAAAAAGACTCTCTGAAAAGGTCTTATAGTATTTTCTCATAAAGTCGCACTGACGAAAGTTATAAAACCTTTTCGGAGAGTCTGATTATTTTGCACAACTTTTGTTTCAAACTTTTTATAGGTAGTAAAATGTATACTTTTCGCGTTATTATGTTTTAAACAATAAATTGTTAATAACTTTTGTCAGTGCGACTTTATGACAAAATACCATAAAACCTTTTCGGAGAGTCTGTTTATTTTCCACAACTTATGTTTAAAACTTTTTTTGGTAAAATGTTTACTTTTCGCGTTATTGCATTTTAAACACTAATTTGTTAATAACTTTTATCAGTGCGACTTTATGACAAAATACTATAAGACTTTTTCGGAGAGTCTTTTTATTTTGCACAACTTTTTTTGGTAAAATGCTAGGTAAAATGTATACTTTTGTAACTATTGCAATTTAAACAATAAATTGTTAATAACTTTTGTTTGCACCACTTTATTGAAAAACTTCGCACGGATTCGGATTCAGCGACCAAAAAACCTTCAGGAAACACTGCGTTGTCTCATCCCGCTTTTACTTCCTACCTTTTGACCCCCTAGCTGAAGGACTATTAGAAGAGTTGAGACGAAAAACTTCGGTAAACAAGCCAATTCGAAAGAATGACTTTGTGTGTCCAAAACTGTACTTTGCATTATTATACAAGGTAAACATCAATTTTACAAAAAAAATTGAGCAATTTATTTATTTTTAACGTATTTCATAAAGTTATTTTAAAAATTTGGGGATGTATTAAAACAAAATCTGAAACGAAAATTAATTCTTGGATCCTCCTCGATTTGGTGCTTCTTCTAGTTCATCACCATCCACATATTTCATTTCGTGATAGTAAAGAGATAATTTAGTGATAACTGAAAGTTCCTATTTATGCAAAAAATATATATTTACATCAGAAGTTGGAACATATTTATGGTAGAAAAAGATATTATCCAATACAAAAAATATTAATCAGAATTAGATTCTTGCAGTAATTTAATTTATAAAGTTGAATAAGCTTGCAAAATTTTCAAGTACACGCAGCCTTAATTTACACTCATACTTTAATGTCTACAATTATAAGTAGAATCTAAATAAAACGTAAAGAAATATACAGGCAGTTCTACATATTTAAAATTACAAAGTTAGTGCTTAATTACGTAGCTTTCTATTTATCCATTTATCGCAAATCATCCTTCAATATTGATATACCTATTCATTTCCACAACCAAGGATTCAGATGCAGTTAGTTTTCTTTCAGTCGTATGCATCTTTTAGAACTATTTTTTATATTAGGTTAATTTTTTGTAAAATTTTCCGCTGAATTCAGTTCTGAAGAGTGCAACACACTCCTATGCGCGATGATCTAACCTCTTGAAAACGAATAAGTACTCTCTTAAAATTGAGTTAAAAGTCTTCAAAGGAACACAATTTTCATGATTTCAATGGATTGGCTAAACGCTAAACTTTTAGATCAAAGTTTAGCGTCTCAAATTGTGATATAATTTTGTCACATAGGTATGGAAAATTTTTCAGTGTTTTAGAATTATGCTCAATAATTAAAAAAACATCGGCGAATCGGCATTTTGGAGCCATTTTGACCCACAGTTGGCTTATCCATAGAAACTTTTGGTCTCATCTCTAGTAACAACTGTGATTTTTTGCTTTTCGAGTCATTTGTGATTTTTGGGGTTATTATGTCTAGTAAAATTGTAGATGCAATAAAGAGGAACAACTTTGTTACAGACATCAAAGTAAAAATTCTTATCGTTATGGTGAACACCACGAAAAAAATCTAAATCTAAAAAAACCTGCTTATTTTACCTAAATTAACGTTGTACAGGGTGTCCCATTTTCGACACTTTTAGGGGATATTGGCGTTATTATCAAAGATAGAGTGTTGCGGTTTTCACCTTCCTGTCCTACTTTTTCACGAAACGAAAGAACCGGGGTCAAATTTGTCATGGCTCTCTTAGTTTTTAATCTACAGAGTGATTCTGAAAATCTTTGTTTTTTAGACACCCCTCGTATTTCCGTTATGCGTCTACTTATCAAAAAAGTGAAAACTGATCTTGATAGAGTTTTTTACGTAGAAATCAGTGGCGTAGGCAGTTTTTGTGTAAAAGGTTTAGTTTTTGAGATATTGCCCAAACTTATGTTTTTTTAAATGGGACACCCTATATATTATTTTTTATATTGATTAAGCAAAATTTGAGCTTTTCAAAAATATATAATACTTAATATTTATTTTGAAAAACAAGCTCAAAATTCGATATTTTTAATAATTTACTTTATTTATAACAGTAGGCCATGGCTAGTTTATTAGAAACAAATGCAAAATTTCACAGATTTGTCAGATTTCCATTATTGATGAAATATTTTTGTTACGTAGGAGTTTTTATTTTACTTTTAATTTTTTATTACAATGACCATTTACGATAATTATGAGAAGTATTATATTGTTGGTATGTTTTATACAAAGCGTTAAAATTATCTTTTGAAGTGTTTAGCTTTAAAATAAATACGCATTGTGAAAATTTTGGATTTGTTTTTAAAAAATTAGCCATGGCCTACTGTTATAAATAAAGAAAATTAGTAAAAATATCGAATTTTGAGCTTGTTTTCAAAATAAATATTAAGTATTATATATTTTTGGAAAGCCCAAATTTTCCTTAATCAATATAAAAGATAATATATAGGGTGTCCCATTTAAAAAAACATAAGTTACTGCAATATCTCAAAAACTAAACATTTTACACAAAAACTGCCTACGCCACTGAATTCTACGTAAAAAACTCTATCAAGATCAGTTTTCACATTTTTGATAAGTAGACGCATAACGGAAATACGAGGGGTGTCTAAAAACCAAAGATTTTCAGAATCACTCTGTAGATTAAAAACTAAGAGAGCCATGACAAATTTGACCCCGGAATTTTTCGTTTCGTAAAAAAGTAGGAGAGGAAGGTGAAAACCGCAACACTCTATCTTTGATAATAACGCCAATATCCCCTAAAAGTGTCGAAAATGGGACACCCTGTACACTTTTGGTAGGAAATCGTTGATGATTTCCGATGAAAAATTTTAGATTATTATGACCACGTTCAAAATCTATCTGGATAATTCAACCCCAGTTACGTCAAACGACATCGACTTTTACATACTTGCATGCTCCCTGCAATACAAAGCATCGACCCCAGCAAATGCTTCATCCTCAAGAGGTCCCTCACTACTGATTTAACACAATTTTTAGTATGTGGCTGCAAGCATAGTACCTATTCAAAAAACACCAAATAATATTTAGGATTAGGTACATTTGATATAAAAAAAACTTGCATGTGGGCAACATGAATTTGGAATGTAGCCTGTAATATCCATCCAGTCAGTGTAATTTCTTATACCACAGCACTGGTGTCGGTTCTGTAAAATATCCCAAGCTCTATGGTAGTTTTCATTTTTCTTGTATTTTAACGCAGTTTCTTCCATGGAATTTATTACTTCGTTCTGAACTGTCGTATTTGATATACTCATTTGGTGTGCAATAGCTTCGTATTTATTTTTTTGTGAAAACAATATGTATGTACTGATTAACAGTAAAATTAAGGAAATTGTTAAAAATGTTAATAACTAAAAATAAAACATTAGTAAAAAGTAGTATGGGTATCAAAAGACGTACCAAAGGTAAGTATTTATATTTTCTTTGCCGCGTGTGAATGGACGCAGCTATCCAAAAACTAGGAAAGCACAAAAGCCCCGCCGGTATGGCAAAGAACTCAACATCAGCGGGTGGCAATTTGATTATGTAAACGAAGAAATTCCTCTTAACAAGTGACCAAATACACAATGACAAAAGTATAATACCACAAACCTAAAAAACAAGGTACAAAATTTGGAAAAGCGGTTTTCGTTTCATACCATCACAAGAGTCGACATAAAACACAAATAAAAGCCCACAGTACCAACGAGCTTTCCAGTTTGATTTTGAGGTACAACTACAGGTCGTCTTGCTTTTAGTTTCCGCCATGGTAATTCCAGGGATTCTGCGGATGTTGAATTCTTAAAAAGCATGTTAGGTTAAAATTTTCATTTAAAATTTTGACACTGTCAGTAACACAATTTTGAAATTAATATGGTAGCGTAATTTTCAGTAGGCAAGTGAAGAAAATGACACTGCAGTGCAGATTTACAACCACCAAAATAATAAATAAAATTAGTGTTTGACCAGGAATGACCAATTTTTTTCGGTTAGAAATATTGAGAATTATCTATTGGAATAATTTGGAGGTTCTGAAGGACTATACTTATAACTCATTTTCTTACATACCATTATTAAGTCATTTCGATAAGTTTAACTCGTGATGGTCTTATCTTTTTGAGAACTTTAAGACTCGGTTTTCTACTGTCGATTAAAAGTAACTATAAGTTAATTTTTGTCGATATTGGTATTAAAACGCATACTGTGACCATGACCACATTATTTTCAGGTACTTAGGCAACTAATGTAATAATAATATATGAACTTATTTTAAGAAAATCACACTGTACTTTCATGAATAAGATTATTGAAGTTAACATGTGGATATGTAATTTAGAATTTAATTTAAAGTGTTTTAGGTTTAGGTAAATTTCAACAAACTGGCACAAATAAAATATTCAATCATACAGGATTTTTTGTACTTATAATTATTATTCATTTATTCTTACCTACATTCAAAATGGTAATTAAAGAAATTAATTAATAATAAAATGAGAACAAAATTTCTAGTGCCTTTATACAGGGTGTCCGGAAATTAGGATAAAAAAACTCGTGATTCTACTTGAAAACTTAATGTGACAAGTTCCGAAAGCTCATTAATCTTGGGGTTACAGGGCCTTAACGTTTGTTTTTTTAAATCAAGTTTTACCAGTAACTTTTTTTCTAGTGTACTGATTCGTTTCAAATTTGGCATACTTATCACTAATGTTTATTTGTATTCTTGTATTAAAATTAGGGTAAATCCCCCAATGTCAGAGTTGAAACTGAGGTTGACCTTTGGATAAAGACCCAGAACTTTTTTGTTAGGCACTTTTTCTAAATTTTGATGACGCCCGATTGAAGAGCATCGAAAAATTTTCAAAAAAAATCCTCTTGCTGCATCACGATAAAACGAGTCGTTTTCGAAAAAAACGCCTTAAATGAATACCAACTAACTACAGCTCATTTTCAAGATTAAATCGGCAATAAACAGAAGCGCGTTTTTCTCGAAAACTACTCGTTTTATCGATATTCAACAAGAGGATCTTTTTTGAAGATTTTTCGATGCTCTTCAATCGGGCATCATCAAAATTTAGAAAAAGTAATTGGAAAAAATTGATTAAAAAAAACTTTGGGGCCTTGTAACCCCAATATTAATGAGCTTTCGGAAAAATGTTATAGGAACTTGTCACATTAACTTTTCGAGTAGAATCACTCCCCGAGTTTTTTACTGCTAATTTCCGGACACCCGGTATAGTATGTTATTTGGCATAATTTTAAATGGGTTAAATATTCTGTAGTGTGATGTTAGAAAATCAAATAAAGAGAAAATTTGATACTTTTGTTAGGAATCGTCAGTCGAAGAGGCAGTTTTATGATTTGCATTAGAGGAGAAAGGACTCAAGTTTGTAATGGTAAAAATGATAAAATGCTTATGTAGGAATATTTTATTTATAGATGTTTACTTTCAAGAAAAAAAGGATATTTCTCAACTTTCCTTCACTTTGACTCGACCTATTCATTAATCTCCCTCGCAAGTTCGCTCGACAATAAAACAGATTCGCCCAATAAAGTCATAGATGACTTGTAACATAAATAGCTATTATTATACAGGGCGAGTCAGTTTTTTGTAGCAGGACTTTAATAGTTGATAGAGGACCTTTTTTTAAGAAGAAAACTTCCTATAAACAAGGGTCGTAGAAAGCTTTGTGTGTAATATACAGAGTGTTGAAATACGTTTTTTATTTTACTTTTTCTTTAATATAAAAATACCTGTTTAAAATAAAATTATGATATTGCGGCAAAAGACTGAGTACTTAAGTGCAAATAGTTTAACATAAAAATATATCGTTTAATATTTCCAGTGGTGTAGATAGACGGGTTCATATCAGTACTTTTATTGAAAAAAATATTCCCCAATTAAAACTTTTTATTACTACGTGTGAATGTCCAAAATTTTTTGCAATTTTTAGAAGCAGAGCAGGTCAATATGTCGGAAGAAATTCCGTTAAAGTTAAGAAGGATGGCTTGGTTTTAACTTGATGGTTGTCCAGCTCATTTTGGGAGAAATGTAAGGAACTGGTTGGACAACAGGTATCCAGGGAGATGGACTGGTCGTGGGGGGCCAGTTGCCTGGCCTCCACGATCCCCAGATCTGACTCCCTTAGACTTTTTTGTATGAGGATTTTTAATAGAAAGGGTGTACGTGACATATTTTGAGCAATTACTTTAAATTGTAAATGGGCTTATTTGTTATCGTTATTTATTAGTTGTTTTATGTTTTGCATGGTTTATATTAAATTTGACATAGGTACACTTCTGTTCAATTAAAAAGCATACAAGTCTTGAGAGCGATTTTTGCATTTTTTTAGTTGTGTAAATTTGTTTCCATGTTTACAAACCAGTTACTAGGAATCATTTACCTCCATTGATTACCTTTATTAATTGTTATCAAGATTTGTTTCAAAAAAGACTTGTAAATGAACACAATTTTATATTAACGACAGAAAAAATAAATTGGGATTATTGAACATAAAAAAACTGAAGAGATAAACTATTGCTAGTAGTTAATTCTAGCTCCATCCTTTTCAACCAACAGTGCCAATCTTCTTGGCATGGAGTGAATTAAATTCTGACAAATATTTTCGTTCAAATTCAGATTCTCCCATGCTGCTTCAACGTTGTCCCACAACTCTTCCTGATTTCTGGGACGAAAATTACTTTTATACATTTTTTACTTAACCATGCCCATATATTTTCTATGCGATTTAAGTCTGGACTATTTGCGGGCCATGGTAAAGTTTCAATATTGTTGTATGTAAACCACTGCTGAATTATTTGAGCCGTATGAACCGGACAGTTATCGTGTTGGTAAATGAAATTGTTTTCGGCATAAATTTGATTTACCGTTGGTAGCATAACATTATCCAAAATCTGACCATAAGTTGGCGAGTTAAACCTCGTACCAATTCTCCACCAAACCCCAGGCCCGTTACTACTCATCCAAGCCCAAACATTTACTGAAAACCTTCCTTGCTTGTTAACTCCAGTTATATAATTTTCATCAGATCTGGAGTTTGGTGGTCTATAAACACGCAAACGTCCGTCATTAGAGGATTGGAAGACTTTTTCATCTGTAAAGATAACTCGTTCCCAAAAGTCAACATTGCGATGCAAGTGATTAAGCACGAAGAGAACTCTAGATTGCTTGCATTCAACCGAAAGTAATGCTTTTCTAGCACTTGAACAATTTTTTAATTCTGAGACTTTAATTTGTCTACAAACCGTAGGTCTAAAGCCGGGAAAGTTAATTACAACTGCAGTAGCAGCTGCGCATTCAAATGGATGTTCTCTTAAAAAATTAGGCAATGCAGCATCTTGTGCGTTATTTGAAATTCTTCTCCTCCCAGACCCAACTTTTCGGCTCAAAGTATCTTGTTGTTCCCATCGCTTTTTGACTCTCAATACCGTGCTTGGATTAATTCCGAGATAAACAGCGAGTGTTCTTATTGACCAACCATCTTCTAATTTAGTAATAAGGATAGCCTTTTAGATTTCGCTTAATTGAGAGGGCATTGTAATGAACACTTCTTGAAAATCTTGAATATTAACTGAATGGATATTTCGATTGTTGTATGACAGTGACAGTGACATTTGAAGTCAAGTTACACAAATAAAATGTAGGTGTATGCATTTTTATTGCACAGAAGTGTACATAGTATTAAATAAATTTCTGACTTGTTACAAACATTTCTGTTTATCTTCAAAATGGTGCATCTTATCGACTTGAGACAAGAGGGTCTTTTTTAAATAAAATTGAATGCTCTTTCATATTCTTGAAGAAAAAATTAAAAATTTCAGTTTGTAAATATTTTTTTCAATAAAATTACTAATATGTACCCCTCTATCTATGCCACTGGAAATATTAAACGATAGATTTTTATGTTAAACTATTTACACTCAAGTACTTGGTCTTTTGCCGCAGTATCATAATTTTATTTTAATCAGATATTTTTATATTAAAGAAAAAGTAAAATAAAAAACGTATTTCAACACCCTGTATCTCACAAACGAAGTTTTCTACAACCCATGTTTATAGGAAATTTTTTTCTAAAAAAAAGGTCCTCTATCAACTGTTAAAGTCCTGCTACAAAAAACTGACTCACCCTGTATAAACTTTGATATAGGTATTAATAAATGACATATTAAATTCGACTTATTTAAAAAAGTTTATTGCTTCTCCACATGAGATAAATACATGAATTTCTACGGTAGCTACATTCTAATATTAAGTTATACTTTTGAACAAATTAATTAACTAAATTACCGGCAGAAAAAGTGAAATAATAACTTAAATCCAATTTAAGTGCCTTGCGGGTGATTTAGGAACACGACTAACTTTGTTTTCATTAATTTCAATTAAACATGCATCCTTTTCGGCCACAATATTAACATTGGCCGCTTTATTAGGAGCTAATGTATTCGAGTTTGTTTGGTCTTCGGAATCATCTCCAATATTAACTTTGGTCGGTAATAAATCTGGTCCATCTTCAAAATCATTGCCAATATTAAGTTTGATCAGATTGCCATTCGATGATTCATTAGATTCGCCTAATAAAATCAATAATAAATATTGCAAATGGAATATAATTTTTGAGTTAAATACCTATGGCTTCTTGTGGTTGAACGTTAATTTCATTTACAGGTGAAGCTTCTTTCTGGAGTTCCTAAACAAAAAATGTAATCTAATATCTATATTTCTCCACAAAAATTATAAAAATGTTTAAAAAATTGAGTAAAAACCAAATAAGTTACGTAGAATATTAAACAGCATTAGAATAATAAACAACAATCTCAAATCGAGCAAATACCAAAAAAAAATATTAACATGAAAGCGATTTCCTCTCTAACAACTTATAACTAATAAACACATCAGACTAGGAAAATTGTTTATGAATTATGATAAATACTTTATATAAACACACTTACTTGCGTAGTAAACTTGTCATCACTTGGAGATTTGGCAGGATTTGGCGTGTCCTCCGCTTTGATATTTTCTACTGGTTGAGACTGTGACGGCTCGGGAGTCGAACCTAAAGTCATTTAATTAGTTTTCTATTCATTAATTTTTCTAAGTAATAATTAAAATATATTTAAAGAACATTTTATAAACAAAAATTCGCTATGCCTTAGTCACTTGGAGTAAGTTAGTGTTCGATTATAGAAGTAATATTTTAATTTATCATATTTACGTTATTACGGTAAGTTTAACTTTACTTATTTTTTAAGTATTGACCCAATAATAATGTATATTACCACTAAATTTAACCAGCCGCTTCGTAGACGGCTTTCTAGGCTGCTCCTCAACCTCCTTATCTTCTGTTATGTAATCATCCTCAATTTTCTTAGTCATAAACTTCGCATAAGCTAGTCGAGCAGTTCGCGGAACCTCTGACAACCTTGGATTATATTCTGTAAACGAAATACCTAATTAAAACCAATTTGCTAAGTTCTTGTCCTTCATACCCAATAACTTTTCATCCTGCAATTGAACAGGATCCTGTACATTACTCAATATGTATTTTCGCAAGCTCTGCCGCTTAAATTTGGCTGTTTCAGCTTCTTGTGCTGAACCTATCGGATCATTCAGCAGCGTATTTTTGCGCACCAGAGCATTCCAGTCCTTTTTCTTGCGTCTGAAAGTGGATCGCCTGCCTATTACTTTAGCTATTTGCCCAAAGACATTTTTGGCGTCGTTTGGTTGTTGTTCCATTTCGGAAACCAAGCCTTCAACTATGCCTATATGGAAGTCTTTTAACAGTCGACGTTCCATTACTTTTCCTTTTTTACCAGAAACTGAAATTTAGTTCGAGTTTTTATTAACTCGAATTGGGAGATGGATAATTTTTGGTTTACCTTGGGAGTCTTGGAAGTTAATTGCTGGGGTTTTCATGCCATTGTTCCTTAAAATATCAATGAGCTCGTAGCGCAAAGTGGAAATGTCTTGTCGAATTTCCATGACATCGTCTTCAGTTATTCCATAATCGTCACGTTTACGTTGTTCAGCGGTGACATAACGACGGATTAGCAGTCGCATCACCACCTCGTGGGTTTCTCGTGCTTTCTCCATTGATTTATTCTGAAACAAATTTCTTGAAACTACATACTTGTTAAATTATATTATCTTAGCCAAGGAGAGTGTCTTAGATTAATGAATTTAACTTGAGCCTGAATTAAAGTTTAGTATGTTATACCACTAAATATATGTTAATAGGGCAAAAATTGTAATCTTGAGGTTTCATGGCCAAAACTGTATCACTCGCGGAAATTCTGGAATTCCGAAATTGAGCTTAAAAAAATACATACATTTAAAAATACATACATATATTTAAATAAGCAAGAAATCCAAGGTATTATTTCCTGACTTTGCGCGAATTTTGGTACAAAACCCACCGGAAAATTATATTTCTGATTTGGCTTGGTTTTTAAATTTGAGCAGAAATATTCTAAACTAACTCCTATAATGGTGTTGAAGATTTTTTTCTTAATATAGCTAACTTTGTGCTTTGCAAAGCTGTATCGTAAATGAAAATCAGGAAATTCGGGGAACAGCTACGAATTAAAAAATAAATGATGATATATTTTTATTAATTTTATTTTCCATTCGCGCAAAAATATTTTGAACTCCAATATTGTTGTTGATTTTTTTCTAAATACAGACAACTTTGACTTTGTAAATCTGTATTTAAGATAGAAATACGGTGCAGAGTTGAGAATTTACAAAATAAACCATGTAAAACATTGATGAGTTATTTTATATTTTCTATTTGCTTAAAAAATTCTTAATTAACTTTCAAAATGTTGATGTTTTTTCCAAAAATAGTATCAATATTTGGCTATATAGAAACAGAAATTTCGTGAATATCCGCTTAGTGGTTCCAAAGTTATAATTTAGACTTTATAATTTTTTTAGCAGTTTCGCTTGGAAATTACCGACTATCTAACCTAACCTAAAAGTGATATATGATATAATACTCGTAATCCAATATTACACTTTGCAAAACTGGATTTTTTTCAAAAACCGTCTAGTGGTTTTAAAATGTTAATGTCCTAGAACAGTCACTACACAAATTTGTCTGATGGAAATGTGTAACTGTCTAAAAAGCTTTACAAAAATTATGACTAATTTAACTTTTTTCACAATACAAGCCCTAAACAAACAAACAACTAAATGTTCGGACAAAATTAAATTTTATTGTCTTTTTCCATACGCGCAAAAGTTATCTAAATTAACTTCCATAATATTGATGGTTTTTTCTGTTATAATGCCAACATTTAGTTATATAAAAACGTAAATTTTGTAAAAATCCGCTCGGTGGTTCCAAAACTGTTGCACTTTAACCCAACAGGATGGGAAAATTGTAGAAACAAAGAATTATTATTTTCAAAACGTTGGATCTAGTAGTCTGATTTTGATGAAATTTACTTTATTGCAAAGCTGGATGTTGGTTTTCTTTACAAAAAAGTTACACAAGTTTTTATTTGGTCATTTTTGGCATTTTTCGGAGCTTCAAAGTTGCACCTTTAAAAATCTTAGAATTTTCTAGCAACTGTTTTAAAAAATCACAGTTTTGAAACCGCTGGTTGGATTTGTGTCAAAAAACCTTTAAATCAAAGTTCAATAATCGTACTATATTGAAAAAATCCTGAAATGTTATTATGAATTTTTTTGCATTTTTTTCGTGTTCCACAATTCACTTTTCAAAAAACGTATTTTTTGAGGGTGCTACCTACATTAAAATAATCACAGTTTTGGAACCGCTGGTTTTATTTGGGTAAAATTTACTTTATTGCAAAGCTGGATGTTGGTTTTGTGTACAAAAAAATTGTTTATTTGGTGATTTTAGGCATATTTCGTAGCTTTAAAATTGCATTTGAAAAATATGACGTAATTTTCTAACGACTGTTTTTAAAATATCACAGTTTTAGAACTTTGGGAAAACGACATCAAGGTGCTTTCATGGCCCTCATACAGTCCGGGCTCAAATGTCATTGAAACTCTTTGGCATAAAATTAAAAGAATTTTACGCAATAATCCACCAAGAACCATTGGGGACTTAAAGACCAAAATAGAAGAAATTTGGGACAGTTTCACGCCAGAATTGTATCAAAATTTGATAAATACAATGCCTGCTAGAATACAGGCAGCTATTAAAGCGAAAGGAGACGTAACCTCTTATTAATGGTCCCAAATTAAAAATTATCCCAACATTCAGTTTCAAATTCATTTTGTAAAATTTGCTAATTATTAAAGTTAAAATATTGTTAAATCAAATAAATACTTTTCTTCAATGCATAATATTGTTATTAAGGCTTTATCTTATTGTATTGTTAGGTGTTTACTAATTATTTGTGTAAAATGTCCAGTTCTTCTTTCATACTTCAAAAATTTACTTTTGTCCGAATCTTTAGTTGTCAAGGCTCGTAATAGCAATATTTGTCTATATAAAAATCGAAATTTCTTCAAAATCTGCATAGCAATTACACACAAACGCACCATAATTTTTAAACTTTATAATTGTGAGACCATTTTTAAATTTTGATTAAATATTTATTACAAAGCTGGATGTTGATTTTATTTATTAAAAAAATGGAAAAGTTTTTATATGGCGATTTTAGGTGTTTTTCGTGGCGTCCAAGTTGAACGTCTAGAAAATGACATAAATTTCAAGCAACAATTTTACAATACAGTTTTTTGCTGCTTGGATTTGTGTCAAAATATTTTCATTTTAAAACTAAATAACGATTTTATTTTTGGAAAAAATCAAACTGTTTATACGAATTTTTCAAAAGTTTCTGAAGCCGCAAGTTGTTCTTTTCAAAAAACATTTTTTTCGTGGGTGATTCAACACGAAACAGTTTATTTAGCAGAATTTTTTGAATTTTTTGTGGAATTTCATAAAGAAGTTCAAAAACTTAATTCTAAATCAACGATAATAATAGAAAAATGCCTCAAAGTTTTTTTTAAGAAGCGTAAAAGTCTTCAAAGATTTTTAACACATGTATAATTTTCCCTAGAATAGCAAATAGATAAAAAGAAGTGTTACTTTAAAGCTTTGAGAGCTTCGATTTTGGTCACCACAACCCATACTTCGTAAAAACAATTTGGGTGTGGGAAAAATATTAAATGGAGCTGGAAGAGTATCTCCATCTTCGAAGTAGCTGATCCATAAACGGCTCCGTGCAAACTTCCATTCGGTATCGGATCTTTCCTAAAATATATTTTTCAAATTTAATATTTCTTAATCTGCATTTACTTACAGAAATAATCTGATAAGAGTTCGACATCATGGCAATAAGCATATTGAGTAGAACAATCACGTTTATCACCGAGTAAGAACCGAACATGAGTAATGCCCAAAATCTTGTGAAACCTTTAATGCCTGTTAGTTCAAAGGACATCAAATCGATCAATCCGAAACTTGCCCAGAATAGAGATTGCGATGTTTCGAACAAACTAAATAGAAAACATTTTTCAGATTGCTTATCATGGAAGCTTTTTCACTGTTTACTTAGCATAACGCCTCCAAATTGTACAAGCTTTGTCATTATTGTCAAAATCCGGAAGACCACTTGGTAAATGGTAGCATTTATTCTTCTCCAGTTCTGCATAGTACCACAGTAATTGATTTAGACCTAAAATATAACAGTAATTAGGTAATTTAATAATAATAATACAGAATGTAATGTGCGTATTGGGAACGCAATTTATTGCATATTTATTTGAAGTTTGTGATATTTACCACAGCCAAACGCAAACAACACCAACGTGTAAATAAAGAAAAACTTGACAATATCGATAATCATCCTTCCAAGGGAAATTTGAAGTGGTCCCAAGTGCGGATTCACACTGAATATGTGCACTAATTTCAGGAAACTGAAAGAGAAAATATGTAATTGAAACATATATAACATCAATTAGGTTTATTGTTACATCGCACCCTTTCTAACGTGAATGATGCGTGTCAGTTAACTTCGTATTATTAATAAGCTAAATTGTGTTTGTGCAATAAATACCTTTCAACCTGTCAGCGTCGTATCTACTAATTTGTAAATTAATTCGTTTGGTTTTTTGTTTGCGTGCTCATACATTTATTTCTACAAATGAATGTAACAAAAAATGCCCTTTATTACCAGTGTTGTGTCATTTACTGTTGCCGATACATCTGTCGTAAGTATTAAAACAATTATAGAATTAAACCTGAATATCATCCCTGCTGCGAATGCTCCCTCTGCTAGCAACATCGGCTCAAACGAATCCCATTCCTCTCTTGGATACCACGTGCGTTTGCTTTCGTTTTCATCCCTCTGCATTATAAACATTGCACGATTTTGTCGCTTAGTGTTGAAAATTCACTCACCCAAGTTATATACCAAGAAGTCAATCTTAAAGCAAGCCACATCACGTAAAAAATATTGGTAATAAAGTCTACGATGTTCCATAAATCTGAGATGTATTCATTTAAACCATCACACCACAATGCACGGATTTCTGCCCATATTAAACCTAAATAATTTTTTCTTATTTACATGAAGATCTGCTTATAAACATGTTACTTATGACGTATATGATGACACCACATTCTGCAATTCCGAAAAGGGCACCACGTTCTTTCCTTTTCCACTCGTTTACCAATGTTTGGACCCAGTCGGTACCAAACCATTCCAGAAAGAGAATTTCAACACGTTGGGATGCGGCACCTAGTAACACTGCAAAGAATTTGTTTTTATTAAATTTCACCTAAGGCTCGTGTTTTAATAGCTATCATTAAATGCTCATTGCTTAATATACAGTGACCGGCAAGTGTGCACCAAATGGGAATTTTTTTTATCTTTAGAATTACCAAATTTATTTTACTGTGGAAAGGTTCTGCATGTCCTTAAGCAAAAAAGAGCATAAGCAAACCCAGTAAAAATTGCATCGTATACGAGGGAGGGGTGAAAATTTCATATTTACTCAAGATTAAAGTAGTCTTATTTTGCACCGTAGAAAAAAATGTTATTAGGAAAAGTTGTTTTTATTTAAAAGTTATCCCCGAATACCAAATTTGGGCTCTGTAGACAAAGAAAAACCATTTTTCCTTTTTTTGGACCCACCCCCGTATAACGAATCGCTAGAAGCTATGCAGCACATAAATTCAGTTTTTTTATTGTTCTTGGGCAATTAAACACATAATTTACTTAAATTGCTTTAAATGCGCGAAAACAGGGCGGTTAATAAAATAATGCCAAAAATAATCTCATTTTTTTGGTGCACACCTTATTTTATTTTATGGATAAGTTAAACAACTCAATGTAAAGCAAATGCGGGTTTACTTTAGCAATTTATTGCCATTTTTACTTTTTTTAAAAACCAATCTATTGGTTCAGGAATTACTTTTATCTGTACCTACCGGTAAGTCAATTTCAGTTTCCTGATAAAATTATTGTTATTCTATTAAACGACCCGTTTTCGCGCATTTAAACCAATTTAAGTAAATTATGTAAGTATTAACCCAAGAACTGTTAAAAAACTGAATTTATGCGCTGCATAGCTTCTAGCGATTTGTTCTACGGGGGCGCGCCGAAAAAAAGGGGAAGACGTTTATTTTTTGTCCACATTTGGTATTCGGAGATAACTTTTAAGTACAAACAACTTTTCCTAATAATTTTTTTTCTACGGTGCGTTACTTTTAAATTTTCACCCCTCCCTCGTATACGATGCAATTTTTACTGATTTTGTTCAGGCTCTTTTTTGTTTAAGGACATGCAGAACCTTTCCACAGTAAAATAAATTTGGTAATTCTAAAAATAGAAAAATTTCCTATTGGGTGCATTATTTTATCTCAGTCATGGCACACTAGATTTGTGACATAAAGAGAAGATCATCAAAAACTCAGTTATTTTTTGAGATAAATATATAAATGTATACAGGGTGATCAGTAATTGCCGCACTCGGAGCATACTGTGATACACTTTACGTTTTAAGAATGATGAATTTTTTTACAGCAGTGCTGTAAGTCCTTTTTTTACAAAGATATGACCACTTTTGTGAAAATAAAAGTGGCAACACTGCATTGAACATGTGAATAGGTTCGACGAGAAAAAAAAAGAAAAACGTTCAATATTTTATGATGGGAGAACTTGTCAAATTAATTTAGTACTGTCAATTTTATTAAAAAACAGAAACAACAATTGAAATTCATTATTAATATTTTCATGGCAATAGAAGGTATTTTAGTTTCTCCGAAGGGGAGCTTGAGAGGTTGCCAAACTTCAAATTTCTCTCAAATTTAGGTATTTTATTAAATTTTAACATTTTCAATTTCTTTGTATTAGAGGTTTTGTGAAAAAAATTTAACAAATCATATTGTATTTTATCCAGAGGTTATAGTAGCATGAATTATTCACTCATTTTTGTCTTGATTATGAAAATAATTTGCTTGTAACTTGGATGAGGGAAACTCTATAACTCGGAAACTAACCATCAGATTTAAGTTTTCTTTGCAGATTATCCTTAGTTTTAATGTGCTCTATAACGCCCTGTATTCGGAGTGCGCCAATTACTGATCACCCTGTATATATTCGGAAAGCAAAAAAAAAGATCTTTAAAATGAGATCAAAGCCAACTATGGTTTCCATTTAAAAAAACATATGTTTGGGTTCTGTAGCAAAATCTAGCTGCCTTGGAAAAATATGATTTCATAATTCGTAATCTACATAAAAAACTGGACTAATAATGTTGTTACAGTTTTTAAAAATATTCATAAATAAAAAAGTTATGACGCTTCATCGAAATCGTCGAAATGTCAAATTTGACCTATATCTCTAAAATGGCAAGAGATATCTGAATCTGGTTAGAGGCATTACATTTGTAATTAAAATCGGTCCCATGAGTGCGATATTAAATTTTTTCTATCTAGTGTGGAAATAGGTGTAACCCCGAAAAGACATCAAAAATGCCCCACCCTGTACTATTATCATTATCATTCATTTTAGGGCCATTTCCCAGAAAATTAACTTAATTTTGAAAATAATAATTAATTTTGCCAAATGCGTAAGTAAACTTTTCAGCCAAGGAGACTCTTTAAAGACCGAGGTGGAAAGCTGAGGCCATTAAAACTCTCCGAGGCGAAGAAGAGGGCTCACGCATCTTGCGTTGTATTAATTTTTCCTAATCTACTTACGTAGAAAAAATGCATAAGAAGCGGAATGGCAAATAAACTTGACGAAAGGTTTCTTCATAAAGAGTCCCATACGAGACGTCGGTGCTAACATATAGATACTGCAATATACCGGAAACATCATTCCAAGTTTTGCCACTTGTATCAACTGTCCTACCATTGCTTTTCTTCGAAACCCGGGCAAACCTTCATACCATATGGACGCCAATAGTTGTTGTACATTAGGATGGGCAATAAACTGAAAATTTTAACATTTAGTTCTACTTATATCTTATATTTTAGTAAACACACTACATACTTGTTTTTGTTTGTACTTAATAGCCAATTTCAATCTTTCCAAAGATTGTCTTTGACCAGTTACCCAAACATCTCCAAGTGGGTCATAATTTAGCATTATTTCCAATTCGTAAGATGTTCGGGCGTGATCAAGAAGCGATGTTGCGAATGTTTGCACTTGGTTCCTCATATCCTAAAACGACAGTTAGTTTGGATTTTTTGTCAAAAATTTCGATGATTTTCTTTACGTTGTATTCAGCTCTGAACTCCGTTTCCATCCGACTGAGTCGTCGAAGATCCCAAGACAGTTCAAACGCTGTTAAAAGAGGATCACTCGACGACAAGGCTATTAGTGAGGGAGAAGACAAAGCTCTGTAGGCATTGATCCTAGATTGAGAGTGACGAAGGGAATCTGCACTGCTTGACTCTACACATTCGTCGCAGCCACACCTACAAATTTTTAAAGTAAAAGAAAAATCCTTCCATGAGGTCATAATTTACCGAACGTCGTGTGGCATTGGCAACGTTGCACCTCTATCTAAAAGGATTTTAATTATTTCATAGTTGTTTTTGTGTGCTGCTAGTATCAAAGGAGTTATGTCTGCAGTGAAAGAAGCCGAAGCCCAGTTAATTTTTTGCCAACTCTACATAGAAAAAACAATAAATTTAAGAACGACATCGGAGATAAAACTTAATATTTACATATGTTTGACCTGTAACATGATGGTCTTCTTCCCAATTGAGTAGAACCTCCACAGCCTCAACATATTCCTCTTTAATTGCGTGAAGCAAACCATCCTGTTTAGTAATGGAAATTTATAACAGTTTACTTACGTAATTATTAATTAAACAAGTTTATTTACCTTAACTTCAATATTTTTCTGGAGTAGAAGTTTGATTAATTCAATATTTTCGTTTTCTATTGCAGCTGTTAGAGCTGAGCGGTTTAACGGGTCCACACAATTTATATCGAATTCTTCGTGATTTTCGATATATTCTTCAATTATTCTAAGAAAAAGCATATTAACGTAGAGTGAAACTGAAGCAAAATACTTAAAAACTATTGGTTATTTTATTGGCTCAAATTTTAAGACTGAAAAGGACATTAGTTTCTGTCAAGATGCCAATAATACAATAGTATTAATATACAGGGTGTCCTTCTGAAATTTTGCATAGATCTTTTTATTTGTAGTTGCTTATTAAAGTGGTTGCAATTATTTTATTTAGAACACAGAGGCGTACGGGTTTCTTCAAAAACATTTGATTGGATAAAACGTACGCCACTGGTTTTTTTGCAGCACCAATATGCAGACAGTATTTTCCATTCAATTTAGAAACTTTTTCGTATCTTATAATTTTTTGATAACTTAACTCAAAATAAATTAATAGTACAGTTAATAAGGGAGAAAAAAAGGCTTCAAATAGACTTTTTTTACCCTACAGCCAATTTTTGTAGAATCTTCTAGAGAGTCACCTTGAAAGTTTAAAACTGAGTTTGTGTATTCGTAGACCCCGCCCTTCCTTCACCAGCCCTCAAGTAAGGGTTTAATTTTTTTGTTTATTTAATAACTTTTTTCCTATTAAATTTTCGAAAAAAAGAGTCAGTACAAAGTTGTAAAAAAAATATTTCCTACCACTTATCTTTTAAACTTTTTTGATATTGTCGATATTTAAAAAGTTATTCAACAAATAAGTTGAAAAATTTGGGGTAAGTAGTAGTAGTAAGTAGTACTTAACTAGAGAAAATTTTCCCTAAAATTTGCAACTTATTTGTTGAATATCTTTTTAAATATTGACAATATCAAAAAAATATTACAAGGAAAGTTGTAGGAAATATTTTTCTCTACAACTTTGTACTGATGCTTTTTTCGGAAATCTAATAGGGAAGAACCTCTTTAATAAATAAGAAAAAAAAAGTTAAATTATCAAGAAATTGTAAGATACAAAAAAGTTTCTAAATTGAATGGAAAATATTCACCGCATATTGGTGCTGAAAAAAAACCAGTGGTGTACGTTTTATTCAATAAAATGTTTTTGAAGAAACCCGTACGCACGCCTCTGTGTTCTAAATAAAATAATTGCAACCACTATTAATAAGAGAATACAAAAAAAAAGATCTATGCAAAATTTCAGAAGACTAACTTTTTGTTATTGATTTATAGCAAATTATTTAAAATAATTTATTTTCTTTAATGCCCTGTACATCAAAAAGGAAGCAACATTCGACCATAGTTTATTAGACAAACCACCTTTAATTTTCGCTAAACTATCGACTGGTGAAATCCTGACGATATAAACTGGGACACCCTGTAATTGCTATTTGTGCAACTAGGGAGGAAAGTGTGTCTTTAATTTCGTCTCACGGAATGTTATTCATTTAATAAATAAGGTAGAGGAAATTATGTCTTGCTAGAGAATTAAACATAGTGGTTTTTGTTCCTCTCACTTTTTTATTTGTAATCAAAATAATATTATATTAGAAATAACATCAAAGTAAAACTCTCAGACAAACGATAGAAATTTAAGTTGATAAAAAAATATAGGTGTATAATTTACTAAAATATGTATATATCTATATTAATTAATTTAATGTATTTTTATTTGCATATCCGGAGTTGAGTGACCGCAAACTGAACTCCGGTGAAGAAGCTGGAACTAACCGGAGTTTCCTAGTTTAGACATTGGACTGTCATGTCATAATAATTTAGTTAATTTTGTGAAGATTATCATTACGAAAAAATGCAATAACAGCTATGAAAAAAAAATACCTATTAATTTTAATTAACGTAAAAGCTAAAGTATCTACATACTTATAAATACGCGGAAAATTATAATATGTACCTACATATTGATGTTTTGTAACACATAAAACTGTAGGTTTCATGATAAAAAGATATTCAATGTTTGGATTTTATGGTATAATATTTTATTTTATTTTCCATTAAAACAAAAAGTATATATGAAGTCCCTTTTTGTATACAGTCTGACCTCAGTTTGAATAGCCAAATATTGGCAAATAGTTGGCTGTTTATCTCGAGAACACCTAGTATAATAAAAAAATATACATTTTTCAGACTTGGTATTATAGTATCGAAATATTATTAAAAACCATATGACTTTATTAGAAAGTAATTTTTATTTAAAAACGACTGTATACAAAAACTATAATTATGGTGAACGTATTTTTGTGTCTAATTAAATTACGTTTTCTGCGAAAGCACGACAAAATGTAATTTATCAAATTCGGCAAAATGAATCTGTCCTGAAATTTAATCTAGTATAATTCCCGAGAGGACAGAAAAAGTTTTTTATTATTTAAGTATGCAACACTGCAGAATTTCTGCACAACATTATTTCAAAATCAAATTATCAGAACATTGCTGATGAAAACTGCAAACCCCTGAAAACTCAAGTTTACAGTAAAGCACTTTCTTTAAGTATAATATTTCCTGAAATTACAACTTTACAAAGTTATATCTCTCATTCTCACACACTGTATGTTATTCGAAATTAGATACAAATACGACAATTTACCTTTCAACTGTACCACAATCCCCTCTATCAGCATGCAAGAGGAATTTCTTTTCTATTGGTGTTAAGGGTTTTTCGCAAGGATCATTCACATCACTATTATTAGGGATTTCTTCCGAATTGGGTCCAAGTAAATTTTGATTAGATTCAGTAACTTTCATTTTAATATTATTCGACTTAAGTTAATTACCTATATTAAATCACTTTATTTACATTTATTATGTTAGACATTGTGGACAATACACTTGATATGTGTATGAAGGGTGTTTTGAATGAAAACTTGTAAGTTCTATCGATCACCAAGCAAATAATTTAATTATGATAAGTATTGGTGGATACCTAACATGCATGATAGGCAGAAATCTATGATATTTATTATTATGTAACTTTTAACATGGCAAGGATAAAATATGCGAAAGTGTTCTCGATGGGATCTCATTAAATGTAGGGATAGGGATACTCTTATAGTAGTAGAAAAGGAAAACAAACTACAAATTTTATATACTGTTATACTTCATAATAGCAACTTTTAATTGCGGACCAGTTTAGTTGCTAAAATAAACAAAGCAAATTTCAGTTAGCAAACTAAAAGTGAACTTTTTCTTCAGAATATCGATAATAAATTGTGTTAAAAATTGAGAGTAATTAGTGAGTTCTATTTACGGAATTTCATAAACGTAAATTGAGAAACGATACTTTATTGTTCAATTTTCATCAGAACTTACAAATTTATAATTTATTTTCAGAATTAAAAATTTCCTTCGTAAAAATTGAAACCTAGGACGTTTATTTTTAAATTTTATATGTTTTTAGGTGTGATGTGTTAATTTCGAAATAACTGAAAATTTATTCAACTTTTCTTGTATCATAAGCAGCATATGACAGTTACATTTATTGTAATTATTCTCTATATTTCAATGTTCCATTTAAAAATGCTAAATCCAATTGAGGTGTTACATTAAGAAGCTTAAGAAGCCTTCAATTGTATGTCATGCGTTAAAATATATGTTTTTTCCAGAATAAGTAGTAATTTACTAGTTATTTAATTTAAAAATCTTAAGTTTTAATATTAATAAAATAAAAGTATATTGGAATTTATTTAGCACTTCCTGTTAAATTTTTTCGTAATAATATTTCTAGGTACGTAATACATTTATAAAATAATTTCAGCAATAATACTTTTCTTATCCTCTTCATATAGTAATACCTGCAACAATTATTTTCAGCAGGCATATATGCGTCACACTATCTCTATCTCTCCTTCAGTTCGCCACTCTTGCGAGCAAGAGAGACACGAAGAGTGCCTGTTGAAAATAATCTTTATACGAGCCCTAACAACTAAATGTTCGGACAAAAGTAAATTTTTGAAGTATGTAAGGAGAACTGAAAATTTTACGCAAATAATTAGTAAACACCTAACAATACAATAAGATAAAGCCTTAATAACAATATTATGCATGTAAGAAAATTATTTATAGGATTTAACAATATTTTAACCTTAATAATTAGCAAACTTTACAAAATGAATTTGCAACTAAATGTTGGGATAATTTTTAATTTAGGACCATTAATAAAATGTTACGTCTCCTTTTGCTTTAATAGCTGCCTGTATTCTAGCAGGCATTGTATTTATCAAATTTTGGTACAATTCTGGCGTGAAACTGTCCCAAATTTCTTATATTTTGGTCTTTAAGTCCCCAATGGTTCTTGGTGGATTATTGCGTAGAATACGTTTAATTTTATGCTAAAGAGTTCCAATGGCATTTAAGTCCGGACTGGATGAGGGCCATAAAAGCACCTTTATGTCGTTTTCCCCAAGTTCCAAAACTGATTTTTTAAAAACAGTCGTTAGAAAATTACGTCACATTTTTCTAATGCAATTTTAAAGCTACGAAATATGCCTAAAATCACCAAATAAAAACTTGGGGATTTTTTTTTACATAAAACCAACATCCAGCTTTGCAATAAAGTAAATTTTACCAAAATCCAACCAGTGGTTCCAAAACTGTGTTTTAATGTAGGTAGCACCATCAAAAACATGTTTTTTGAAAAGTGAACTGTGGAACTCGAAAAAAATGCAAAAAAAATCATATTAACATTTCAGGATTTTTTCAATATAGTACGATTATTGAGCTTTGATTTAAATGTTTTTTGACACAAATCAAACCAGCGGTTTCAAAACTGTGATTCTTTAAAACAGTTACTAGAAAATTTTATCATTTTTAAAGGTGCAACTTTGAAGCTCCGATAAATGCCTAAAATCACCAAATAAAAATTTGTGTAACTTTTTTGTAAAGAAGACCAACATCCAGCTTTGTAATAAAGTAAATTTCATCAAAATCCGACTACTAGATCCAACGTTTTGAAAATAATAATTCTATGTTTCTACAATTTTCCCATCCTGCTGGGTTAAAGTGCCACAGTTTTGGAACCGCCGAGCGGATTTTTACGAAATTTACGTTTTTATATAACTAAATGTTGGCATTATAACAGAAAAAACCATCAATATTATAGAAGTTAATTTAGATAACTTTTGCACGTATGGAAAAAAGACAATCAAATTAACTTTTGTCCGAACATTTAGTTATTAGGGCTCGTATATTCGAAAATAAGGAATTATCTATAATAATAGATTTAACTTTATTTTTTGGTAAGAGAAGCAGCAAATTTTTTAAAGGTTGTAATAATTGTAAGATAATTGCAAATTTAATATCATAGATAAAAATCTAATAGTTTATAGGATGACACGCAGATATTTTCTTATATCAGCTGAAAAATTATGTTTTTTATAGATGGATATTGAAAATCTGCTTACCCAAAACTCAACAATGTCGAGTCTACCAAAAGTACTGTCGCTGGAAGAAAAGAAATATTTATTGGCTATTGATAGAGGAGACTTAGCCAATGTTCGACGGTAAGCAAATCACATTCAGTATATTAAATATTTAAATTTGTTTTCCTACTGCAAATTACAAAATTACTTTGGCACCTTTTAATTTACGTGTTCTTCGTACTAACCCAAAAAGCGTTCCACCATGACCCTCTGTTCCCCTTTCGAGCCAACACCAACCATTTTTAAATCATCTTAATACCTTATTTTTCCTATTAAGTAGTTTGCATATGAGGTTTTCTTCTTCTGTTAATCCTACAAATCTAAATCCGATTTAATCTTTAAAAATGTCCGCTAAAAATCAACTTAGGGCACCAAAATTGTTTCTGCAACTCTTCATTGTTAACTGACACTATGTCATTTTGTTAATATAGAATGCTGAAAAAAGCTAAACGCAATAACTTTATCGACATCAATTGTATGGACAGTTTGGGCAGAGGAGCCTTAACAATTGCCATTGATCAAGAAAACTTGGACATGTTGGAATTGTTAGTTGTAATGGGAGTCGAAACCAAAGATGCACTGCTACATGCTATTAATGTTGAATTTGTGGAGGCAGTTGAATTACTTCTAGAATACGAGGAATTAATACACAAGGAAAATGAACTACATGTAAGTTTTTTAGGTGATGAGGCAGATAGGAAATGGAGCATTGCAAATTTAGAAAAATTACAAGTGGAACTGAAATAATCTTCCAAGTTAGGTTAGTTAATACGTAGGTCCAAGAGAGCAGAAGATGGTGATTGAAATGTGTTGTCACAACATTTAAAACGAAATTTCGCCTTATTTCTTAAAAAATATATTACTCTGCTTTGCATCAATACTCCACCGAATATCTTTTAGAGTTGGCAAAAAGTTGATATAAACACATCCATGTTTACACCGGATATAACACCATTAATATTGGCTGCCCACAGAAATAATTACGAAATTATAAAAATTTTGCTAGATAGAGGAGCTTCGATTCCAATGCCACATGACATAAAGTACCTGACCACAATTATCTTCCGTAAATATTTTAATTCTGATTGCTGATTTTAGGTGTGGCTGTTTCGATTGTATTAGACAATCACAGGAGGATTCATTAAGGCATTCATTATCACGTCTTAATGAATACAAAGCATTGGCTAGTCCTTCTTTGATTGCTTTGTCTTCAAGTGACCCTCTTCTTACAGCTTTTCAGTTATCATGGGAACTTCGAGGTTTAGCAATCTCCGAACCAGTAAGTTTTTTAAATAGCAAGCAAATCTGGTCTACTTATTTCTCATTAGGAATGCAAGTCCGAATATTTAGATCTCCGAAAACAATGCCAGCAGTTTGCTGTAGATTTACTGCATCAATCCAGAAGCTCCCAAGAAATAGCTATAATTTTAAACTACGATCCTCAGAGTACACCGTATGAAGAAGGAGAGCGTATGCAATTAGCACGTCTTGTTTTAGCTGTAGAATACAAGCAGAAAAAGGTGAGAATATGTTTGTATTATTCATATATTATAGAATGGTTTGTTTTAGTTTGTTGCCCATCCGAATATTCAGCAACTTCTAGCGGCTTTGTGGTATGAGGGCGTGCCAGGATTTCGGAGAAAATCAAATAAAGTGAAATTTTGGATAACTTTGAAGGTGGCACTTTTATTTCCTTTGTACTGTCTCCTCTATATGATTGCACCGGAAACGAAAACTGGTAAGCTATTGACGAAACCATTCATGAAGTTTTTGATTCACGCATCGTCTTACATATTTTTCCTTGGTAAGTTATCAATTTGAACCCGAGATTGAATTCTATTAAGACTTTTAATTGAAGTGTTATTGATACTGGTGTCTCAAAGAGTAGAACCGCAGCCCGAAACTTACAGAGGAAACCCGCCAATGTATTTAGAGTACGTTGTTATGTTATATGTTATAGGTAAGAAACTTTTTATTTTATTTTAATATGAGTAGGTAATAAATATCAAAAACATTCTTAGGTTATATTGTTGAGGAGGTTCAACAAATTTTCGTAGAAGGCATTCAATCACACTTGAGAAACTTGTGGAACTTCATTGATTTTACTAGAAATCTTCTCTACACTTTAGTAATTGTTTTAAGAATTGCAGCTTACATTCAACAGACGTTTGAAGTTAATATGGCTTATTGTCCAAGGGAATCTTGGCATGCTTTTGATCCACAACTAGTTTCCGAAGGACTGTTTGCAACTGCTAATATTTTCAGGTGGTTAAACGCACAAATCTATGAAAATAATATAATTGTTTCAGAACAAGTTGTTTTTTAATAGTGTATTGAAACTGGTTCACTTATTTTCAATCAATCCTCATTTGGGACCTTTGCAAATTTCTTTGGGACGAATGATCAACGATATTGTGAAATTTTTCTTTATTTATAACTTGGTGTTGTTTGCTTTTGCTTGTGGTAAATCAGAATATTTAAAATACTTCACATTATTTATCCACAATAAAAATACTTTTAGGTTTAAATCAGCATTTGTGGTATTTTTCTTATTTAGAAGAAAAAGTAAATGGAACAACTGAGAAATCGAGGCGATTTTCCAAGTAAACTTCTACAATTCTTCGACTTACTATTTGATTTTAATAAACACTTCTTTCAGCGTTTTTGAATCTTCCCAGACTCTTTTTTGGGCCAGCTTTAACTTAATTGAGTTGAAAAACTTCGAATTGAATGGCATTCAGACATTTTCAAGATTTTGGGGTTTATTCATGTTTGGATCTTACGCAGTGATCAATGTAATTGTTCTTCTGAATCTTCTCATTGCCATGATGTCGAATTCTTACGTTATGATAGATGTAAGTTTACTAAAATTATGAGAATTTAAGTTGTAATTATTATTAATGTATTCATAGCAACAATCAGATACCGAATGGAAATTTGCTAGAACAAAACTTTGGATGAGCTATTTTGAAGAAGGAGGTACTTTACCTCCGCCTTTTAACATTTTTCCTAGAGTTAAACAATGTTTAAAGTTACTGCGCTGCAGAAAAAGTTATGGAACTGTAGCTAAAGTAATACACATATTAGAAAAATATTACTAATCGGAAGAATTACTCTTTTAGAAAAAAAACCGTGAAGAAAGGGAACGAGACAATAGATACGTAGCAGTCATGCGGTCACTAGTTTGGAGATATGTATCTGCAAAGCACAGGAAGTATGAACAAAACTTAGTAACAGAAGACGATATTAACGAATTGAAGAGCGACATATCTTCGTTCCGTTATGAAATTTTAGACGTGCTCGATAAAAATGGAATGGATGTTGGAAGTGCCGAAAAAAAGAATAAAGGTAATAAACTCAAGTTACGACAATATATTTTGTATATTTTCGATCTGGTGTTAAAGGTGTCCTGGGAAGAAAAATGAAGGTTTGGGAAAGAAGACTGATGAAGGACTTTAAAGTTTGCTCAAGTGGTTCTGAGCAAAAAGACGAGTTAACAGAAAAAGAACCCGAGGAAAAGAAATCCCTAGCTAAGTACGATTATTATCAGATAAAACCAACGATCCTTATAATAAAATTGATATTTTTAGATTTAGAAAAATCGCAAAAATGGCGGTATTTAATTCTAGCCTAACCAAATGGAGACAAGTAGTAAAAGGCGCTTTCTTAGCGTAGCTCATATTTTTCTACTGTTACAGCAACTTTTACGTAACTCTTTGTTTTAGATCCCAGATCGGCCATAGTCATACTAGAGATTCGTTTAGAAGGCGGCAATATTTACAAAAAGCAATGGACGAAGCAACACGTTTGGCAGCTATGACTCCATGTCAGTCCAAATCAATTGCGTCAGTGGATATACCAGACCTCAGTGGTTCTAACCTCGTTACTTTGGTGACGGGTTTATTACCAGGAGAAGGTATAAGTACTTATATGTACATAATTCGAAATACATATTGAATAATTTTGTATACTAGATGGAAAGAAAATTTCTGTAAGTTCTCTGCAAAGGGCATTGAAAAATATAAATCCATGTCCATCACCTCCAGCTAGTACGAAACGAACTGCGTTAAAAGACTTTCGAAAGCCTGCAATCGACATAAGCCAGGAATACTCACCATTTTCATCCACAAGAATGAACACCATCAAAGAAATAAATTTTAACGAGGAAACAACATCAATAACTTCAGATATTTTGAATCCAGAACAAGATTTTACCTTGGAGAACAAGGACGACGAAAAGACAACAGAGAAAAAAGTTAGCATAAATTTAAGTGGTAAAACTGAACTGATTAGTATGGATAACGCAGTTGCAGAAAATCTAGAAATTGCACAGGAAATAATAACAACGGAAGAAGAGGTAGATTTTAGAGAAATTAAAAATAATAGTGTAAGTTATTTTTGTTAAAGGTCAAAGAAAAGGCACGATTAGCTCCAGAATCACCTTCGCCAGTGGTGGGACTGTCTCCGTTGGCGCAAAGAAATATACAACGAATACAAGATGGAAAAGCTCCACCGAAATATGGTTGGATATAAGAATAAATGATAAAAATTTGTCTTATATTATTGCAAAAGATAACAAAGCTGACATTTCTTATGATATTATATTTATTAAAATTGTGATTTTTAATGTTAAAATGTTATATAAGGGGATGTGATTAATTATTACTTCCTTCTACAACCTAGCCTAAAGTATATTTTATTGCACACACAAATATATTAAAAAATAATTTAAATTTAAGAAAATTTTTCTAAGAATGACCAATTCTAGCCCTCTGTATTTAATGTAGGACTCACATTAACTTAAAAATTGAACTATTGATTTTGTATAACGTTGCTTTAATTATTTTTCATAATTTAGTAAAAAAATATCTGATGCGGCCAGCACATGACTTTCATATACATACAAAGTTAATGTTTGCACTTTATATTACCATTTGTACTTGTATTTTATCTAGAATAAAGTACTCTCCTGAGGTACTTTCTTATTATTTCTTATGTATTGGTTACAATATGCACCATTTTGAATTTTTTCACTGTTTTCCAAGGTGTCTTTAATAAGTATCCTACAATCTATAATTCTACATTAATACTTTTTATTATTCTAGAAATAACCTAATTTCACATATTGATCATAATGCGATAGGTAAAATAGTTTAAGGACATCGAATAATCTAATTTAACAAATACAATAATGTAATTAAAGGCAAGTTACCTTATAATAACCAGACACGAATAGCATTATTATTTCGACAATAGTCCAAAGCCCAAGATGTGATTTTTAGTTTTTGGCAGACTGTATTTTATATTTTTGTTTGGTTTTAATTTTTATACAAAAATAAATAAATATGGCAGACGAAGACGTAAAATATAACACGCATTCATCTAAATTTGATGATTTTATTATTATGGTGTTTATAGGTGGATATTGAGGCACCAGTCACCCGCAAATCATTAATAATGCCCAATTTACCAAAAATACTGTCATTAGATGAAAAGAAGTATCTTTTGGCTATTGAAAGAGGAGATTTAGCTAACGTGAGACGGTAAGTAAAATATAATTAAATTAATAATTAAAAAACAGAATTCTTAAGAATATTAATTAATTCGTATAAGATAATTTAGTATTAAATATAAGTAATATTAGGTTTGTCTATTCAGCAGTTTCAAACCAGTCAGATTCAGAAGCAATAAAATTGTACGAAAATATTTGTCAATTTGATCGATTCTGAATGTTTGGAACTGCTGCAAGAAAAAACCTAATAAAATAAAACCGAAGTAATCGTTTTTACCTTCTTATACGATTCGATTTAAATCATTAATATACCAGGAGGACCAAATATTTTTTACATAGATTTTTGTATCTTAATTTTTAAAATTTTTGTACCACTAGGTACTACTGTACAAATAATTATTTTACTACCCCAAAAGTGCAAATAGATTAGCACTTTTTCTCCCTAGGGAGAAAACTGTTTACATGGTGATAGCAATCAGCAATAACTCAATTTCTTAATATGGCAAGCTCATTGAATTTTTGTACTGATTTTCGAAAGTTTTGAGATTATATCACTGAATTAAAGTGCCTTTTGATCCCCGTCTTATTATTGCCCTCAGTTAAATAAACTCCATACTGTGGATTACTCGTAAAAGACGTACTTTAATATCTTGGTAGATAAAATGGCCTATTAATACATAAAGTCAGTTTTTCGAGAATTAACTTCTAGTTAATATTAACTTGAACTTCCACGAATCAAATAAGGATATTTTCTGAAATTGAATGATCCTGATTGGTGTAAGCAAGTTAACACTAACTAAAAGTCAACTAACGATTGAAAAATTAATCCTTAGTGAGTATAGAAAATATAATTTAAGAAAGGTCTGAAATTTCTTGGAGATAAAACAGATCTTTATACAACACTGTAAATTAGGATGCTGCAAAAGGCTCAACGCAAGAAATCCTTTGACATCAATTGCATGGACAGTTTGGGTAGAGGTGCCCTAACAATTTCTATCGATCAAGAAAACCTAGAGATGGTAGAATTGCTAGTTGTGATGGGAGTCGAAACTAAAGACGCGTTATTACATGCCATTAATGTTGAATTTGTGGAAGCAGTTGAATTGCTTCTGGAATACGAAGAATTGATACATAAGGAAGGCGAACCATACGTAAGTATATGAGAAACAATGAGGCCTTCTAAAAGCTTAGCAAAATTTTAGAGTTGGCAAAAAGTCGATATCAACACCGCTATGTTTACACCGGATATTACACCTTTGATATTAGCAGCTCATAGGAACAACTATGAAATATTGAAGATCTTACTGGATCGAGGAGCTACAGTTCCAATGCCACATGATATCAAGTAGGCACACACTTTTAGTTTACTTGATACAGTTTTAATTTTCGCCCTTTTAGATGTGGCTGTGATGAATGCATAAGACAATCGGAGGAAGATTCATTACGACATTCATTATCTCGTCTAAACGAATACAGAGCATTGGCAAGTGCTTCTTTGATTGCTTTGTCTTCAAGTGATCCTCTGCTTACAGCTTTTCAGTTATCATGGGAACTTCGAAGTTTGGCATCTGCCGAACCAGTAAGTTTTATTTATTTAACAAGAAAATATTTGACACAACTAATTCTATTTGTAGGAGTGTAAATCAGACTATTTGGAGCTTAGGAAACAATGCCAGCAGTTTGCTGTAGATCTACTTCACCAATCAAGAAGTTCCCAAGAATTAGCCATAATTCTAAACCACGATCCTGATAATCCACCTTATGAACAAGGAGAGCACATGAAATTAGCTCGACTTGAATTGGCGATACAGTACAAACAGAAAAAGGTCAGAATTTATTACCTAATTGATAATGGTCTTAATGACTTTTCGTAATAGTTCGTTGCCCATCCGAATATCCAACAACTTCTAGCTGCTTTGTGGTATGAAGGTGTTCCAGGGTTTCGAAGAAAATCGTCCAAGGGAAAAATTGGAACAATAGTGAAAGTGGCACTTTTATTTCCTTTGTACTGTGTGCTCTATATGATTGCACCTGAAACTAAAACTGGAAAACTGATGAGGAAACCGTTTATGAAGTTTTTGATCCATGCATCATCTTATTTATTCTTTCTTTGTAAGTGTTGGGTTCACAAATATAATTAGTTAACTTAGGAAATTGAATTTAGTGCTCCTGATTTTGGTCTCTCAAAGAGCCGAGGACCAGTTAATTTTATTCTTTGGTACCGAATCAATGAAGCAGGATGTAATAGAGACGTACCAAAAACAAAGAGGAAATCCGCCCACTTTCCTAGAATACGCAGTACTGTTATATGTTCTTGGTAATATTATAAAATTTCCAGAAATTTGCATATAATAATCAAGAGGATTCTTAGGTTTAATAGCTGAAGAAACAGAAGAAATCTTAGTGGAGGGTATTGAATCATATCTGAGAAACTTATGGAACTTCATCGACTTTACCAGGAATCTTTTATATACTTTTGTGGTTGTTCTAAGAGTGGCAGCTTATATTCAACAAGCTAGAGAAATTCGCGAGGATCCATCGACTGCGTATATAAAAAGAGAAGAATGGAAGGCGTTTGATCCACAGCTTATTGCCGAAGGACTGTTCGCGGCTGCTAATATTTTTAGGTTAACGATAAACTTCAGTCGTTGATACAAAAATATTTACACGAGTTTTTTAGTGCTTTGAAATTGGTTCACTTATTTTCTATCAATCCTCATTTGGGACCCTTGCAAATTTCTCTGGGGCGTATGGTCATCGATATAGTGAAATTTTTCTTCATTTATAGTTTAGTTCTGTTTGCTTTTGCTTGTGGTAAGTAACGCCTTCAGTAATTATTCCTAAAAACTACACATAAAAAGTTTCAGGTTTAAATCAGTTGTTGTGGTACTTCTCCGATCTGGAAAGAGGGAAATGTTACCACTTAAATACAGGTGAACCAGATTTCGATAATTCAGGTGATGCTTGTATGAAGTGGAGAAGATTTGCAAAGTAAATTTGATTTTTGGGAGATGTAGCATGATTTTAAGAATAATTTTTAGTGTTTTCGAGTCCTCACAATCGCTTTTTTGGGCTAGCTTTGGATTGGTGGATCTGAGTAGTTTTGAGTTGACCGGCATTAAAACATATACAAGATTTTGGGGCTTGCTCATGTTTGGATCTTATTCGGTGATCAACGTGATTGTTTTGCTGAATCTTCTCATAGCCATGATGTCGAATTCATATGCAATGATTGATGTATGTTTTTAGATAGATACAAATTGAAGGTTATCTTGTAATACGAATTTATAGGAGCAATCAGATACCGAATGGAAATTTGCTCGAACAAAACTTTGGATGAGTTACTTCGACGAAACTGGCACTCTTCCCCCACCATTCAATATTTTTCCTAAGCCCAAAAATTTCTTTAAACTATTGGGTATAAGAAAGAAGGATAAAATGCGGAGAATGTCATCTAAAGTAAAATATAAACATAACATCACAACTATTCATTATGTAAAAAAATATTTATTTAGAGAAGAAATCGTGAAGAAAGAGAGAGAGATTACCGGTACACTGCAGTTATGCGATCACTGGTTTGGAGGTACGTATCTGCAATGCACAGAAAATGTGAAGAAAGTTTAGTAACAGAAGACGACGTAAACGAATTAAAAAGTGACATATCTTCATTCCGGTACGAAATGTTGGAGGTGTTGAGTAAAAATGGTATGGATATTTCATGTGCTGAAAGAAAGGAAAAAGGTAAAGAGATACATAACACTAATAACAAACATACATTTGAATATTCTTACAGCTGTGCTGGGTAAAAAAATGAAGGTGTGGGAAAGAAGACTGATGAAAGATTTCAAAGTTGCTCCTATTGCTACTGAAGAGGACGAGGAACTAATATATGAGGCGCCACCAGAAGGAGAAAATTCCTTAGCTAAGTATGAATATCTAGAAGCTAAAACATCAATCATCTTTTGCATCTCGTTTTTAGATTCAGAAGAATTGCTAAACTAGCTGTGCTAAACTCAAGTCTAAATAAGTGGAGACAAGTAGTAAAGGGCGTTTGTATAGCGTAAGCAAAATCTGTTTCCATGTACGAATTAGTACTTAAAAAATATTTCAGCTCTCAAATTGGTCACTGTCACAGTAGAGATTCGTTCAAAAAACAGCAAAACTTACAAAAAGCCATGGAGGAAGCCAAACGGTTAGTTGTAAAAAGTCCAACTCAGTCTAGAGCGACTACCCCAATACAACTGCCAGACATGACTGGTTCAAATATTGTTCAATTAGTTAGAGATGTAACACCCGATGAAGGTACCAAAAAATGTAGTTTTGATGATTTGTTCATTATTAATTTTGTAGGAGGAAATGAAGTTTCTATAAGTCCGGCACCAATAACCATATTAGAAACTGATGATAAATCAAGACCAGCTATTTCAATTTGCCCACCACCTTTATCCCCTATTCTCAAAAAACCAATGGAGAAATCCGTTGCAGATCTAATAAACTTAGAAAGTGAGAAAAACTCACCAGTCCTCCCCATCAAGGCTAAAAATATTACCGACACTAATTTAAGTGACGAAGATAAAACAGTCGATATAAATCAAACATCTACCCCTCCACCAGATCAGAATAAAACAGATTTATTAGACAAACCACCATCACCTACATCAAGTACAGACAAAAGCTTAGATTCAGATGATAAAAGAGTTATTGGTGGCGATGATATTAGAGACGATATCGGTCCTTTATCACCTACGTCTAGTCCAGATAAAAGTTTGGATAGCGGCAAGAAATCACCAATATCATTAAGAGATTACAGATCAAATTCCGAGTCTGGTCAAAAGAAAAACGAAGACGATGTTGGTTTTCAAGACTCTGATAATTTAATTCTAGAACGTGCACAGTCTGTGCAGGAAAATGAAGACGAAAAAGAGATAGACAAAGAACAGAAGATTGAGGTTAAAGAGGATGAAGAAGCTACGGAAATTGAAGATGCTGCAGAAGCTATATTAGACGGAAATGAAGAAGAGCAAATAAAAGAAGATATAGGTGAAGTAGATACAAAAGAATCATTGGACGAGGAACCCACTGAAGACAGTGAAGCTGTTGTACAGGAAATAGAAGATATTATAACCAAACCCGATTCTCAGTTGGACGTATTAGGCGCCAAAGTTGAGGTAAAAATCTTAAATAAATATATTAAATGCGCGTAATAATTTTGTTTATACTGTAAGATTGAAAACAAGGCACTACTAACTCCTCAGCCACAATCTCCAAGAAGAAGTCCATCTCCTATGGCCCAAAGGAATATTCAACGAGTACAGGATAAAAAGATACAACCAAAATACGGTTGGATATAATTATTTAAAAATACTTTTCAGGAAGTCTTAAGTAAAATAAATTATTCTCGAAGAGAATGGAAGTTGCTGCGTTTACTTAAGGTTTTCATTAAGTCATAAGTTGTCAAAACCGTATTGTATTTAAATTATATGAATAAATTTTTAAAACATGTTATGTATTTAATTTAAGCCCACTTAAATGTTTATACAAGGTGTACTGTAATGATATTGATGAGAAAAGTTCTTACCAACCTAGGTCCGTAAAGAACTGCTTCCTGAGTGTATCGGCCTTACGAAGCTTCAGTTCATGGTTTATTAATGAACAGAATACGTTTTAAGTTGAAAAAGTGTTTATTTTTCCGACAATATAAAATATCTGATGTGTCCAGCACATGACTTTCTTATACAATATGAATAAGGTTCTGATCTTTGGAATGTATTGTACTTAAGCGATTGCCAATAAACATATTTTAGCAAATTAAATTAGTTATTGTTTCAAAATTACAAAAATTGTTTAAATTTCAAAAAAAAATTTTCGTACCTTTTCTCTTGAAGCCCCTTTGCTTTATGCCCATTTGGCGATCCAAGGAAATCACTAATTATCTACACAACACTAGCACTTTTTGAAAAAATAAGTCAATCATTGAGAAGTAACCGTAAGAAATATTTAATTACACACAAGTTACGATTAACTACTAAAGAAATTACAATAATACGTGTTAACGCGAGATAATTAATTAATGATTAATTGGAAGTAACGCACAAAACTTTAGCACACATTTTTTACAGAAACAAAACTAAAAATTGACTAATAGAATAAAATATATAAATAACTCATAAATTACTCACCCTTTACACAACCAAAATTTACAATTTTATAGACTTAGGCTGAGTTCACGTTTCTTACAAAATAATATTGAAAAAGTTTTGTTGTGTTAGATTTTCTGAAAAAGTGAACCCAGCCTAAGCCTTTAAATTGTATTTGTTGGCAAAAAATGATGAGTAATTTTGTTATGTATGGATTTATTTTGTATATGAATTTATGAATCAGTTTTCAGTTTTATTTCGAATGCCAAACGGAGCAGACGTGTGCCTGGTGCTTACGTTTAATTATTAATTAATTATGAAATATAATACGTGTTATTATAATTACTTGTGTAGTTAATCGTAGCTTCGCTTAATTAATTATTTCTTACGGTTACTTTTCAAAAATTTTTTTAATAATGGACTTTTTCTACAAGTGAAGTGCTTAGTGTTGTGGATTAATGAGTGATTTCTTTGGATTACCATCAGACGTGAATAAAGCGAAAGGGCTTCAAGAGAAAAGGTACGAAATAGTTTTAATTTCTTTTGCTATAACTATTAGTACACTGCTACTACTTATGGCCTTCGCATGGTATTGGCCATGGGGCCCGGGGTATAGGAGGTTCGGTTTAAAGGGGGCCCGGGGTATATTAGGGGGGTACCGCGTTGAATAAATTAAAACAAAACAACTTTTGCCTGCCTTGGTAAATTGAAAAATTTTCGAAATAGTTTTAATTTCTTTGGCTACTACTAGTACACTATTCATGGCCCCCGCATGGTACTGGCCATGGGGCCCGGCGTATAGGGGGGACCGCGTTGCAAGGAATTAAAAACAAAACATTTTTTGCTTGCTTTGCTAGATTGAAAAATGTTTGATATAGTTTTAATTTTTTTTGCTACTACTATTAGTACACTGCTATTATTCGTGGCCTCCGCATGGTACTGGCTATAACGCCCGGGTTAAAGGGGGTCCGGGGTATAGAGGGCTCGGGGTATACGGGGGACCGCGTTGCAAGAAATTAAAAGCAACACAATTTCTGCCTGCCTTGGTAGATTGATAAATTTGCGAAATAGTTTTTATATATTTAATTTGCTACTACTATTATTACACTGCTACTACTCATGCATGGCCCCCGTGTGGTACTTTACCCGGGTTAAAGGGGCCCACGTTGGCTTGAGTTAAAAAGAACCTTCTGCCTGCTTTGGTAGATAGAAAAATTTTCAGAATAAAAAAAAAGACTACAAACACAATTCAAATCATCTTGCGTTTTATATTGCATATGATATGTAAAATTGTAGATGGAGGGGATAACGGCAGAATGCGTGGGGCATGCTACTACTACTAGTATAGAAATATTAAGATAATTTTTTGAATTCTGCTTTTGATTGTTAAGTTCTTGTTGCAGGTAGATCCCATGATGATTAAATAAGGACCACATCGTAGAAGACAACATACCAGGTCAGAACATTTTTAGTTTTCGGTTAAAATATTTCAACATTTTGGTGGAAAATTCCATCCGTTGAAAAAACCTAAACGGACACATTTTAGTTTAAAACGATTTGTTGTTTAAGAAATGCAGCATTTATATTCTGAAACTGTAAATTTGACTTCAACTCTACCATCATCAGTTTCAATAATTTTTTTTTTAATAACACTTTGAGAAAATTTTTGTTTTCTTTTGTTTGGAAACAAATCGCATGCAATCAAATTATCATATAATTGCCAGTAAGTACGATAAGGCAAAACAATTATTTAGGGACCAATCACCTAGAAAGCGTAGAAACGAGCTAATAGGGCCCAAAATGCTACAATGGGGCACTCAATAAAGTTAAAAACGCTTACAATATATTTATTTTTCGTGATATAAACACGAAATTTGTTTTGTTGCCTTAAGACAACTTTCATACAAATTATTGGAAAATTTCAGGACATATAAGGCGAAGTACTACATGTTTTCACAACATCACAGTTGATTCGTTTTCTAATTTAGAAACCGCTAATTTTTTTCTGAAGTTCTAGATATATACTTACATTTAATAAAAATTGTCGGTTTTCCAAACACTTTTGTTGGATTTTTCCAGAATTTTAGATTTGACTAAGCCCATAATTTGTAGGTATTTGTTGCATAAGAGATGACTAATTTTTATGAGTTATTATTCTCATTTATAATATTTATGTTGATATTAGAACTTTTCAGTTTTGTTACGAATATGAATCGGTAAAGACGTGTGCTAAAATTGTGTTTCTTATTTTCGTTTAATTATTAATTAATTATTTCGTACAACACGTCTTAACTTAATTTAACCTTAACTCGCATGTAATTATTTATTGTTTAGGATTGCTTCACATATATTTTTTTCAGTGATTATCTTTGAAAGGTAGGTCCCATGACGATTAAAGGAGGACTACATCGTGGAAGACAGCATACCAGGTCAGAACATTTTTACTGTGTGGAAAAGGAAAATTCCATCAGTTGAATTTTCGTAACAGTAACATTGTAAATGGTTCTCATAGTAAATCAATCCGGGTTAATTTTGAACCATAAATTAATTTGCCCGGGCTTTGTCTTTTAAATATTCTTTGACATTTAGGTCGCGCCATTCCTAGATTACGATTATGTATAAAGTTCCATCAGAATTACTGGGATTAGGCTTAGAGCAAAGCATATGTACCTAACATACGTGGGTGTCGAAAGATGAAACGCATGTAAACGGGTAAAGTGGACAGGGCCCTAGACTTAGAAATAATTTATATAAGCACTTCATAATTTTTCTGCCAGTACTCGAAATGTCAACGTGAAGAAATTCAAGCAAGGGCGGGAGTAACTATGACACTCTTGGAGGATGGTGGATTCGTGTGGGGTGACAGAGATGTGGAAGAGTTGTACGGGTTGACACCTAGGCATTGCTTAGAGCTGTTGCCTGTCTCTCAACACAAAGAGTCACTACCCACGGTCTTCCCGGAAACCTTGATTGTTCTAATGCTGGGGGCCTGACTTTCCACCCGGTACCTCTAGGATTAGAACGGTTATAGTTGCGTTTGTGACGTACCTCCCCTAGGTAACCGCCGGACAACGCTAATGTCCGATATATGTTATGTACGGTCTGTGGAACCAGATTAAATGCAGGCGTATGTTGGGGATTAGCGGCTAAACCGTCACACGTTTTGAAACTTTGTAACAAAGCAAAATGCGATATTTTAAAACTGTAATTTAGGGCCCCAAGAATCCGAAAATAATTTATGTACTTAAACAGTTTTTAATTTGAAAATGTCTAAAAACATTTCTTTCAGGCATGTTTATTTTCTGTATCTATACATAATTTAATTTATGTATGTACTTCGAAGGTAAAATTTGTGAAAAATGTTTGGGGGCCCCCAATTCACAAATACGGAATTAGGTACAATTTAAAAATAATTGCAGGTAATTGTAGGTACTGGTGACTTACAATTTTTCGATAAAAAGACAAATGTAATAAATACCACTGAAAATAATTATATAACATGTATTAGATAATTTTAGTGTTTTATTAACAACTTATTTTTCTGTTAACATATTTCCATTTTTAAGGAACCCTATCTGAACCAATTTTTGGAGAAAATCCAAAAATCGAATATATTTTATTATTTATATTTTTCCTTTATATCATACCTTTCCCATTGACACTGCAAAAAGTGCCAATCATATTATAAAATTTATCGACCCAAATTTGAGGTAAAATCTATTTTTACACAAAAATTATTAGTATGAAACTTATCAAGTTGTAAATAATTACATAATATGCTCTATAATATTGACCGTGGATTAGGCCTCCTGGGGACACCACGTTAAAAAAACGCGCCTAAACTCTACCTCAGTGGTGGTGAGGAAATGAGTTGGTTGTATTACATGAGAGGAAAATATTCCTTATTATATTGCAACTAAAACTCCATAATAGTACTAAGAGTAATCAATTATAGAAAATTTTACCCTTTGGGGATTTTTTGCAAGATAAAACTTGTGGTGTACATAAATATGTATGTAGGTATAAGTACCCAAAATTTCTAACACATAAAACATGCAACTACTACACCATTAAAATTGAGCTTTGACTTTAACTATGAATAACTCAAATACGAAGGGCCGAAAAAAATTGAAAATCTTAATTTTTTTACTTGTTCTAAAAGCTGTAATTATTTAACATTTTTCTGGAGTAATTGTTAATTTGATTACAAGTTTCTGTTCTAAAAAAAATTTTCGCCTTATATGCAATGGTAACTGACAGAGCCACATTTAGCAAAGGCACTGAAACATAGAAATAATTTACCTTCATAATTTTTCTACCCAGTGCTTTAAATATCAACGTGAAGAATTTCAAACAAGCTCGGGTAAACGGCAGGAGTAACTATGACACTCTTGGCGGATGGTAGATTCGCGTGGGGTGACAGAGATGTGGAAGAGTTGTACGGGTTGACACCTAGGCATTGCCTAGAGCTGTTGCCTGTCTCTCAACACAAAGAGTCACTACCCGCGGTCTTCCCGGAAGCTTTGACTGTTCTAATGCTGGAGGTCTGGCCTTCCTCTGGGATTAGAACGGTTATAGTTGCGTTTGTGACGTACCTCCCATAGGTAACTGCCGGACAACGCTAATGTCCGATATAATGTTATGTAGGGTCTGTCAAAGCAGATTAAATGCAGGCATATGTTGGGGATTAGCGGCTAAACCGTCACACGTCTTGTAACAAAGCCAATTTAACAAAAATTTAAGTACTGTAATTTTGAAAATAAAAGTAAATTATTAAAATTCGGGAGGGTAAACGAAGCTGGAGCAAACTTGCGCTCCAGCTAGTGCTCCATCGTCCGAGGTGTCGGTCGTATTTGAACTGCTTAATTGCTACGACTAGTATCCAAGATGACATATGTCAGACCACACGGCGTTTACCCTTTAACCTATTCGTATGCTGCCCTAATTCATGCAAAGTACCGTTGTGAGCAATGGATGCTGCGAATAGTGAGTAATGCTTAGATTCTTACGTTATACGATATAATGTATATGTATGTAATGGTCTAAGAAGTAATGTGTGGTAGAGGCTCGCGCAAGCGGCCTCGAAAGTAGCCCATTAAATGTGGTAAAGGGAGTAATTAACTCTTTCTACATGGGGTTCTCATTTAAGAAAAAATCGTAATTAATTTATATAAACAGTACTTTTTTTAAAATAAAATTAGCTTTGTAACAAAGCCAAATGCGATCTTTTAAAAGTGTAATTTAGGGCCCTAAAAATCCGGAAATAATTTATGTACTTATTAAGTTTTTAATTTTAAAATGTCTAAAAACATTTCTTTCAGGCATGTACCTTATAATGTTTATTTTCAGTATCTATACATAATTTAATTTATGTACTTCGAAGGTAAAATTTGTGAAAAATGTTTGGGGGCCTCCAATTCACAAATTTATACGGAATTTGGTACGATTTAAAAATAATTGTAAAATAATTGTAGATATCACCAGTACCTACAAGTTTTCGATAAAAAGACAAATGTAATAAATACCACTGAAAATAATTACCTATATAAAATGTATTAGATAATTTTACTGTGAGATTATTTATATAATCCACATAGGCCTTCCCTCTTTCTCTTTTATTAACAACTTATTTTTCTGCTAACATATTACCATTTTTAAAAACTCCATTTGAACAAATTTTTGGAGAAAATCCAAAAATCGAATACATCTATGTATATTTTATAATTTTTATTTTTCCCTTATCAGACATTTCCCATTGACACTGCAAAATGTGCCACTAATATTATCAAATTTATAGACCCAAATTGGGGGTGAAATCTATTTTTATACAAAAATAATTAATGTGAAATTATCAAGTTGTAAATAATTACATAATATGCTCTATAATATTGACCGTGGATTAGGCCTCCTGGGGACACCACGTTAAAAAAACGCGCCTAAACTCTACCTCAGTGGTGGTGAGGAAATGAGTTGGTTGTATTACATGAGAGGAAAATATTCCTTATTATATTGCAACTAAAACTCCATAATAGTACTAAGAGTAATCAATTATAGAAAATTTTACCCTTTGGGGATTTTTTGCAAGATAAAACTTGTGGTGTACATAAATATGTATGTAGGTATAAGTACCCAAAATTTCTAACACATAAAACATGCAACTACTACACCATTAAAATTGAGCTTTGACTTTAACTATGAATAACTCAAATACGAAGGGCCGAAAAAAATTGAAAATCTTAATTTTTTTACTTGTTCTAAAAGCTGTAATTATTTAACATTTTTTTGGAGTAATTGTTAATTTGATTACAAGTTTCTGTTCTAAAAAAAATTTTCGCCTTATATGCAATGGTAACTGACAGAGCCACATTTAGCAAAGGCACTGAAACATAGAAATAATTTACCTTCATAATTTTTCTACCCAGTGCTTTAAATATCAACGTGAAGAATTTCAAACAAGCTCGGGTAAACGGCAGGAGTAACTATGACACTCTTGGCGGATGGTAGATTCGCGTGGGGTGACAGAGATGTGGAAGAGTTGTACGGGTTGACACCTAGGCATTGCCTAGAGCTGTTGCCTGTCTCTCAACACAAAGAGTCACTACCCGCGGTCTTCCCGGAAGCTTTGACGTTCTAATGCTGGAGGTCTGGCCTTCCTCTGGGATTAGAACGGTTATAGTTGCGTTTGTGACGTACCTCCCATAGGTAACCGCCGGACAACGCTAATGTCCGATATAATGTTATGTACGGTCTGTGAAAGCAGATTAAATGCAGGCATATGTTGGGAATTAGCGGCTAAACCGTCACACGTCTTGTAACAAAGCCAATTTAACAAAAATTTAAGTACTGTAATTTTGAAAATAAAAGTAAATTACTAAAATTCGGGAGGGTAAACGAAGCTGGAGCAAACTTGCGCTCCAGCTAGTGCTCCATCGTCCGAGGTGTCGGTCGTATTTGAACTGCTTAATTGCTACGACTAGTATCCAAGATGTCACATGTCAGACCACACGGCGTTTACCCTTTAACCTATTCGTATGCTGCCCTAATTCATGCAAAGCACCGTTGTGAGCAATGGATGCTGCGGATAGTGAGTAATACTTAGATTCTTACGTTATACGATATAATGTATATGTATGTAATGGTCTAAGAAGTAATGTGTGGTAGAGGCTCGCGCAAGCGGCCTCGAAAGTAGCCCATTAAATGTGGTAAAGGGAGTAATTAACTCTTTCTACATGGGGTTCTCATTTAAGAAAAAATCGTAATTAATTTATATAAACAGTACTTTTTTTAAAATAAAATTAGCTTTGTAACAAAGCCAAATGCGATCTTTTAAAAGTGTAATTTAGGGCCCTAAAAATCCGGAAATAATTTATGTACTTATTAAGTTTTTAATTTTAAAATGACTAAAAACATTTCTTTCAGGCATGTACCTTATAATGTTTATTTTCAGTATCTATACATAATTTAATTTATGTACTTCGAAGGTAAAATTTGTGAAAAATGTTTGGGGGCCTCCAATTCACAAATTTATATGGAATTAGGTACAATTTAAAAATAATTGTATCACCAGTACCTACAAGTTTTCGATAAAAAGACAAATGTAATAAATACCACTGAAAATAATTATATAAAATGTATTAGATAATTTTACTGTGAGATTATTAATATAATCCACATAGGCGTTCCCTCATTCTCTTTTATTAACAACTTATTTTTCTGCTAACATATTACCATTTTTAAAAACCCCATTTGAACAAATTTTTGGAGAAAATCCAAAAATCGAATACATATATGTATTCCCTTATCAGACATTTCCCATTGACACTGCAAAATGTGCCATTAATATTATCAAATTTATAGAACCAAATTGGGGGTGAAATCTATTTTTATACAAAAATGATTAATGTGAAATTATCAAGTTGTAAATAATTACATAATATGCTCTATAATATTGACCGTGGATTAGGCCTCCTGGGGACACCACGTTAAAAAAACGCGCCTAAACTCTACCTCAGTGGTGGTGAGGAAATGAGTTGGTTGTATTATATGAGAGGGAAATATTCCTTATTATATTGAACTAAAACTCCATAATAGTACTAATAGTAATCGATTATAGAAAATTTTACGTTTTGGGAATTTTTTGCAACTTTGTGGTATAGATACATAAATATGTATGTATAGGTATAAGTACCCAAAATTTCTAACACATAAAACATGCAACTACTACACGATTAAAATTGAGCCTTGACTTTAACTATGAATAACTCAAATTCGGAGGGCCGTTTAAAATTGAAATTTCTTAATTTTTATTACTTGTTCTAAAGGCTGTAATCAATTAACAATTTTTTGGAGTTATTGGTATTTTGATTACAAGTTTATGTTCAAAAAAGAATTTTCGCCTTATCTGTAATGGTAACTGACAGGGCCGCCTTTAGCAAGGGACCACAACAAACAAACAAAAAAAGATCTTCCTGAGATTCAAACCCGGGACTTTCAGATTACGAACCAAGCCCTTATTTCAATAGTCTATCTAGGCCTTACATTTTTAAAATTTTCTTGACGTAATAAAAAAAAAAGTTAAAGAATTAAAAAATTTCGTAAATAATAATTGTTTCCTTTTCAAGATAGTCTATTAGAAAACCTAAAAATGTCTTCAATTATTAAGTATCACTTGTGTTGGTAGTACCAGATGAAAAAGACACCCCAACTATTAAGTGTTCCAAGTTATAGATTATAATGAAAAGCTGGTAGTTTTAGCATATTTCTTTATTTTGCTATAAGCAGTGTAAAAACAGTAAAAATATGTAATTAAAACAGCCACAAATGTCTATTGCTAACTGTAGATGTTTTATTTAAAAAAATAAAACAATAATCATGTATAGTTTGTATAAAAATTTATTTATAAATTTGAAATATTTACATAATTTCATATGTAATTATAAATACTATATTCTATGCATAAATTGCATTACCTTCACTATAACTTTGAGTATTGATTTTCATCTTATAGTGCGTATATTATCCGTTAAGTTATGGAATTTAACCAATAAATTAACTCTTAAAGAGCCAGTTTTACAATCACTGGTTACTGTTAATTAAAATTAAGGATAACCACCGATTGGAAAACTGGCCTTAAAATACTGAAACAAAAACCTGTATACTAACCGTGTAAAAATAAATTTGTATACATATCATTATACCTAAAATATAATTACCACCAAAATTATAAATAAAAACCATAAAAAATATGTCGATCACAATAATAAAAAAATCTAAGTCTATCACAATAGTTAATTACAAGTATTATTTTATGGTATTGGTTTGAGTTTAGACATAATGAATTAACCTAGCGGTTTTGAAACAACTTGATACGTAGTACGAAATACGCGCAAACCCTAAGCACGATAAACAAACTACAGAGTACTACCACATCAATAACATAAGTCATCATGTCGTCTTTCATAGACATCTGGGTCAAAAATTTCGTTGGGTATTTAAAATGACAGTAATCCACCTTACATTCCAGTTTAGGTCTATTCAAACCGTAAATTGCTATCATGCTACCTTCAAAACTATACTTGACGTAGCTCATGTAGGGTAACCAGCTTAAGTAGTAGGGAATATCTTCTAAGTTGGCAAAAAATCCGGAGAACAGTACCATGGGAATTGTTGAGATTGGCCCAAGGAATACACCACCCTAAAACAAATTTTTAGAAGAGTTTCTTGAGGAATTTGTGCGAGATGTTCACCTCTATGTTAAAACCTGCACCAACCAAGAGACCGAAGCTTTGCGAGACTAAGGCTGTAAGAACAGCGATTAGCAGGAACATTCCAAACCGTTTAGCATCCAATGGTTGTGACGTTATGAAGTAAACTCCTATTATGTAACATGTGGTCAAAACAATCTGAAAATTATTAGAAATTAAATTTATAGATATTTTAAAAGGAAAAAGTGTGAAACTCTTTTGCCTACCACACTTTGGAAAACATTTTACTTAGTTACTTACTTGGAAAGGAATGTCAGCTAAAGTCTTTGCGAAATAGTAGGCCTTTAACGAGTACCAGTAGTTAAGATGTTCTCGTACAAACACAGACATCTCAAGAGGAACTGCAATAAAAACCAAAATAAGTCCAAATTCAAACTGATTTTTTGGGTTCTTACAGGTAAGAATAGTGGGCATCATGGCGGTGAACATCATGAACATAACGGTAAAAAACAAACAACCAGCATTGCTCATAACCTTAGCAGCATTGTTCCCTATATCATAATAAATCAACCCTATCAAAATTCCTATGATAAAATGCGCAACCAGTCTCATTCTCGTCAACGTTTTATCCCTGAGTATAATATACATACTCCGCTTCAGTAAAATGCAAAATTGTTGAAATCCCGTGGTGGGGAACCCGCTTTTCTCACTTTGAGGCAGATTTTCCGAGGAATCTAATAGTGATGTGGTGCAGGTGGCAGGTGTGGAGGCTGGTGTGGTTTTACCAAAACCGTTTGGCACCGGTTGATTTATTGCACCACCTGCAGAAGGCTCACTAGAAGGCTTCAATGGTGTCGTTTCTTTGGCTATGTCATTTGAGATTTTGCCGCTGACAATTTCGGGGGACGATTGGAGAAAGTAGGTGGAGGTGTTGTTGCAACGGCCAGCGTTGACGGCTATCACGAGCTTTTGGACGTAGTCACCATGTTCGCCGCAAGCTACTTCCATCACTGGAAAAGAAATTCATCCATGGCATGATTTCATAGAAATAGTCTGCAGTCAATAAATAGGGCCAATTTGGATAATAAAATAATATATAAGGAAATTCTTAGGTTGTCTGCATAGTATAGATAGGACACATTTTAAATAAATTCGGCGCTCATGATTGAGATACAAGGCACGTTTTTTGGAAATAAGTCAAAAAATTTAACGGGAGATTTTCTTTTTTGTCCTTATCTTGTACATTTTCAAAAACAACATGACTACCTACATCAACTTTTTCTCCTGTAAAAAGTAATCAAACCTAACATCATACATTTTTTTTGGAACAGTTGAAGAATAAAAGAAGAAAAGTTCATCTAAATCTGGGTCGTAGAAATCTTCATTTATAAGATACAGAATGTATTTCTAATTTTTAATATTCAATTCAATTTAATTGTCTCTCCAGAACGGTTTATGATAGAAATTTGGAATTTTCTTAAAAAAGGTCCTCTATAAACTGCTAAAGTCCTGCTACAAAAAGTGCAACCCTGTTAATGATGAATTAAATAAATGAATTAATGATGAACATAAATGTCACATTTATAATTTAATACTTTTCTTCCTGTATTATCCCATCATTTATTTTACTGAAAGTTGGTAGAATGATAAAAAGATAGTTTTCCAATAACTTTGGTCAATTAATATTTCATCTCCCATCTTTAAGAAACTAGGTTACCCGATCTATAAAAATTTATTATTAATCACGGATATCAGCACAAAACCGAACCCGATTTCCTATTGATTAAAGCTATGAATAATAATAGTGCTTTATAGAAATTTATTGATTAGTAAACATTATCATTAAGTTTATTTTGTTAAATAGTTCTCTAATTCTATAATAAATAGTTAATTACAAAAGAACATTTCATGTCAAAGCTATAATAATTTAAATTAATTTTTATCTCTTTTATGTATTTTGTTGGTTTTACAATTTTATTGCAGAGGAAATAAGTAGAATTATCTTACCATAATCAGCAGGATTGTGATAACTGGGGCACTCCAAACCCATGCTGGATAAGAACGGTACTAAGGACATCACCGGCCCCCTGTATATGCACTGTCCCTCCGCTAGCATATACAAATTATCAAACATTTCGAATAATCTGGCAGATGGTTGATGTATAGTACAAATCACAGTACGACCACCCCTGGCAAGAGATTTTAACAAACAAAGACATTGAAAACACGATGAGCTATCTAGACCACTTGTAGGCTCGTCAAAGAACATCACTGGAGGATTATTCACCAATTCCAGGGCTATAGAGAGTCGTTTACGTTGTCCACCAGACAAACTTGAAGAATTAGTGTCTATACAGTCTTGCAATCCCAATGTTTCTATAATTTCGTTAATGACTACTTTTTTTTCGGATCGTGTGATGCCTTTGCCTAATTTGAGATTCGCTGATACTGTCATGGCTTCTTTTACGGTTAGATGGGGTGAGAGGCAGTCGTCTTGCATTATGTAGCAGGACATTTTGCGGAAACGACGTAAACTTCGATCTTTGCCGTTGATCAGTACGGAGCCGTCCAAATTGGAGGTCCTGGAACAAAATGACATGTTAATTAACATGTGGGGGACTAAGTCTTATATAAAAAAATGCACATAATTTTATTTAGGTATATTTACTACTTGTACGTGTTGGCGACAACTCAAATATTAAGTCAGAAAGTTTACTTGGTTGTTCAAACACTCCTGGAATATATTCAAAAACTTTATACATAATACAATCCAACAATTTTCTAAAAAAAATCACTTTTGTTTGTAAACCTTTCGCCTTAAAACCTTTAAATTTTACTGACTTTTTCACTCTCACAAAACCTGAAATTTTAATATATATTTTCTCTTTTTTGTAGCGTTAATTAGAACGTGGACGTGGTCAGTTTTTCAAATTATTATTATTTGCATTAAACTAATTTGCTATTTACATATTTAGTTCATTCTGAAACACCTTAAAACATCATAAAATAGAAACATTATTTAGCTTTAAAATAAAGGTTTTTTGGAGAAAATTCGACCAATGGTACCAAAAATATGATTTTTCAGAGAAATAACCTTCTAAAAAAGCCGTACTTGACAAGTGCAACTTGGAGCTCCAAAAAAGTTCACAGAAAATTCGTGTAAGTACTCCGTGAATTTTTTTGAGTTAGTATTATATTTCAGCTTTAAAATAAAGACATTTTAGCAGCAATAATAAAAAAAACGCGTTTATGGAAAAGTGCAACTTGGGACTCAAAAAATTGCACAGAAAATTCATGTACACACTGTATGAATTTTTCCAGTATCATCTTTCAGTTTTGAAATAAAGAATTTTTGACAAACATTTGACCATCGGTTTCAAAACTGTTAATTTTTAAAACAAGAACACTCAAACAACGCGTGCAATTTGGGACTCCAAAAAAATGCACTGAAATACACACTGTATGAATTTTTATAAAATAATATCATCTCTCAGCTTTGAAATGATGATTTTTTGACAAAAATTTGACCAGCGATTTCAAAACTGAATTTTTCAAACAACAACACTGAAAAAACGCGTTTTTGGAAAAGAGAAATTGAGACTCCAAACAAATGCACATAAAATTCATGTAGGTACCGTATGAATTTTGCTAAAATAATATCGTCTTTCAACTTTGAAATAAAGGACTTTTGACCAAAATTTGACCAGCGGTTTCAAAACTGTGAATTTTTCAAACAACAATACTTAAAAAACGTAGTTATAGAAAAGTGCAAATTGTGACTTTTAAAAATGCACAGAAAATTCATGTGCATTCTGTATGAATTTTCCTAAAATAGTATCATCTTTCAATTTTAAAATAAAAGATTTTTGACAAACATTTGACCAGAGGTTTCAAAAATCTGAATTTTTAAAACAACACTCAAAAAACGCGTTTTTGAAAAAGTGCAAGTTGGGACTCAAAAAAATGCACAGAAAATTCAAGTACATACTGTATGAATTTTCCTAATACAATATCATCTTTCAGCTTTGAAATAAAGGACTTTTGACTCTAATTTGACCAGCGGTTTCAAAACTGTGAATTTTTAAAACAACAACACTCAAAAAAATGCACAGAAAATTCATGTTGTACATACTGTATAAATTTTCCTAAAATAATATCATCTTCAGCTTTGACATAAAGGATTTTTTACAAAAATTTGACCAGCGATTTCAAAACTGAATTTTTCAAACAACAACACTGAAAAAACGCGTTTTTGGAAAAGAGAAATTGAGACTCCAAACAAATGCACATAAAATTCATGTAGGTACCGTATGAATTTTGCTAAAATAATATCGTCTTTCAACTTTGAAATAAAGGACTTTTGACCAAAATTTGACCAGCGGTTTCAAAACTGTGAATTTTTCAAACTACAATACTTAAAAAACGTAGTTATAGAAAAGTGCAAATTGTGACTTTTAAAAATGCACAGAAAATTCATGTACATACTGTATGAATTTTCCTAAAATAAGATCATCTTTCAGCTTTGAAAAAAGGACTTTTGACCAAAATTTGACCAGCGGTTTCAAAACTGTGAATTTTTAAAACTACAATACTTAAAAAACGTTGTTATAGAAAAGTGCATCTTGGGACTTTTAAAAAATGCACAGAAAATTCATGTACATACTGTATGAATTTTCCTAAAATAATATCATCTTTCAGTTTTGAAATAAAGGATTTTTGATAAAAATTTGACCAGCAGTTTCAAAACTGTGAATTTTTAAAACAACAACACTCAAAAAACGCGTTTTTAAAAAAGTGCAACTTGGGACTCAACAAAATGCACAGAAAATTCATGTTGTACATACTGTATAAATTTTCCTAAAATAATATCTTCTTCAGCTTTGAAATAAAGGATTTTTGATAAAAATATGACCAGCAATTTCAAAACTGTGAATTTTTAAAACAACTACACTCAAAAAACGCGTTTTTCGAAAAAGTGCAATTTGGGACTCAACAAAATGCACAGAAAATTCATATACATACTGTATAAATTTTCCTAAAATAATATCATCTTCAGCTTTGAAATAAAGGATTTTTGACAAAAATTTGACCAGTGCTTCCTAAACTGTGAATTTATAAAACAACAACACTCAAACAACGCGTCTTTGGAAAAGCGCAACTTGGGAAACTTGAAAAAAATTACTTTAGTACTATATTTTTAAAATTACTAACTACCTACTTGTGAGAATGTTTTTTCTATCAACTACTGTTTTTGAATTAAGTAATAATTCATGAATATTTTCTAGTTGATAAACCAACTTCTAAATTTTGTAATTAGTTCCACTCACTAAACTAAAACGACCAAATGATTAATTCTAAATTAATTCTAAAATTAATATTGCAGTGTTGATAATTAACCATAAATATTTAAAAGTGTGACTTCGGAGTAAACAATCAGCTAATAAAATTAGAATTTATGGGGCGATATTTATGACTGGCTGTCTAGAAATTAAATATACAAGTTGGTTGTTAATTTATGTTTTGATCAGTTTATGACTAAAATATAGAGTGTGAAAAAGTTGATATGGTATCTGCTATAGTTGAGGGGCCATCGTTAAATCTATAAAAGCAATTTCGAAGTAAAGTAAGTACAGCAATTTTTAGATTACTCTCATTTACTTCCTTTATTTACTACTATGACTAGTCAATGTTGTTAGGGGTCAGGGCTTCGGAAAATTTTCTAGAGGGGCTCAATGTTGTGCGGCCAAAAATTTCGTCTCTCTCGACGCAGTTAAAAACCAGTATTATTTTTTAGACATACTAATTAAAATAGTTCAGACGGTTGCTCTTTATAAAAGTTGCAGCAATTATTTTAACACAACCTTGCTCCTTGTTTTTGTCCCCTGCCGGGATGAGCTAATAGTCCCAAGTTCTAGCAATAAGCATATTATGTAGATTGACATGTAGCATATAAAATCATATGAACTTCAATCTCTTTTTTGCGTACTTTGACTGTTTTGACGCAACTACACAATAATTATTTGGATAAATTTGTAGATAAATATTTAAATTTGAAGTGTTAACAGATGTTAAATTCTGACGAAACCGGAAATGCAAACAAATGAGTATAAATAATTGCGATTTTATAAGCACTTAATTACTCATCATAATTTCATGTAGATATCCTAGTGGTCAGTAAGCTGTAGTGAGTGTACTGGGAAAATTTATTCCGTATCATTACCATGATCGTAAGGAAGATAATTTGACGGATATGGAAATGCACTTCCTCAAATAACAAATAAATTGATCATATTATTAGTGTTTCAGATTTAAGAACGTTTCTACTTATTCTGTAAGAAAAACGTAAAATTTTATAGTAGGTAATAGTAAGTTTTTTGTCTGATTTTGAGCAATAAAATTTTACATTTTCCTTAGAGAATAGAGGCATTAGTTTAGATCCTAGTACCATCCGTGTAACTACAGAAAACTGCTTTTACAATTCTCTGGCCATAAAATTTGATGACGAATGCATGCAATCTTAATATCCTTCAAAATACCGCGCGGATATTAAGTACTTTTATCTAAAACCACAGAATTCTGTGGTAAAGCTTAATACTGTGTTTAGTTGACTCTTTGTCTCGATATTTATACTCAATGACTCATAAACACTTAACATAAACAAAGCATTGTGTGAAAATTTCCACCTAAAGACAAAACAGGTTTCCCCGCACAAATCTTACTTGTATCCAGCCAAAATATTCATCAATGTGCTTTTTCCAGCTCCAGAAGGGCCCATAATGCCAGTTAGTTCGCCATATCGAAATTTTCCAGTTATGCATTTCAAGATAGTCTTGTAACCGCGTTTGCGTCCCTCGGACACCGAATAAGATAAGTCGTTAAATTGAATGTCAACTGGAGGTCTTTTTGGTAGATGGGTCAATGATATCATTGGCCGTTTGTGGTTGCTGGGGCTGCTGTTGGGTACTTTACGCAAAGCACCTGAATTCGTTATTGTCACGGATGAAGATCCATTGCACAGGTTTGTTTGAGAGCCACTGGAAAAAACAAGAAAAATGTAGATTTGTCTATAAGGAAAAAAATTTTAATTAATAAATTTTGTTGTTTAATTTAAGGATTTATAAGGATATTGACCTTATTATTAGGAATACGGTAATAAAAAGTTACACCTTAAACTAAATAAAAATTGAATGCATGGTTAATTTCAAATAAAGGATCACTACAATGTTGACAATAACACCTTAATAGTAATTATTTAATTTCGGAACATATGTATATGTAAAAAGTGTTAAAATTTTCAAGGTGGCATCAAAGTTAAGGTCACTGTAGCAATAATTTTAATTATTATTTACAAATGATGTAATAAACCGAGATTATAACCTGTTTTAAGGTATTTTAAGGAACAAAAACTAAAACAATTATTTGTTTTAGTCCAACAAAAAGTTACAAAGCTAAGAATTTGTTTAAGTTCAATATTATAATACCTAACCTTTGGCTAGTCATTGAATTTTGTATTCATGAGAATAGGGATGTTGCATTTTTTTAAAATCCCGTTTTTTTCTGTTAGAAATGTAAAACGACTATATTAATAATACTCCACAGCAAAAATATTTTTTTTACTCAATATTTGTACATAAAAAAACGATCTCAAATTGACCGTAATTCAAATATATTATTGCCGCCCGAAAACGCTTTGAGATCGGAGAGTCCTGTGTGACGTCACGAATCTAGTTGTCATTGCCATGTCTAAATATTTTTTACGCGTTTGACATTTTTCGAAATAACTCAAAATGCGGCGTGCTGCACTGTGGTACTAGATTCGTGACGTCAGCAGTCTTTTGGACCGATTCGGGCGTTTCCGGGCAATGTGTGGAAATTTCAAATTTTACAATACTTTTTATTAATTTACTCGGAAAGTACGGACCAAAATTTTTTTCAAAAATATTGTTAGTGATAAATTGGTATCAGCTTTTCAAAAAAAATTATTTTGAAAATCATGCAAAGTCCCTATTTGTCTAACTCAGTAAATACTAGATACCTACTTATAACCTGTGACTATAAATTATTTAAGAATCATATAAAGTTGTCTGAATACTAAATAAGTAAACATTAAAACAATTTAATATCCAAAAAAATTTAGATCAATTTAAATATTTAAGTTATATTTTACTAAAAAACTAGCTAAAAGTTTATTATAATGGCATAATTGTCCATCGCCCATCGTCATTTTTTACAGCCATGCCAGATTAGTTTTCGATTATATCTCTTACAACGCAAGTTTCCTTCATTAAAAGTGAGTTTTTTCTGCGAAATTTGTGGTTTTAGAAAAAATACTTTAACAGGTTTCTTTTCCACAGTAAATTTCCCATCAAAAGCACTTACTTACTTTATGTTAAATTTGTTAACCTTATAAACTAACCGCGAAATGTAAAAATGTACTAAAAAGTATCATATTCGTTAAAAAAGTATTTTCCAAATTAATAAACCTCAGACTAACCTAGAGGTTCTAACCTACGTAACCTAATCTAGGGGTACAAAATATTCTCTCAAAAATGACCCCTTAAAAAACTTCCTGTACAAGCAAATAAACTTTGTTTCTACTGTATCAACAAGCAAACGCGTTGTTATCATTAGTTTACTGTCCATTTTATTGTAGTAGTATTTTTTATCATTTAATTTACTTTACTATACATGCATCTTTACATGTTCTAAAATGTAACTACACAAATAAATAAAATATGTAGATTGCATATTTTGAGATGGTCAAAGGTGTGACATATAAACCACTGAAACTAGATAAAATATACAACATTTTACAGGATGTGGAAAAAAGATAAATTTAAAATAAAGTGGAGATTTATCAAAATAAACAAGATATTGTTACATTTTATAGTCCTAGAGACGACAGGCATTTAATATACAGGCTGTCTCTAAAAGGTCTTTACAAAATCCTACCGTAAGTTTTTGGGCTCAAAATAATTCGTTTAAATCAAACATACCTTAGTTCAAAAGTTCTTCCTTACTGAGTTACAGGGCGTTAAAAAATATTTTTCCAAATAATTTTTTAAGTATATCTACAGAACGGTTTAAAGTAGATATTTGAAATTTGGTGGGTTAATAAGTCTACAAGGAAGCTACAATTTGTTGGTATTAGAACCAAAATAATATTGTTCAGTGGCGTACTTATCGAAGTGGTCTCAGTGTTTTTTGAATAATTTTTGTAGAGGATTAAATTTTTTTACAAAATAATAAGAATTATGATAGATACGCTCAAGACACGTAAAAAAGATATACTTGTTTGATTTGCATTAACTCAACTGTTTACGAGATATTACACTTAGAAAATTTTTTTTGCTATTAAAACGACAATTTGTGACACCTTGTAAAGTCAAAAATATTGGGTCACTTTAATACGGCTCATTCTACGTCCAAAATTAAGCATAATTTCTATGTTATACCGTTCTGTAGATATACCTGATAAAAGATACAGGGCTAATAAAAAAGACATCTTTCAACACCCTGTATTTTAGTAACGAAACATTTTTGGGGTCGGTTTCTACAACCATTTATGCTTAGTTTTGGACGTAGAATCAGCTGTATTAGAGTGACCCAATATTTTTTACTTTACAGGGTAAGTCACAAATTGTTTTTATAGAAAATAAATTTTTCGAAGTTAAATATCTCGCAAACAGTTGACTTAACGCAAGTCAAACAAGTATACCTTTTTTACGTATCTTGAGCGTATCTATCATAATTCTTGTTATTTTGTAAAAAAATTCAATACCCTACAAAAAATATCCAAAAAACACTGTGTCTCCCCCTATAAGTACGACACTGAACAATATTATTTTGGTTGTAATACCATCACATTGTAGCTTCCTTAGAGACTTATTAACCCACCAAATTTCAAGTCTCTACTTTAAACCGTTCTGTAGATATACTTAAAAAACGATTTGGAAAGATATTTTTTAGCGCCCTGTAACTCAGTAAGTAAGGACTTTTGGACTAAGGTATGTTTGGCTCAATCGAATTATTTTGAGCCCAAAAACTTGTGGTAGGATTTTGTAAAGAGCTTTTAGACACACCCTGTATTCATTAGTATTAGCTTATTTAACTTTTTAACTCATTTGAAATATTCTTTCTGAAGATAATTTCATAAAACGCAAGAAACATGCAAGATATAAGGATTTGAAAAGTTATATAATTAATGAAATTAAACGAAATGAAAACTTACTTTACGATATTTTTTTATTTCCATAACAACAAAGTAAATCGGAAATTTAAATTGTACAAAAAGTCATCAAACAAATCCCAGGATATGTATGAACTTTCAATGTGGACATTTATTTTCAAAGAATCCAAATAAGCTGATAATAATTAGATTTATTTTATATTTTACGTAATATTTTCTTGATAAAGTGTTCGTTCGCTTCAGGTATATAAATGTGAGGAGAAAAATGTCAGAAAATTGATTAATTATTACCTCGATTATTATTTTACCTTCATTTGAACTGTATCTAAATGGTTTGGTTGTATCAATGATTAAAGTAATAAATACCTTCATTTTAATTGCTGTGAAAATCTAAATAATTTTATAAACTAACCAAGGGATCATGCAACAATCTTGTGTAAAAATCTGAATCGTAAAACTCTGACCTGACCTAAAATTAATTCAGGCGTGAGTTGACATTGCTTCGTATAAATGGAAACCACATTGTCTAAATTCATTTGTACACGAACTCCACAATTATTGGTTAAAACAGTATTCCGTAGATGGGTAAAGGATAAAAGGAGTTTTTTGCAAAAAAGTAGCAAATTAAATTACAAAAGCTTTCTAACTAAACACAGGCTATATCTAGTTAGAATCTGTTTCATCATATTAAAGTTACGTAGGTAGTTGATGTTCCTGTTAGTGATTAAGGAATTTTCATAATAACGAAGGATAATTTCTGGTTCACATTTCTGAACTGTCTTCTGATTCTTGTATATTTCTTAGTAGTGTAACACAGTGCAACAGCATATCGTGGAACAAGAAACGGTCTTTATGGGATTCAAGTACTAGTATAGTATAGTCAAACCCCCGAAAGGTTTATTCAGATTGGCTCGAAAATTGAAGTTATGGCCATTTAAATTTTTTTCGACAGTGACCAATTTTAGCTAATAATCGCTCATTGTTTTGTCTATAAATTGCATTTTAATCTTATTATCTCTGCATAAATATGCTGAAACTTTAATAAAATGATTCTTAAAAGTCAAATACACAACTCATCTGAACATATCAAATGAAAAAATAATTTTTTGTATTTTTCGTTGAAAAGAAGTCGAAATATCGCATTTTTTTTAACATTTCGAGTTTTATTCAGAATTTCTCATTATTATTTCTTTCAAACTTCAATGAAATTAAACTTTGAGATCAAATTCACAACTTTCACACCTATATCAGTATAGAAATATAAATTTTTGGGATTTTTTCGTCGACCAGTAACCGTTATATTGAACTTTTATTGCATTTTTTGTCAATTTTTCGAATTTTTTTTAATCTACCAAAAAAATTGAGGAATGATGAAAAAATACATTGAGCTTTTTTCAACAAAAAGAATCACCTGACGCTGTTTTGACTGAAATTTGCTGGTGGAGCAAGAATTTCTTCAAAATTTCGAATGAGGAAGAAGAAGAAAGCGAGTTGATCAATGAGTATGTGGATTCTGATGATGATTCGAGTGATAGCGATGGTGATGAACCAGATGAAGCAAAACCAACGCCAAAGAGAGTATGTTCAATACATTGATTTGTTTCATTATAAAAATGTTCATTTTAATTTTCATATCTTTAAAATAAAATGGTAAACATAGGTATTCAATGCATGTATTTTCATTTGTTGCAAGAGATCAATGTATTTTTTTCATCATCATCACAATTTTTTGGGTAGAATAAAAAAAATTCAAAATATTGACAAGAAATGCGATAAAAGTGCGATCTAACGACTACTGGTCGACGAAAAATTCCCAAAAATAAATATTTCTTTATTGATATATGCGTGAAATTTATCTATTTAATCTCAAAGTTAAATTTCATTGAAGTTTGAAAGAAATAATAATGAGAAATTCGGAATAAAAGTCGAAATACTAACAAAAAATGCTAAAAAATGCGGTTTTTCCGATTATTTTCAACGAAAAATACAAAAAAATAGTTTTTACACTACTTGATATGTTCAGATGAGTCATTTTATTGAGGTTCCAACATATTTATGCAGAAATAATAAACTTAAAATGCAATTTATAGACAAAACAATGAGCGATTATAAGCTAAAATTGGTCACTGTCGAAAAAATTCAAATGGCCATAACTTCAATTTTCGAGCCAATCTGAATAAACTATACTAGTACTTGAATCCCATTAAGACCGTTTCTTGTTCCATGAGATGACCCCTGAATTTGTTGCACTGTGGAATTTGCGTAACTAGGGTGAAAAAGTTACTTTACTTAAAACTAAACTAAACAGAGTTTAGAAAAATGTATTTTCTAAAAAGATGGTAAAAATATGTTATTCCTTGTAGTCCCTGATAAGATTGGCTCTTCTCTTTGGGAGAATCAATGTGAAGGCTTCTCTTTAGATATAAACTTTTAATGTTATATTTTTGCTACTACAGAAATGACAAAAATTGTTCATTTTGTACTTCCTACATCCTACATTGTGTATTGCCACTTTGGTTTGATATTTCAGCAACAAAAACTACCTCAATTTTGACTAAAATTATAAAAGAAAATTAAGAATACATATAAATTTTATGGATTTGTTAGGTTAGCTCAAAGAATAGCTAATTACAATCAGAAAAAACTTATAAATCGATGAAAATTTTTTGTTCAAACTCACGTCAATGATTATAATTGATGGAATTTACATAATAGGTATTGTGGAGTAAAATAAAAACTTGAAATTTATCGAATAAAAAATTAAAAAGATATTATGCTCCACAAAATTTGAATATATCATCAATAAACGATGTTATTCTGAAGTTTAGTAATTGAGTGACTATAGCAGGAACTCCAAATCTTTTATAGACCCTCATAGAGGTGCAAAAAGTAAAAATATGAGTCTAATTAAGATACTGAAAGAGGAAAGGTAGAAAGTGTTGTTGATATCTGTTTAATATAATACCTGTTATACAGGGTGTCCGCAAATTAGGAGCAAAAAATTCGGGGGGTGATTCTGCTTGAAAATTTAATGTGACATGTTCCTATAACATTTTTCCGAAAGCTCATTAATCTTGGGGTTACAAGTTTGTTTTTTTAAATCAATTTTTTCCAGTAACTTTTTTCTAGTGTACCGACTCGTTTCAAATTTGGCACACTTATCACTAATGTTTATTTGTATTCTTGCACTAAAATTGAGGTAATCCCCTAGTGTCAGTCGAAACTGACGTTGACCTTTGGATAAAAACCCAGAACTTTTTTGTTAGGCATTTTTCTAAATTTTGATGACGCCCGATTGAAGAGCATCGAAAAATCTTCAAAAATGATCCTTTTGCTGCATCACGATAAAACGAGTCGTTTTCGAGAAAAACGCCTTAAATGAATACCAACTAACTACAGCTCATTTTCAAGATTAACAAAGCAAGCATTAAACAGAAGCACGTTTTGTTATAGGAACTTGTCACATTCACTTTTCAAGTAGTATCACGCACCGAATTTTTGCTCATAATTTCCGGACACCCCGTATAATTCAGTTATAGATATAGGTGATGGTATTAGGCAAATTATACAAAGTATTTTGCTTAGAAGAACAAGATAATTCGATGGTGTTTTATCAGAAATAAACACCAGTTTCAAGTTTAAAGAATTCAATTGCATCCTCTTTCAATATGGCAGACTCGAAATTAATATAGTAAAAAGTAGTATTGGAATAATAGTTATTAAACCTACACAAAACCAGTACATCAAAAATTTACGACTGTTTTCTATCATTCTTATTAATTTTAAACTTTGCAATTTGGGATTAACATGTAATCTTGTTTACGAAATGATAAAAACAGACATTAAAAAGATAGTACAATTATACACAAATCACAGATATATCAACGATTATTTTATAATAAAACTCAGACATTATTACTGATGGTGATTTGAGAAATAAGATATCGAGAATACTTAGAATACTTCCTGCATTAATTATTATATTTCGCCTTTTTGACTACTGGAAGATCAGTTTTAAGTCTGTGTATTGTCCTAGAGAAATATTAGATTTTTTTAGTCATTTGGAAGAATCAAAGACAAATATTTGTAGGAACTTTAATAGAAATTAAACTAGAGACTCGACCATGCTAGAGACATTGAAACTTAAGATAATCCAAATGTTCATACAATCGGATCTTTTTCGTAGACATCAAAAACGTATCCATTTACTACTTTGTATTTAAAAAACATTTTCAAATTTTTTAATCTAATATCCTTTACGAGGTAGTACATTAAGATATCTTAGGTCATCGTACGATATCCATAATACAGGTACAGTAGACAAAAACACTTTTAAAAACTTATTTTTAATAACTATATCATTGATAACAATTTGTATAGTTTTATGAATATCTCTTAACTTTCTTAGTGTTTATTAAAAAAATCATTATACAGGATGTTCCAGTTTATATCGTCAGGATTTCATCAGTCGATAGTTTAGCGAAAATTAAAGGTGGTTTGTCTAATAAACTATGGTCGAATGTTGATTCCTTTTTGTCGTACAGGCCATTAAAGAAAATAAATTATTTTAAATAATTTGCTATAAATCAATAACAAAAAAAGTTAGCCTTCTGAAATTTTGCATAGATCTTTTTTTTGTATTCTCTTATTAATAGTGGTTGCAATTATTTTATTTAGAACACAGAGGCGTGCGTACGGGTTTCTTCAAAAACATTTTATTGAATAAAACGTACGCCACTGGTTTTTTTGCAGCACCAATATGCAGAGAGTATTTTCCATTCAATTTAGAAACTTTTTCCTATCTTATAATTTTTTGATAACTTAACTCAAAATAACCTAATAGTACAGTAAATAATGGAGAGAAAAAGGCTTCAAATAGACTTTTTTTATCCTACAGCCAATTTTTGTAGAATCTTCTAGAGGGTCACCCTGAAAGTTTAAAACTGAGTTTGTGTATTCGTAGACCCCACCCTTCTTTCACCAGCCGTCAATATAGGGTTGGATTTTTTTGTTTATTGAATAATTTTTTTCCTATTAAATTTTCGAAAAAAAGAGTCAGTACAAAGTTGTAAAGAAACATATTTCCTACAACTTATCTTTCAAACTTTTTTTGATATTGTCGATATTTAAAAAGTTATTCAACAAATAAGTTGAAAATTTTGGGGAAAGAGTAGTAAGTAGTACCTAACTAGAGAAAAATTTGTAACTTATTTGTTTAATATCTTTTTAAATATTGACAATATCAAAAAAATATTAAAAGGAAAGTTGTAGGAAATATTTTTCTCTAAAACTTTGTACTGATGCTTTTTTCGGAAATCTAATAGGGAAGAACCTCTTTAATAAATAAGAAAAAAAAAGTTAAGTTATCAAGAAATTGTAAGATACAAAAAAGTTTCTAAATTGAATGAAAAATACTCTCTGCATATTGGTGCTGCAAAAAAAAACCAGTGGTGTACGTTTTATTCAATAAAATGTTTTTGAAGAAACCCGTACGCACGCCTCTGTGTTCTAGATAAAATAATTGCAACCACTATTAATAAGAGAATACAAAAAAAAGATCTATGCAAAATTTCAGAAAACTAACTTTTTTTGTTATTGATTTATAGCAAATTATTTAAAATAATTTATTTTCTTCAATGCCCTGTACATCAAAAAGGAAGCAACATTCGACCATAGTTTATTAGACAAACCACCTTTAATTTTCGCTAAACTATCGACTGGTGAAATCCTGACGATATAAACTGGGACACCCTGTATATTAAAAGCATACGTTTACAATAATTCTAACTGGTATCCAGATTATGCTGTAAAATGACCTAAAAATTAAAAACCAAACTAGAAATATGCACCATACCTTAGCACTGAAGCATTATTCAGAGATTCTAATTCCTTTAGTGGTGGTGGTGAGCAAATCCCTTTCGAGCTATACGACACAGATTGATTTCCGTCATCAGATTCCAGGGGAAGGTGGATCTTAACAGCTTTCAGTTCTGTTGCCATGTTGTTTACAGTTTACTTCTGATGTCATAAAATCATTAGTAAACGATTTGTTTATGCAGATCCAATTAGGTGTAAAGTAGTTTTCTGGAAAAAATATAAAAATACTGATACAATTTATCATTAAATATACGATTAAATAATTACTGTATGAATGTCTTTTATTGACAAACTTGAACAGATGTGTTTTTTACCTGCTACGTCCATTGGTTAATTACATTAATTTGTGTACGTAAACATGATGTTGATTATAAATTATAAGATTTTATTAGAGTTTTCAATCAAACTTAATAAGTACAGAAAATAAGTATAATGATGGTATCTAAACCATTTTCCTTAATGCTACCAAATAAATATAATTTTAAAATTAAATCTTTCTCATTAAGCTTGAAAATATATGTATAATTTGCTACAACAGTTCAATAATATCGACAAGGTTAATTTCCATTACTAAATGAAAATATCACCATAATTATATAAACAAATATAGTTGGAAGGAAATAATAAATATGCTAATAATTCCACCAGCATGTATGTACATAAGTACCTATACTGATTTAGGTCATTATAATTTTACCTTTTTCAATGTTTAACATTAATAAATAATAATTATTGCAAACTGTAAGTAATAATAAGTAATAATTACAGAAAAAAGTAGTTAAACAATAAATGTCCTCGAACAAATTTACTAATGGAAAATAATTATTATTAATTATTCTGTACTATAGCATGACAAAAGGGCAAGAGAATTTTAATATAATTTAACTGATTTGATTTGATTTGTCAAGTAATAATTCACATTAGCATAACATATTTCACACGTTTGGTCAAAGCAAACAGATAAACAGAACAATGTCCAGGAAAAAATTACATTAAACTTACCATGTAATTATTTGTTATTAGTTCATTTAAAAACACTTTGGTGGAATATCTATGGAACCAATCCATTGATTTACTGAATGCAGTTATCTAGACTTTAATAATCTTATCTACTTTTATATTACAATATTATAAAAGTGGAATTTGACTTGTGTAGTAGGTAATACAATGTAATGCATGCGAAATCAAGTTCATGTTTGCTTTTCTATCCAATAATGTAACTACTTGTGTCAGGAGATTAGACAACTCAATTACAACTTAATTCAAGTGCACATATTAGATTTATTGCCTTAGAGGCAAGAATTTAGATTCCTATGATGCATTATTATTTTTTCGCACTTCCGGGATGAAATGTGCTAATTTAATCCCTCTTTACAGGGACTGAAGTGACCTATTTAATTCCAATGGATTAAATTTAAATTGCTAGGTTACACACTTTTTGTCATTTTGGACAGTATTTTATTGTTTTTGCCGAGACGTTTGTCACTTTGACAAGCATAAATTTAAAATGATTTCACATGCAAATGCTTCGGAAGTGCAAAAAATAGCGTATGTACCACGGGATTGAGATGTCATTTAATTCTTCGGGTGAATTATTTCCCTCGCTCGCTTTGCTCGCTCATGAAATTTAATTCACCCTCAGGGATTAAATGATGCACCTCAATCCCTTAGTATATAATATACTAATATTCCATAGATACAAAACCGGGGATTATTTTTGAAAATGTTTAAAAAATTGTTCTTTTTCAGGATTAAACGAGGCAATATAGTTTGTAAAATGACAAGGAAAGTAGACTTTTAATCCCAAGACTGCACAAAAATACTTTTACTTCCTATAAAGCAAACTTTTAGTTTCTAAAATCGAAAATTAAAATGTGTATCGTTTTATTTTTCCAATATTTATTCTCAATATAAAAAAATGGGAATAAATTTAGCAGTAAATGAAGGTTTCTCAAAAAAAACTCCTGCAGCTTAAAGCTGAACATATTAAAATAGACTTACAGGAAAAATGTGCAAAAATGAAAAAAGAATGACAAGAAAGTGAAATAAAACAATATTTTCTCTAAGATAATTGCGGTAAGTTATTATAAAATATTCACGAGAAAATCAACAAATTAATGTATCTATGTACTAACATTTTACTGTCGTGTTTTAACATGCAACACAAAATATTATTGTTATTTGTCTCTTTATAACAATAAGCACAAATTATTTGCCAATTACTTTTGTATAATAAATAAAGAAGTTGTGTCATCGATGTCATCTATTTAAACTAATTCTTTTCACTTCTTCCTTTTTCGTTACTGATATAGTCCGATATGATTTTTTGACAAAAATCCAAACGGCGCGGCGATTTCAAAATTATGCCATTTTCAAATGCAATTTGTAAGCTACGAAATACGTTTGAAATCAGTAGACAAAGAGGTCCTAATTTTTTCTACATAAAACCAGTATCCAGCCTTGCGCTAGAGTAAATTTCGAAAATCCGATAGTGGTACCAAAATTATAACGTTTTAAAAACAATATTATAAAAAAAAAATCACGATAACTATACTTTCTTAAGAAAGTAATCACAATCGCCATGTCCTTTTTTTGTAAAATCTTTTTAACAGTCAAATATGGTAGTCTCAATACAAATTTATGCAGTGATTGTTTTAAGATGTTTTAGAACCACTGATGGTTGATTTTTGAAAAAAAAATTAGTTTTACATAGAGCAACGTTGGCATTCTTAAAGCAAAAATAACATAACACTTTTAAGTTAGGTTAGTAGTCGGTAATTTCCAGCCCAATATGCTGCAAAAATTGTCAAATGACTGAAATGTAAATTTTTCATAAAACTTTTAATCAACTATTATTAATCTTGAAAATTCATAACTCTACATCAAATTTTCCGAATTTTCACTTACAATAAAGTTTTGAAAAGCTCAAAGTTTGGATTGTTGAGGTGCTCGTATTTAAAAATTTGTGAAACATTTCCAAAATTTCGAATTTTCACTGATTGTATTATAATAAAGCTAACTAGGGGCCGAAAAAAATTTGAGAGAATTTTTTACTTTCAAAATATTTCTTTAGAATATAACATAAATTAGTTTGCACTTTAAATTCATAAATTCATAAAATTAATAAAAAGTATATACCTGCTTATTTTAATTTAGCATTTAGTGTATTTTTTACAAGGAATTTAAATACATACATCGTTATAGTTTAAACTATAGATGTAACTATTACCGTTGTTGTACTCTTATATTTATTGTAGAATAAAAACTTCATCTAAAATCCTGAAATTTTTAAAATTTATATAGAGCATATGTAATTGTTTATCTTTAAAATTTCTCTATGCGTTAGACTAATTGTAAGTTACACCCATCTGGAAATGTTATCACACCCAAAACCACATGTTATATGCAAGTACATGTATCTAATTACTTGCAGTTTGAAACGTTATACTTTCACCAATTAAAAAACAACAATATATTTTTCACATTTTTGTATATAGGAAGTATGTATTAATTTACAAGATTCAAACTATCTGGTAATGGTAAATTATGTAGAAAATAAACAAGTAAAAGAAATTTAGTATTTTACATAAACTAGTGTTTTCGGCATAGATACAAACGAAATTAAACATGAAACTGAGTAGAGAACATATTATGAAAAGCAATCTTGTGTGCGTGTTCTGCATTACAGAACAGAGCTCAAAGAACTGTGCCTAATAATTATTGTTGAATAGAATTGAAATCACAGCAGAGTTCGTTAGTATATTCAGCTTATTTGTAAAGTAGATATATGTCCTTCTTATAAAACAGTTTTCGTTACTTGTTGACATCTTTTGTATCTATTTTGTGTGTCGTTCACAACCCTAAGCAAGGAAGGAAAACTATGATATATGTAGGTAAAAATTTTCTGTTTTACAGGTAGGCAAAAAAATCGATGACAAAAACTGGGTTAATTCATTTAAAAACTGCGAAAGTGATATTAATCCTTATCAACTTGCTTAATTGGTAGAGAAAATTTAATTAATTCAACTGATAAAATACCTTTACTAATTTTACAGATTGTGTTATGAAACGACAGAAAATTATTAATTTCAATTCCTATTTTCATCAAATTGATTTTAATCGAAAATCAGTTTGTAGTAATGTTGGAAATTAAATCATTCAACTAATAAACGGGCATTTAAAGAGCACATTTCAAGACAGAGAGTTCATAAATAGAATGGTGTATTATTGGAATTAAGAAAATAGAGAGCAAGTTTAAATACAGTTTTACAAAATAAGTTAAAATGCGGTTCTAAATAATTAAGCTTTGTTATAAAAACAAAATGATTAGCTTACTTCTAATCTCTCTATTCTATTGGGTGTTATGCATCAATCATAAAACCAGTTTAAAATGTCTCATCAAGCTATAGTTCAGTTTATTAGTCATACCGAAGGGTCGACGTCCTGCTATATTTATTAAATATTTTAGAGTGCAATTACCAAGACCAAGGTGATACATCCATGTAATTGGAGATTTCAGATCAAAGTCGAGTACATACTATAGGCACACATATCTATTATCTGGGTTATGATACTATCATCATATTAAATATTCTTTATTAGATGTTATATTTTATGTATTGGTTGGACAAAATTTGACTATTCCATGTGTAGCATGGGAACAAGAGTTAATTCAAGGACTGCTAAAAAAACTTAATTTAAAAAAGCCTTTAATTTTAGCTCAGTTTTTGTATAAATCCACGCTGGAAAAGAGTCTCTCTTTATAGCAGTATTACTTTCAGTGGACAAGTCGTCACCAGACTCTCTGTCTTTACCTCGCGTCTACTTCCCTTGAGAGTGAAACAGAGGGACGTGGTCACGTGCATGTCAGTTGAAAATAATTCTGCCAAAGTAGAAAGCGAGAGCTCAAATAAATGTAATCAAAAGGGTGAAATGTACAAAGTGCACAAGATTTATTTGGAGCACTGTTAAAAAATACAAACCATAAAATAAAATTCGAGAAATTAATAACTAAATTAAGTATGTATCATTCTTTTTACGGTAAGAAGTTTTTCTTAATCAATACAAATATTTTTAATCGCAATATCTAAAAATAATTCTATTTGACAAAAAATAGATTGTGGGCTGATAACAGTTTGATGTCTATTGTACAAAAACGAAAAGATATTTGGATGCGGGTGATTGGAAGTGTAAATATAAAATGGAACTTGACCTTTATTCTGTGGTTTTGAAATAGAAACACGCGAAAAGTAAAAAATTGGAATAATTCAACAAGCTTCTTCAGAAATCAAACTATAGAAAAGCCAAATGATCCTATTATATATTATATATTATCCCTGAAAAAGTGGGAAATCACTCGGATTCAGATAGGGCATGAAAAAATAAGATGACAAGTTCCTATAAATTTTTGTCCTACAGGCGTTTTTTAAATTTTGATTTTTTTTCGGATTGAGACTTTCTTTTTTAGTGACTTTAATAAAACATGAATTCGTTTATTATTCTTTTTCTCGAAAACGATCCACTTTATCGTCAATAAACAAGAGTAGCTTTTCTTTAGTCTAAGGTTCAAGCTACCAGATTTTGTTGTTTTAAGACTTTTTCACACAGGGATTAAAAGTTTAAGCATTAAGTTGTAAAGCTTAGTCTGTCCCTGGTAAACTAAACAAGCTAGATATGTGTCAAGGACATTATTTCAAGAGGTCCTTAGTAATGTCCATCATATTAACTTTTTATAAAATTCTATTAATTACTTTAAAAGTTATTAAAAAAAAACGATTTCCAGCGACGCTCTTCAGGGGTACAAATCTTCGTAGGAAAAATTTTTATAGGAACTTGTCATCTTATTTTTTCATGCCCTATCTGAATCCGAGAGATTTCCCACTTTTTCCGGGACACCCTGTACAGAATAGCACTAGTTGAGAGGGCGTTCTTTTTAACTTCTCTCAAAAGGCTTTTATAATAGAATCACCGAAAAAATGCCATATATGAATGGCGCACCTATACATATATTGCTATTAAAAATATACTATTTTGACTGGCTGTTTACCGAGCCTAACCGTATAGTACTTCTTTAAGTTACAATTTTTTTACTAGAAACTACAAGTTGATTATATCCATTACATCCACTAATTTCCCTTATGAACTAAATTAAGTAAAGGCAGAAGTTGAAAAATTATATACATAATTGTTTGATATCAAAATTATAAACCTAAACCCAGGGCTGCACTTAGATTGCCTAAATGGACTCTTGCTAAATGCGGTCCTGCCTAAACCATGAGTTTTAATTTTTAATTTCATATGAGATACAGAGTGCATTAAATATGCAAATTCATGCACTTGATGTCCTTAAGATAAACATTAGAAACAAGTAAGTATATTCTTTTGACATTGGTAAGAAAATATTGCGAACCTTATGATATCAGTAAATGAACCACATAAATATACAATAGAATTTTATTTGTTTTATTAAGTAAAAGTTTCTATATTGTTTAAAATTATACGTTATGTGCATCATAAACTAGCATTTTAAAATAGATGCGACTATATAATAATACTACATTTAAATTAATATTTCAGTATTATCTATTTTATTATTCTATTGTATACAACAAAAACTCACTAAATATTATTAATTTTTATACCTATTGAAGACTAGATTGCATGTTCATGGTCACATAACTAAAACATAGTATTAATATAAAGAGCTTATATATTTTATATTTTAGAATTTGACCTTTACCGAAGGTATAAGGAATAATTTCATCGGTTATCTAAGTAATACATATTTATAATACCCCAAAACTCACCTATGTATTTGATTTTGTAAATTGGAATTTGTTGTTAAATGTTACATAACTTCGTTTTGCAAAAAACCTGACGATGACCAGTTTTTATATTTATTTATTAATTGAAATTTATTTGATTTGTGTAAGCCTTGATCAGTTTCATTAATGATTGCTAATAGACTAAATAATAAAGCATTACATAAAAAAATTTGTGAAATAAATTGCACTAGAAGTATCTACCTACAGTATCAATGGAGTAGTATACAGACACGAAATATTTATAAATGTGATTCTTGAATAAATTCTGCATTGTTCTGTATAATTTTTTATTCCCAATCCGGGTTAGTTTTCGAGCAATCATCTCTTGAAAGTTGAAAATTGTAGTTTGAAAAAGTAAAACACTGTTGAATAAAAAGAAGCCAGTCTGCTAAACTATTTGATTATCGAAAAAAAGTTATACATGAAATTTGTAGCTGAGATGATTTGCGATCGAAAGTATCTTGTAATTTTTTTGATAGTGTTACCCCTTAAAGAATTATTAGTGTTCAAATTTGGAATTTGAAAAAATAAATCATTAGTTCACGTTTCATTTAATTTGTTTTGAAAACTAGTATTGAAAATAGTAAAAAATTTGATACATGATGGGAAATTGGTTTATTTTGAAAAGTTAAATTCCATTTTGAACATAAACGATGTCTACTCGGAGTAATTATTAAATTTGTTTAACAGATTTCCGCAAGTTGCCACCAACAATGACTTTATATGAAAAATAAAAATAAAATAAAAACCCGGAGATTAAAAAATTATACAGGACAATGCAGAATGTATTCAAAAATCATATCTAAAAATATTTCGTGTCTATCCTGGGACACCCTGTATGTATTTTAAAAATAAACGTGAATAATGGTGAACATCATAAAATGTACAAATACTTCTTTTGTGTTGAAGATTGTCCATTGCCATTAAAATTTTGTTACGTCCTTTTTTTCAAATTAGTGGCTTTTTCTCATGATGATTTGCTTAATTTAATAAAATAATTATGTCATTTGATGAATGAATGGATTAAGAATTCTTATAAATCCCACGTCTATCTGTGGAATTCAAATATTAACAAATAATTAATGGATAGTTATGGCGAGAATAAAATGTACGTTTGAAACATACAATTGCATTTTCTTTAGGCAATTCAGTTACATATATTCTAAGGTTGCATACATCTAAAACCGTTAAATCTATTTTAAGTTGTCTTATGGTATAATAATATCCTCGCAGTAACTATGCATGTTATGTATCGTATACAAAAATACGAACAAGTCAAGTCAATGTGAATGACATTGCAGTGCAGTCGAAGTTTTCAAGATTTTGTGTGATCAAAGCAAAATATTGGAATTATTATGACGGAATGTTTTCTGCTAAATATAACTGATGGATAAATAGATAATGTGATGTAATACTTAAAGAAGTTTGTGATCTAGAAAAACCTGGGCGTAAAAACATTTGATTACTCGAACCCTGAAGTATTTTTCCATTTACAGCATAACCCGGAGTTAAGGACGATATAAGAGAGTAACTAAGGATAAGTCTAAGTGTTCAGGTAATGGCTGAGCTAGGCCAATATTGTGAATAATATTTCTGTCCTAATATTGCATTTAATGTTTTGATAAAGCACCTTGACCTTAAATATTTCCGTAAGACCAAATACAAATAAAAATTTCAACATTTATTAAAATATTATAGAAGGTAAGCTAGTTTTTTGCATATGGTTTACATTCGCTAGTAAAAAAGAAAACGCTTCCATTTATTTTTTGAAGCCGGCATAAATAAAGGATATCCCTCTGCAATAAAACAATAATCACAATAAATGGCCAAGTGGGCATAAAAATGAGTTATTTAAAAAAACTACACATCTGTGGATTTATTTTGGACCACTTTTGATTAGTAGTTTTCCTAAGAATGCCACAAAACAGATTATATAGTAGACCTAATATTTATATCAACACTGAAAATATTTCCGTCCAATTATAGTTGGAACGTTGTCAAAAATTTAGCACAAAGAAAGTATACAACTTTCTGTAATCTGTAACAATATAAAATTATCTAATGAGCGAGTATAACAAATTGTACAAATTTTAATCGGTTATATTTCTCGTAATAAAAATAATGTACTCCTATAAAACTTCGAAGTTATATTATAGTTATTCTAGAAGCACAATTGGTGTTTATAAATATATACAATATTTTATTAGTAAGGACTAGTCATAAAAAATAAATTACTCTGTATAGTTTTGCATGATGGTGCGGTAATATTTTAAATAGTTCAGTTAAATTATAAATACTCTTGTTCAATATGTCTGTAATTAATCGAAGTATAACAATAATATCAAATTTGAATGCATTAAGGTTTTAAATAGTAAAAACTTGAACAGGTTATGACGTTACTCTTCAGAGACAGAAAGGACAAATTGGTTGAGTCTTCATTTCCGTTTTCGTGTAAGAAGAGTCGCGAGAGATAGACGTAAAAGAAGATTTGAGATTCATCCAAATAAAGAATTTAGGAATATCAAAATTGTAACTATATTGTAACTAGGGAACTGCAATAAAATAATTTAATTTAAATTTCTTCTTGATATTGATCCCAATTAAGTAATTACATGTACACTTCTGTGCAATAAAATTAAGCACAAGTCATTTGACTATTTTTCACAATATTCTAGTTGTATAATTCGGGTCTATTTTAATTGCCTAGCAGCAGTTTCTTAAATGATAAAATTTTGACATTAAGGATATTCACAAGTTTACATATTTTTGTAACTAGGAAACTCATAATGTCCGCTTTGAACTATAACATATTTTGTGTGCTTTACTTTATTGCACAGAAGTGTACAGTGACGCCCAAGTGACTGCTAGGTGATTTTAGTTTCTTTACAGTAACAAATCAATAGCCCGGTTTGTAACGCACCTTCAATTAACGTAAAAGTATGTGCAGTTTTCTTGTTCCAATTCACAAAAGGTATGCGAACTATCGTACTTGGATTATTATTACTGCTCATGGAAAAAAGTTTTAGAAGGATCGTTTCAGGGCTTGATTTATTTCGGATGCAAAAAGTCTAACGTTGCAGGAAGTTTATAGTTTATCAAATTATAAATTTTTGTTTTTCAGGTGATAAATTTGTTGTTATTTATATAAACCTATTATTGGTACAATTATACAGTGACCGGTAGAAAGTGTGCACTAAATGGGAATTTTTTTTTATCTTTAGAATTACCAAATTTATTTTACTGTGGAAAGGTTCTGCATGTCCTTAAACAAAAAAGAGCATATGCAAAACCAGTAAAAAGTGCATCGTATACGAGGGAGGGGTGAAAATTTCAAATTTACTCAAGAGTAAAGTACCCTTATTTTGCACCGTAGAAAAAAATGTTATTAGGAAAAGTTGTTTTTACTTAAAAGTTATCCACGAATACCAAATTTGGGCTCTGTAGACAAAGAAAAACAATTTTTCTTTTTTTGGACCCACCCCCGTATAACGAATCGCTAGAAGCTATGCAGCACATAAATTCAGTTTTTTGACTGTTCTTGGGCAATTAAACACATAATTTACTTAAATAGATTTAAATGCGCGAAAACAGGGGGGTTAATAAAATAATGCCAAAAATAATCTCATTTTTTTGGTGCACACCGTATTTTATTTTATGGATAAGTAAAACAACTTAATGTAAAACAAATGCGGGTTTACTTGATATCTTTAGCAATTTATTGCTATTTTTACTTTTTTAAAAAACTTAAATCTATTGGTTCAGGAATTACTTTTATCTGTACCTACCGGTAAGTCAATTTCAGTTTCCTGATAAAATTATTATTATTTTATTAAACGACCCGTTTTAGCGCATTTAAACCAATTTAAGTAAATTATGTAAGTATTAACTCAAGAACTGTTAAAAAACTGAATGTATGCATTGCATAGCTTCTAGCGATTTGACATTTATTTTTTGCCTACAGAGTCCAAATTTAATATTCGGAGATAACTTTTAAGTACAAACATCTTTTCCTAATAATTCTTTTTTCTACGGTGCAAAATAAGGGTACTTTATTCTTGAGTGAATTTTAAATTTTCACCTCGTATACGATGCAATTTTTTCTGATTTTGTTTAGGCTCTTTTTTGTTTAAGGACATGCAGAACCTTTCCACAGTAAAATAAAATTCTAAAGATAGAAAAATTTTCCGTTTGGTGCACACTTTCTGCCGGTCACTGTATAATAACCCGAATGATGTATCAAGTCAAACTCTAAACATCATTTTTAACATCGGTTCCTTTTAAAGTAACGCTATCATTAACAACCTAGTTATTTTATTAAAAATTAATGCAAGTAATTTTTATAGAAAACTGGAATATCTCTAGTTTTTTTTGTTCCAGTTAAATATAATAGTTTAATTTTTTACTGGTAAATTTTAACTGTTTCATGTTTAATGTCTGATCGATAAATTTCTTATAACGTTTTTTATGGAGATTCGTCCCTCCATCGAATTCACTGTAATTATTTTTTATAGTAGTTCTGACAATTATCATGTGTTAAATTTGTTTACAGATGATTCTTTAACAAATAAGTAATTTGATATCAACTCAGTACATAAAACAGTAGTTTTCAAACTTAAACTATTTTAATATAAAACAGTACATAATTTAATCTGTAATGCAGCTATTGCCTGGAACAAAAATGTCAACATTTGTGTTATATCATAATATGCATGTTTGAATTTCTTTATTAATTAAACATTGCAATTGCAATTATACATTCCACTAATTAATAACTACATGCTACATGTGATTAAATACATAAATAAACTACTAGGAAAGAAATTGGTATTTTATCGAAATATTATGGCTTCCAAATGATAACAGCATGTAAAATAATTTAAATATTAGTCAGATTTTTTCACATCCTTGCCTTAATTTTAAATGTATGTGAATGACATTTCTGCATAATTCTTAGAATTAGGGTTATTTTCAGGATAACTTTTAATTTTTTGAAAATATATGCCATCATATTATTTAACTTTCGAATACGACAAAAGTTGAATTTTTAGTTTTCGGATCTTTGGCTTTTAATTAAAGCCCTTTATCAATTTTCAAAAAAGCTACCCATATTATAATAAAAACGAACTCGAGCAGATTCACAAGTGTTCTTACAATAAGTAGGTACATATTCCACTAGAAGGAACAAGAGCAAAAAACTATAATATACAGATAGTTTAGATGCTACAGATATATGTACCTAACTAGATAAATAGTTACATTGGAATATAACTAGTGGACAATAAAATGACTTCTCTAGAGGAGTTCTCAAACGAATATGCATAAACAAGTAACCTTAACTAAATCAATACCAACCAGAAGGGTCAGATAAAATCTGAATAATTTTGTGCGTTGATTATAATTACGGTTCATACTTTGAAATATTAAGTAAATAATTTCCTAATAAATATAACTTTTATACGTGTGACTCATTTTAATAAATATAAATAAATGTAATTATTACAACAATTAAAATAATAAGAGCAACAAATTAGATAGATATACGGATTATGTGAAATAAAATCACATGTTTCGATACAGTATCAACTTGACACCAATTTCTATTACAATTTCCATAACAATATTGCACATTTAAGTAGTCGTTAGTAGACGTCATTTTAATACTAAAAAGTTCATATTCTGAGTTACAATGATTTTGCCAATTCATTTTTTGGGTATATGGTATATCCGAGGGTATACTTATCTATTGAATATTTAAGATAGAGATCTGAAAATTGAGTAAATTAAGTATATGATTATGCTACAATTTGTAGTACGAGCCCTAACAACTAAATGTTCGGACAAAAGTAAATTTTTGAAGTATGAAAGGAGAACTGGAAATTTTTCGCAAATAATTACTAAACACCTAACAATACAATAAGATAAAGCCTTAATAACAATATTATGCATGGAAGAAAATTATTTATTTGATTTAACAATATTTTAACCATAATAATTAGCAAATTTTACAAAATGAATGTGCAAGTAAATGTTGGAATAATTTTTAATTTAGGACCATTAATAAGAGGTTACGTCTCCTTTTGCTTTAATAGCTGCCTGTATTCTAGCAGGCAGTGTATTTATCAAATTTTGGTACAATTCTAACGTGAAACTGTCCCAAATTTATTCTATTTTGGTCTTTAAGTCCCCAATGGTTCTTGGTGGATTATTGCATAGAATACGTTTAATTTTATGCCGAAAGAGTTTCAATGACTTTTAAGTCCGGACTGGATGAGTACCAGAAAGCACCTTTATGTCGTTTTCACCGAGTTCCAAAACTGTGATTTTTTAAAAACAGTCGTTAGAAAATTACGTCACATTTTTCAAGTGCAATTTTAAAGCTACGAAAATTGCCTAAAATCATCAAATAAAGACTTGGGGATTTTTTTGTACATAAAACTAACATCCTGCTTGGCAATAAAGTAAATTTTACCGAAATCCAACCAGCGGTTCCAAAACTGTGATTATTTAAATGTAGGTAGCACCCTCAAAAAACGCGTTTTTTAAAAAGTGAACTGTGGAACTCGAAAAAAATGCAAAAAAAACATATTAACATTTCAGGATTTTTTCAATATAGTACGATTATTGAGCTTTGATTTAAAGGTTTTTTGACACAAATCCAACCAGCAGTTTCAAAACTGTGATATTTTAAAACAGTTACTAGAAAATTCTATCATTTTTAAATGTGCAATTTTAAAGCTCCGATAAATGCCTAAAATCACCAAATAAAAACTTGTGTAACTTTTCTGTAAAGAAAACCAACATCCAGTTTTACAATAAAGTAAATTTCATCAAAATCCGGCTACTAGATCCAACGATTTGAAAATAATAATTCTTTGTTTCTACGATTTTCCCATCCTGTTGGGTTAAAGTGCCACAGTTTTGGAACCGCCGAGCGGATTTTTACGAAATTTACGTTTTTATATAACCAAATGTCGGCATTATAACAAAAAAAAAACCATCAGTATTATGGAAGATAATTTAGATAACTTTTGCGCGTATGGAAAAAAGACAATCAAATTTACTTTTGTTCGAACATTTAGTTGTTAGGGCTCGTATAACATGTAAAACATTAACGAAAATTATGAACGATAGTGCACAAAGACGTGAAAAGTTTTGCTAGATTGAATTCCGTTAACCCAACTACTTTCGAGTAAATTAATTTTGGAATTCTTATTTGAGTTTTAAAGCATTTTTGACTCGTGAAGATTGGGACAGTGAAATACAGCAGATTCTAGGATCAAACCTAAGCATAAATTGTACTAAAAATAGGTACATATACCTACATAAAAAAGTTTGTCAATCATTCCTCTGAGATATGAACTGGTTCATGAGCATTTTAAAATGAGACATTTCAAAATTTGTTTGAGTAAAAAACAATTCATGTTGAATACTTACTAAATAAAAAAATATAATTCATGTTGCCAAATCTATTACCTATGTACTTTTTATTTTAAGATTGAAATTTATAAAAGAGGAGTTATTTTTGTAATATTTTCCGGTATACGCCAAAACTCCTTGAGAGGAAATCCATGATTTTTAATTCACCTCGTATAGAAATTGAAGTAAAAGTTATGTAAACAATATCACTATGTGAAATCGTAAAACCTAAAATTTACAACTAAGAACAGAGTATAAATGGTGTCCCAGGATAGACACGAAATATTTTTAGATGTGATTCTTGAATAAATTCTGCATTGTCCTGCATAATTTTTTTATCCCCAAGCCGGGTTAGTTTTCGAGCAATCATCTTTTGAATGTTGAAAATTGTAGATTGAAAAACACTGTTGAATAAAAAGAAGCCAGTCTGCTAAACTATTTGATTATCGAAAAAAAGTTATACATAAAATTTGTAGCTGTGATGATTTGCGACCGAAGTATATTGCAATTTTTTTGATAGTGTTAACCCTTAAAGAATTATTAGTGTTCAAATTTGGAATTTGAAAAAATAAATCATTATGTTCACGTTTCATTTAATTTATTTTGAAAACTAGTATTGAAAATAGTAAAAAATTTGATATAGGTATGATGAAATATTGGTTTATTTTGAATCGAAAAGTTAAATTCCATTTTGAACATAAACGATGTCTACTCAGAGTAATTAATTTGTTAAAAATATTTCCGTAAGTTGCCACCTGCAATGACTTTATATGGAAAATAAAAATTAAAAAAAACCGGATTAGAGATAAAAAATTGTACAGGAGAATGCAGAATGTAATCAAAAATCATATCTAAAAATATTTCGTGTTTATCCTGTGGCACCCTGTATATAATTACGTCTTCGAAGAGATACGATTTAGTTTACTAAATTTTGGTCGTTGTTTGGGTTGAGATTGCTTACTTAATTTTTCTTTATTTACTAGGAAAGTTTATAAGTAAATTAAGCTGTGGACTTTTCTAAATTTATATTCTTCAAAAACAAGATGATTTAGTGCAGTAATTTTTTTTGGTCCTGGACTCCTGCACCTAAAGCACAATAATATTTTTAGATGATACAGGTAGTTTGCTCTTCAGACAACCTTCTCCTGATGGTGTTTGTTGGAAAAAATTATTAAGTAGGTAAAAAATTGTTCCCAATTTTACCTAATTTAAATAAGAGTTTCAAATAAAGTTTTGCATTTGAACGAACAGCAAAATGTTAAATTATAGAATCATAATTTTTCGGACCTCAAAACTTTTAATTCTAGTGTCAGTTTAATTCAATAAGGACATAAATAATTCTATAATTTGAGCGGTGTGTCTATACAGTAATGTACTTATTTTTAACAGTAATTTGCCATTTTGTTACTTAGTGGCTTAATTCAAACACAACAAAATTAAATTACGGGATACAATAATAAACATGAAAATAGCAATGAACTCATAAAAACGTACCTAATTGTTCGTACATTAAAGTTTAAAGAATAAATGGTTATTTAGTCAATCGGTGAGTGACATTACTCACTACAACTCCATACACAAAGACTAGCTCCATTAAATTATTGAATTCGTTTGTCGCCCAAGAACGGTGCTAAATCTGTTTAATGCTATTGTTGTCCTAGTGCACTAGCACCAACAACAAAACCTGACTGCGTGTACTATTCTATCGACAAACACAAAAGTGAAAGGTGCATGAAGATGACCTGACACAAAGAACTTGCCAGTTAGAACAAAAATTATTGATTGTTTTATCAGATTTAGAACATACCTTTTGCCAGTTCAGAGGATGCTACTATAAAGCAAACTAAATGATTATTGCCTCTTTTTGGAACTTAGAAGGTAGCACACTACAACTGCTGCAGAAATTTCCACTAGCACTTTGTTTTAATGTTAGCAATGAATGAATGACCCGCACGCAACCAACGCACCTAACCAGACTGACAAGACCCGAGTTAAAATCAGCTGTTAAATGTGTACCCGAAGATTGAACTTGCTGGAGGTGTGCTGCTGCTGGTAGGGCAATGCGACGGCAACGCGACGATGGGTTAAATGTATGCTGCGACGAAGTTGTACGAATGGATCCTAGTTGGGTGCTTGTGTACTGAAGTCATTCGCGGTGTATGCGCTTTAGGTCTCCTGGTGGATGTTGCAGGATGCAAGCTTCGTCCTTATCGACTTGAGTGCATTTGTCCTCAGCTAAAAGTGGGGGTGAAATTGATTTTCTCTTTTCTGCACATGTACTTTGGTACTATTACAAATAACTAACAATTGTGCGATTATTTCATATAAATCTGTAGTCATCATCATCGATTCATCTGTCATGTCATAAAGGATTCTGCGGAACTGCCTAGTTTTTATACGGGAAAATGTGGATATACTTGGTGTCCTGCCTATATTAAGACCTTGAAGAGATGGACGATTCTTAAATCAAATTCAATTCTTAAAATGTAGAAATGTATAAAAAATACAAGGATAATTTATGATCCGAGATTCCAAAACATTTCTCTATAGGTACACAGACTCACAACCGAAAGTTTCTTTTACAAACTTTTTTACTAAATAAACGGCATGACAAAAACAAAAACCCAATTTCCCTGAATTTTTGACTAAATATTTTTGAATAAAAATAATAAAGACTAATGTTCTTATATGTTCTTATATGTCTTTGTTACGACAAGGGTAACCAAAACATTTCACTAACAGTTAAATATAATCTTCGATTGAAAACTGGCCCTTAAGCATAGAGTGACCAAAATCAAATGATGCTGCTTAAATAAGGTATAAAATGTAATTTTGTAATCTACATCAAAATATAAATTTTTATTACAGTTACATAAACAAACAAACAATAATATTCTTTGTAATATTTATAACAATTAATAAACTGATAATTAAGTTTGTAAAGTTCCACTTGTTTACAGAAAAAAATTGCACACTTCCGTTTATACTCTGTAAGTCTGATGTAGTTGAACAATGAAAATTTAAATATACAACTCATGCTAAGTTAACTGCTTATTACTTTTTATCATTTTTTATAAATTGGCATGAATTCTAGTACAGCGGGTTTGTTAAAGTTTTTTTCTTCATTTTCAAGTAGTAACAACCATAAGTGATGATTAGTCAAATTGTTAAAAATACGAACTCTAATGATTTTGTTGTTCAGTAAAAAAAATACAAAACCCAATACAGACAGGCTCTTCCACACGCAAAGGAGAAACTTAATTTAATTCAAATCAAACAAGTCTAAATTTTTTAGGTCTTTTAACCATTACTTTAATAATTTTTAATATTTGTTGAAAAGTTCCATTCCCTAAAATGATATGTCAAAAAATTTAATCTTCCTCTCATAAGTACGCCAATGAAACATATTATCTTTGTATATTATAGATTGTAAGTTTACTAAAAGACTTACTAACTTACCAAATTTTAGATCGCTATCTTAAATCAATCTGGAGATAATTTTATTTAACACCCTCTCACAAACAAAGCGTTCTACGAAATTATAGGAATTTTTCTTCTTAAAAAAAATCTTCTAAATCACCAAAAAGTCCTGCTACAAAAAACCGGAATGCCCTATAAGCATACCTTTAGTATTTTATACAGGGTGTCCGGAAATTAGGAACAAAAAACTCGGGGAGTGATTCTACTCGAAAAATTAATGCGACAAGTTCCGAAAGCTCATTAAGATTGGGGTTACAAGACCCCAAAGTTTTTTTAATAAATTTTTTCCAATAACTTTTTCCTAAATTTTGATGATGCCCGATTGAAGAGCATCGAAAAATCTTCAAAAAAGATCCTCTTATTGAATATCGATAAAACGAGTAGTTTTCGAGAAAAACCAGCTTCTATTTAATGGTTGCTTTGTTAATCTTGAAAATGAACTGTAGTTAGTTGGTATTCATTTAAGGCGTTTTTCTCGAAAACGACTCGTTTTATCGTGATGCAGCAGGAGGATCTTTTTTGAAGATTTTGCGATGCTCTTCAATCGGGCGTCATCAAAATTTAGAAAAAGTGCCTAACAAAAAAGTTCTGGGTCTTTATCCTAAAGTCAACGTCAGTTTCGACTCTTTGACACTGGCGGATTTACCTCAATTTTGGTGCAAGAACACAAACAAACATTAATGATAAGTGTGCCAAATTTGAAACGAATCGGTACACTAGAAAAAATGTTGTTGGAAAAAATTGATTTAAAAAAACAAACTTTAAGGCCCTGTAACCCCAAGATTAATGAACTTTCGAAAAAATGTTATAGGAACTTGTCACATTAATTTTTCAAGTAGAATCACCCCCGTGTTTTTGCTCCTAATTTCTGGACACCTTGTATTTATATGTAAAAATAAATTTCTTCCAGAATTTTTGAACCGAAATTTATTTACTAGCGTGCAACTAAACATGTATTATCACTTAAAATAATAGTTAATTTTGTAAAACATCCTATGTTCTTTCAAAAAAACCGCTTAAGAAATAGTAATTATCGATTATTTATACTAGAAATTAAATAATTATTCTAAAATTTGAAACGTGTTTGAATTTTGGCTAATTATATTTAAATATGTTTACAAAAGAAAATTATATAATAATACGTTTTTTCGTTGTGTATTATGTCAATTATTGAGACAGAAATAATTTTTTTACCGGCAATTAAAGAAAGTGTTGGTGTTTACTGGTTTTCAGTTTTTTTAAACACGGATTGCTATTTTATTACATTTATAGATAATTGATATGTTGATATATGAGTATCTAGAATTTGTATCAAAAGTTTAACTAAATATTATAATATAAAGAGTTTATCAATAAGAGCATCATACAATGAGACACAATAATAACTACGGGCAATATTCTATTAATTAATATTTTATTGTGATAACCAATTAATGGCATTATGTTTTGAAAATAATATTATTTAAATAAACTCCTCTGCTTTGTTGAACTGAATGGATTCTTGTAGTTCAATTTTTTACTTTTTTTTTCTCCGCAACTTTTTTCTATGGGGCTATCTTAAGTCTCAATTCTGCGAGAATAAGCCACGAACAATTCGAGACCTTAAACAGAACATCTCGCGCACCATTGAAAATTTACCACATTATATGTTTGAATATGAAAAAAAATCAGAAATTGGGCCACAACATTCCATTCAGTTCAATAAAGCAGATGCGGTTATATAATTTTCAAAACATAATGCCATTGACTGCTTATCACCAATAAAATAATAGTATATTATTTTATGAGGAGCTTAAGTGATGCTTTTGTCTGACTCACTTCGTTCGTCAGTCAAACACCAGCCTCTGCACATAAAGCATCACTTAAGCTCCGAATAAAATATGCTATTTTTTTTTCAAACGCAAACAATTCATTAAATTGTAAAATTATTAATTGAAATTTTATTAAATAAATTTTGACAATTAATTTGACTTATGACCAGCGGCGCTTAAGAAGTACTTAAGCGCCGGCGACAGATAAAGTAGAACTTTACCTGTCTCCGGCAATAAAGTGACACTTAAACATAATCAGTACAGCAGGAAATGTCACACTTAAATGACGTTTGAAGAAAAAATAAAATAATAATTACTAGAATATTGCCCTTAGTTATTATTGTGTCTCATTTTAAAGTTCTGACGGTCTTATTGATAAACCCTATATTATTTTGAATTGTAGGTATTAATATCATATTTTACCTTTCTTAGCTTCTTCCTGATGTAAATTTAATTTTCAGTTCAATATCTGTTGATTCTACAAACTACAAATAATTAGATATGCCATTGAATAGACTACAATTTTAGTAGAATTACCTTTAATGATATTTACCATCAGATATCTGCCCATCCGGAAATGTTGTAGTTGATTATGCACTTGTATCTCAATTTTTTAACAAAGTATACTTCAGGATCTTGTTGTCATCTACTCGTATATGAGTTAAACAATCTGAGTAACTTTATATTCTAGATCAATCGGGAACGGTTTTTGTATTAGTAGCCTCGCTAATTTTAATTCTAAAATTCTTCTTTGGCACTAGTAACTTTTAAAAATTAAAATAGGCATTCCTAAGTCATATAACGATATAATTTGGAATCAAGATTACAATTACTATACCTATACAAAAATGTATTGTACGTCAGAAAATAATTTATGTAATATAAAGTAACTTGATTCTCAATGTTAATAAGTACATATTCTTTAGGCTGTTAATTATTAATATGAAATAACCGAGAGCAAATTAATAAATATTAAAAAGAATACGATTCCAAAAGAATACTTATTTGGTACTTATACGTAGATTTATACGATTTCTGAAGAATCATTGGTTTAAGCCGTCATATTTCAAATTGTAAGTTTGAAAAAAAGTATAGGGAACTTAATAAGAAATGCCATATTTTATCCAAATATTATTTTCCATATTTATGATAAATTTTGAAATACTCCATCATCTAGCTTTGCAACCTCACTAATCTTAGTATTTTAAGATTAGAATTTTTTCTAATTTCGTTCGAGTTTAAGTTATTTATGCGACATACTGTATAACCAGAGAGAGAGAATTAAATAAAATTGAAATATTATTCGCACACACCTTTTTACAATGTGATTCCTTTAATTAAAAATTTTCACTATACGAGGTGTGTAAATTAAGTAATGAGACTGGTAGCGTAGCGTTCAATCTGGCAACACTGGGGACGGCAGAAGAACATGTGATACGCCTTCGGTACGAGTTTGAACTTGCTCGAGTCATTATGTTGTCCGTAACGATTTTTTTCGAGAAACAATTATTTCTAGTGCGTCCTGAAAATGAAATTTCGGGCAACGATGTGCTATCAAGTTTTGCTTGAGACTTGGGCACAGTGCAACGGGAACTTTTGCAAAACTTAAAACGTTCCTGAAAGACTTCGAAAAAGGATCCTGCGTGTGAGACCAAACATCAAAAACTACTGGGTGTTGCATCAGGAAATGCGCCTTGTCACACAGCAATTTCAATAAACAATTTTTTGGCCAGTAAAAACATTCCTGTGGTCCCTCAGCCTCCTTATTCGCCCGACTTAAGTCCTTGTGACTTTTTTCACTACTCGAGATTGAAAACTCACCTCAAGGAACGTCATTTTGGGACAATGGAAACTATTCAAACGGCTGTAACCGACCAGCTGAAGGTTATTGCAGTATCAGAGTTCCAGCACTGCTATGAGGAGTGGAAGAACCGTCTCCAGGGCTTTGTGGCTTCCCAAGGCACTTACTTTAAAGGAGACAATGTTGAATTGTAATTCGATTTGAATAAACACATTGAAAAAAATTAGTCTCATTTCTTAATTTACAGACCTCGTAGGTTTTCCAAGGTTTTTAAAAATTAACCACAACCACAAGCACCCTGTATAAAATAACTTTTTCAAAAGCATATTATCATTTTTCTTGCACATTTCTACGTCCACTAAAATTTGTTGTTTTTTATGTAATTAGCAAGATATGATATTTTTTGACTGAAAAAATTGGAAAAAAACGTAATAAATTATAATATACCGTTAATTTTGAGACGTTACAACCTTAATACTTTTATCTCTAGAATTAAGTGTAGAATTCGAAAATGTAGAAATATACAGGGTGTTCCATATAAAAAAATAAAATTATCATTGATTAGAATTTTTAAAAATGAACGGACAACCACCAACACCCTGTATAAAGCAAGTTTTCCAAAACTACATCAGTTTATTTCTTGTATATTCCTACTTCAAACATAAGAAAAAAATTTTGGAAAAAACGTGTCATTGTCAAGATTTGAATTTTAATTTACATCTATGTTTTTGTAAAAAAGAAATGAAAAAATGTAAATAATTATAATACAGTTAATGTTAGGACCATATAATGTTAATACTTTTATGCCTATAATAAAGTGTAGAATCTAAAAATTCAAAAATATACAGGGTGTCCCATTTAAAATAATAAAGTTTGTGAGTTTATTTCCGGAAGTACCAAAAAGATGGCAATATTTTCATTAAATAGACCACATTGTGTAATGGGCGTGTACCAATTTTAGAACCAAATTGTGTTTAGTAACAGAGTTACGTCTACTGTCAAATCATCGTGACACACCCTGTATATAGTATAAAGTTAATTTATTGTTATCGAAGTAGGCATTATTCTATATGCTATATGGTTATGGTTTACTGGAAAATAACGTTAAAATAATAAAAAAACAGTGCGTAGGTTTTATCCGCTTATAAGTATGCAATTAACGGAAAACATTTCTTGATAATTTTGCACTTAAACGACCTTCATAATTGTTTCATATATATGAAAAATGTGTATTTTCTAAAAGTCACTGGTGCGGCAAGTGCATTTAAGATTATTATACAATGAGTATTATGGGTATTGCACATTTTTTTCTAAGAATTATAAACACTTATTACTAACTGGTATTTTTCTTTGAACTTTGCCAGTTATATTGTGAAAACCATGAAAAATTATATATTAAACTTAAAAAAATGTGAATAGTTAATATATGTAATTATAATTGGTATAAATGATGTACCTACAAGATAAATTATTTTGTTGGTCAGTTACCCGACCTCAAAATCATTAGTTCTTTAAGTTAAATTTTAAACAAGATACAGTTATGTACATACAGAAGATTTTATATACAAGAAATGAATTGTATTGAATCTAGGTACAAAGTACATTATAATTTATCAACTATGGAAGTATCGTATAATGGTCCTACCTAAAAAACTATTACAAATATTTATGAATGTACTTGAAGAATAGACAATATTTAAATTTTTGAAATTCTGTAATAATCTTCAATAATAAAGCAACTATTCCATATTTCGGAAATCAACGAATTAAAGCTATTTCTGTTACAATAAAATAATAATAAATTTAAGCTTTATACAGGGTGTCCCAGTTTATATCGTCAGGATTTCACCAGTCGATAGATTAGAGAAAATTAAAGGTGGTTTGTCTAATAAACTATGGTCGAATGTTGCTTCCTTTTTGATGTACAGGCCCTTAAACAAAATAAATTATTTCAAATAATTTGCTATAAATCAATAACAAAAAAAGTTAGTGTTCTGAAATTTTGCATAGATCTTTTTTTTTGTATTCTCTTATTAATAGTGGTTGCAATTATTTTATTTAGAACACAGAGGCGTGTGTACGGGTTTCTTCAAAAACATTTTATTGAATAAAACGTACGCCACTGTTTTTTTTTTGCAGCACCAATATGCAGAGACTATTTTCCATTCAATTTAGAAACTTTTTTGTATCTTACAATTTCTTGATAACTTAACTTTTTTTTTCTTATTTATTAAAGAGGTTCTTCCCTATTAGATTTCCGAAAAAAGCATCAGTACAAAGTTGTAGAGAAAAATATTTCCTACAACTTTCCTTGTAATATTTTTTTGATATTGTCAATATTTAAAAAGATATTCAACAAATCCGTTGCAAATTTTAGGGAAATTTTTCTCTAGTTAGGTACTATTTACTACTACTACTTACTACTCTTTCCCCAAAATTTTCAAATTATTTGTTGAATAACTTTTTAAATATCGACAATATCAAAAAAAGTTTAAGAGATAAGTTGTAGGAAATATTTTTCTTTACAACTTTACTGACTCTTTTTTTCGAAAATTTTATAGGAAAAAAGTTATTCAATTAACAAAAAAATCCAACCCTTAATTAAGGGCTTGTGAAGCAAGGGCGGAGTCTACGAATACACAAACTCAGTTTTAAACTTTCAGAGTGACCCTCTAGAAGATTCTACAAAAATTGGCTGTAGGGTAAAAAAAGTCTACTTGAAGCCTTTTTTTCTTCTTTATTTACTGTACTATTAAGTTATTTTGAGTTAAGTTATCAAAAAATTATAAGATACGAAAAAGTTTCTAAATTAAATGGAAAATACTCTCTGCATATTGGTGCTGCAAAAAAACCAGTGGCGTACGTTTTATTCAATAAAATGTTTTTGAAGAAACCCGTACGCACGCCTCTGTGTTCTAAATAAAAGAATTGCAACCACTATTAATAAGAGAATAGCAACAAAAAGATCTATGCAAAATTTCAGAAGGCTAACTTTTTTCGTTATTGATTTATAGCAAATTATTTAAAATAATTTATTTTCTTTAATGGCTTGTACGTCAAAAAGGAAGCAACATTCGACCATAGTTTATTAGACAAACCACCTTTAATTTTCGCTAGACTATCGACTGGTGAAATCCTGACGATATAAACTGTATGTATGTTTCGTATGGAAGTAGCTTTACAAGTAAGTACCTACATATAGGGTGTCCCAGGATAGACACGGAATATTTTTAGATGTGATTCTTGAATAAATTCTGCATTGTCATGTATAATTTTTTTATCCCCAATTCGGGTTAGTTTTCGAGCAATCATCTCTTGAACGTTGAAAATTGTAGATTGAAAAAGTAAAACACTGTTGAATAAAAAGAAGCCAGTCTGCTAAACTATTTGATTATCGAAAAAAAGTTATACATGATATTTGTAGCTGAGATGATTTGCGATCGAAAGTATGTTGTAATTTTTTTGGTAGTGTTAACCCTTAAAGAATTACTAGTGTTCAAATTTGGAATTTGAAAAAATAAATCATTATGTTCACGTTTCTTTTAATTTATTTTGAAAACTAATATTGAAAATAATTAAAAATTTGATACATGATGAAAGATTGGTTTATTTTGAATCGAAAAGTTAAATTTCATTTGAACATAAACGATGTCTACTCCGAGTAATTAATAAATTTGTTAAAATTATTTCCTTAAGTTGCCCCTGCGATGACTTTATCTATATGGAAAATAAAAATAAAATAACCTGGATTAGAGATAAAAAATTATACAGGACAATGCAGAATGTATTCAAGAATCATACCTAAAATATTTCGTGTCTATCCTGGGACACCCTGTATATTTTAAAAAAATATACTAAGCAATCTCTGAACTTTAAACTTTAAACAATATTTATGGTTTACCTCTACGATATTTTTGTGAGTCTGTTGTATAATTTATTTTATGTATTATTATTAGATTGTAATAAAATCCGAACAATGCATTTTGAAACAAAAGAAATATAAAACAAACCATGTGCATTAGGTTAGTACGTATAATATTATCAGGCAATTATTTTTTATTGCTTTAAGCGTATCAATCGCAGATAAACTATCACCGAATAATGAACTCATACCTGCGTACTGTATATTATTTTGAAATTATTGTTTTTTATTTTGTCTGACTTTTTTCTTAGAATTGTATTGCAAGATTAATCCATGTTACTGTAAATATTTATAGACAGTGTAATCAGTTACTTACCTTACACCTTACATAATGTCTAAGTTTTAATTTCAGACCTTAGTTACAAAGAACGTTAAGTTATTCTTCGATAAAATCGCAAAAAAGTAGATCACATAATATAAAATACCAATCTTAAAAATTCACGGCCGTTAAATTTCATATCGCAACAAGTAAATGTTCTATGGCTTTTTTAAATCATTAAGAAAACGATAAAACATATTATATAAAAATGTTTTAATATAATTTTAACAACAATAATAATCTTAAAAACATACTTGTAATTTATTATAAAACTTGCATAAAATTCAAAAAATTTAACAAAAACGTAATAAAGTCAGGGACACTTAAATATTTTACCTACTTAGACTACATACCTAGTGCATACTAATTTGTCCTGCATACATATTTAACAATTATTCAGAAAACAATATCTGAATCAAAAATTAAATCACACAGTATGTAGAAATAAATAATAAGCTAAAGAAACTAATCCTATTCGTTTATTTTTTTGTAGTTGGTGGATAAGTCGAAGTCGCATCGGGCTTATACCATTTCTTTTTTATGTAATATACCGCAGCAAACGCTGCGGCCAAAAATACCAATCCTGCTATTATTCCTGTAGAAACAGCTCGAATACTTTTGAAACCAGGAAATGTGGCTCTCACTTGACCACTGACGGCTTGCTGGTCGTCTAATGACAAGGCGATAACTTCTACATAATAATCACTGCCTTCATTCAAATCCGTTACTGAAAAAAATAAATATAAGAATGATAATTTTTGGCATAGTGTGAGACTTACTTAAATATGATGTATTGGTAGTTTCAGCTGTACCAAAGATTGAATAATCACTGCCTGCATTCCAACGAACGACGTACCATTTCAAATATTCCAAACCGTATTCAGGTGGTTGCCAGTTCACAACCAGTCCAATGTCGATTGGATAAACTGTAATATTTCTTGGATAGCCCAATGGAGGAAATGACTGGCTTTTAAATCTTCCCATTTCCCCATCCATACTTGGAGTCATTACTCTTATAGATCTGCTGAAAAGTCCGTCGCTTGTGTCGTCTTTGCATAGAACCATAAACTCGTATTGTCTGCCTGGAAATGCAAAAGTTATTACAACATAAAATTATAGCAGCGATTTTAAAGAAGTGAACTCATTAAAATTAAACAAAATAAACAAAATATTCCATTCTACAGAATGTAAGAAAGAATAAAAGAAGGAGTTCTTAATAATAATATTTTCAGACTAGTGAAGAACAATAAGGGTGGTTAGCTGGTTAGAAGAATTATAAGTAAGTAGACCTAAAAACGAAAAAAGTTACACTGAAACAAAGATAATAAAGCTTTAAGAAATGAAAATATTTGATGTGGTCAAAATTCTAAATTCTTAGCGTTATTTAATTGGTAAATATCCGATATTTCAGCAACATTTAAGTACAAATTTTTCTTTTTAATTTCAGTAGAAAATCTCCAAAGAAATTTCCATAGAGTGACGATTTTTTCTTAGCAGCCAACTTTGAGCTTTGTAAAACTGAATTCTCAGTTAAAAGTCGATTCTGTGTGGAGCTACGAATTTCCATAGTGGACCATGAAGAAGATTAATAAACTTTTAATCACCATTCAATAACTCAAAAATGATATAAACTAAATTCAACAAAGTTGATAATTTTTACCTTAATATAGCCAAGTTTTAGCTTTGCAAAATAGAGTTCTTAATGAAAATCCAGAAATGCGGTAGGGGAGACCGAGGAGAGTTGTAACAAAGTCAATTTTTCGTAACCTATGACCATTAGCGAACTGTCAATGTCGCGCATTTATTGCTTTTACGACGCGACATTTTTTAAAATCGCGCCTGCGGCCTATGGGGAGTGGTTAAGTGTAAACGACGTCAGCACGGAAAAAATTGCCAAAAGTAAGTTTTTGACCAATATTTAGATAGTTTATTATTTGATACGTATTAGGTTAGAGCTATTGCAAGATTTTTTCTAATATGCATTGGTTATTCAAGTTTCATAGCACGATATTGTTTTCTTTGGGCTCGCCCCGTGTTTTTAGTTTAAGAGTCATTATTCTAACCTATGCATGATTTTTTGGGCCTAGGAGATTTGAAACAGCTTGTTTCAACTCTCCTCTTTTGCTTTTTTTTTAACTATAATTTTTTATGGTGTGTCTTTGCATACTAGGTTGTTATTTTATTGCCTCAGAATGCCCAATTAATATGTGCGAAAGACGACTAGAGGCATGGTTAGCAAAGAAATCTATGAACTAGCCTATGCATGAGGAGGTGACTTTAAGGGGACAGAGTCTTCGAAATGCCGCATCTTCATACAACCTGAACTACATTTCACTGTTTCGATTTATTAAAAAAAAAAAGGCTTTTGAGGCCAACCTAACAGAGAAGCCTCCATCTGTCTGGTATATCACTATCAGTCCGACAGTTTTTACAGAAGCGGAAGAAAATATATTATGCAAGTATATGTTGACTTGTGCGGTATCCAATTATGGGCTGACAACAAAAGAGGCGAGAAAATTGGCCTACAGGTTAGCAAAGAAGCGTAATAAAAATTTATGAAACGGCATCCAAACTTAATATTGCCTCAAGCAACAAGCATAGCTCGTAGGGATGGTCACAAAAAACCTGCACTGGAGGAGAGCTCCTATATGTTTGTCACAATTATTTGTCGGACTAGATTTTTATTAATAAAGTTTCTTTTATTCGCCAATAGCAGCGTTTATATTAAATTTACTTCCTTATAATCCCTAAATACACACATGTTACAACTTACCTCGACCTCTGTTTCAACTTACCTCGGTACTAGGAGAGTTGAAACGAGGGGACTTACTTCAGTTTTCGTCGATTTTCTCATAGACCTTGATTAATTTTACTTATTTTTATATTTGGTTTACATACTGTATAAAACTGGCTATGTTGAGTTATAGGGTTCATGAAATTTGCATGAAATATGCTAGGTAACGTAAAAACTGTTACAAACCTCCTCGGTCTCCCCTGCGGAGTTAAAAATTAAAATTGTGAAAATTGATGGGAAATTTTTCAAAATAATGCCATTATTTGGCTACATTAAATCCCAAATTTCGTCAAAATCTACTTAGAAGTTCCAAATTTACAAATTTTTAAAATAGTCATATCACGATTTTTGCAGTAATTTGGTTTGGAAGTTTTCGACTATCTAACCTAACCAAAAAAGTGAGATTATGGCTATCTACTGTTATATATTTTTTGTATAATAATTCTATAAAACCGGATTTGTTTCTAAAATGGACCTGTGATTTTGAAACGATAAGGTCTTAAAACAGTCACAGCATAAATTTATCTGGGAATATTTAACTGTCCAAAAAACTTTACAAAAATGAGGTTACGATGATTTTTTTCACAATTATACCAAATATAACTTAAAAATCGTCCAAATCCTTAAGCGGTTCCAAAACTTTGGTATTTTAAATCGAGAAAATGCTGAAAAATTGTATAAATACCAATTGTATTTTTAAAACATTATACTTTGGGGACCACTGTTCGAATTTTAGTAAAATTTATTTTATTGAGAAAGTTCAATATAGATTCCATTTATAAAAAAATCAGGAAGTTTTTGTCTGGTGGTTTCATATTTCATATTTCAAAATTGCCCGGTTAGAAAAAGACATCAACTTCTAAAATTTTTTTTATAAAATCACAATTTTTGAAATCGCTGGTTGTATTTTTGAAAACAACCTTAATTACTAAAGTCAAAGATGGCTGTAATTTGAAAAAATCATACAAAAATTGTTTATTGAATTTTTTATGCGATTTTGGAGCCTTCAGAAGCTTTTGAAAAATCGCATTATTGGGAGATTGGGAGATTGTTTAAGAAGTGAGTTTTGGAGCTACTGATCGGATTCATGTCAAATTAACTTTATTGCAAAGCTTAATGATGGGTTTATTTTGAAAAAAATTAAGAACTGATTATATATGACTAGATGCACTAATCAAAAATCGCCTTTATTGAAGGGAAAAATCACAATTTTGGAAAAGTTTCTCGTAAAAAAACTTTTATTGCAACTGAATGAAGATTTTTCCTTCAAAAAATTGAACTGTTTATATACATTTTATGGAAGGGATTAAAAATAGAACTTTTAAAATAGCGTTTTTCCGAGAGTAATTACTTATTTTTAAAAATATTGTTTCGGAACCTTCGCTCCAATTTTTACGAAAAGCCGGTTGACGGTCTTATAAAAAAATCGCAACTGCTTATATGATTTTTTATGTGTTTCTTTGGAGCGTTTTTCGAAAATCACATTATCGAAAGTGATTCACAGTTTTGAAGTCCCTAATCAAATGAACTTTGCTGAAAAGCTAATTGATGTCTTTACTTAGGAAAAACCTTGGTATATAAGAAAGTAATAAAGTTATCAGTACCTGGCATTAAATTAGTGATAGTTGCCTCTAAAACTCTTGTAGTGGGTACTGAATACGTTCTCCATTCACTATGTTCCACAAGTTTGTACCAAATGCTGAATTCTATATTAGTCCGTTGCCTTCCTATCATCCAAGTCAAGTGGACGGATGTAGGTGATGACACAGCCGTCAAATTATAAGGTGCACTGGAAGGTATGTTTTCCACTAGTAGCTCAGTCTCAGCTGTGATTGTAGCTGCTTTATTAGTCGCTGAACACTGATAAACACCTCGATCTTCCACTTGAATATCAATAATCGTAAGATTTCCTTCCCTGATGGAATAACGACCCATAGGTAAAGACGTACCATCTTTCTATTAAAAATAGAGATATCGCTTAGATAACAAAGATGTAAAAGTATGTCGTGCTTACTTTGTACCAAACAATAATGGGTCTATGACCGTTCTCTCCTCCATCTCTAGCATCGCAAGGCATTTCAAGTGTCTCTCCCATTTTTCTTATATACAAATTATGCGGCTTTAGCACGAAAACTGGCGGTCTTTGAACAATAACGTGCATAAAAGGCGATGGACCTTGCGTTCCTAAATCATTATAGGGAGTGCAACTGTATTTTCCATTGTGTGTTTCATCCACTTTGCTAAAATATAAACTACCATTTCGCCGATAAAACACTCCTTGGATGTTGTATGGATCGAATAAGAATCCATCTTTCTCCCAACGGAGATTAGTCAAAGGTGGATTAGCTCTAAAATGACAGTCAATCAAAGCCGGTCTACCATATGGTAAGTGAATTTCAGGAGGTGCAAAGATTACTTTGGCCTTATCTGCAATAAACCAACAAATTTAGATGTTCAATATAATCCAAAACTCTTACATTGTACGTTTAGGAAAGCCTTAGCAGTTTGTGTTTCTCCCTCAGTATTCGACGCCTCACATTCATATTCCCCATAGTCACCTAAATCAGTTGGATGAATTACTAGAGTATGGTCTTTTGTCACCCAGGATCTTTGCTTCAAATCCTGAAAAGCATCCAGCAGTATACCATCTTTGAACCAGCGAACCTTAATCGCAAAGTCTTTAGTGATGCAATTAAACTGCACTTCCTCTCCTTCAAGTACGGTTTTGTTGATTGGGGGAACAGCAAGAAGATTACCACCTAAACCAGAACGAATAAAGGAATTTTGTGAAATAGAAAATATAAAGATATTTACCGCTGACAGTCAAATGAAACCAGGTACCGTTGTTTCTTGAACTTGGTGTCCGATTTGGGAATAGTATTTTACATTCGAACCATCCAGCATCGGATTCTCTGATTGATGTTAAATTGATGGAAGCACGGCCGTAGGTTGGCAAATGTTGGTGTTTGTTTAATACTTGGATTCTACCGACATATTCTTCGGCTTCGGATATCATTCCATCCTGGCTCGAGTAGATAATTTCTCCCTAAAGTGTTTTAGCTTTAACATTTATATTCCAATTTGGATTATGATATAACTGATGATGATGTATGAAAAAAAATTTTTATAGACTAGACAAATTGGATATTTTCGTAGGGTTAATCAATCTAATGGGGAACTAAAGAATTCAAAATTGATTATCTCTTATAAACAGACCAAACAAATAATAACTATCACTATTTATGTTTCTATTATATTTAAAATTTACATTCCTTTGTATTTTGTAGAAGTACGCCACTTGTAGTAAATATAGTAGGATCTTGTAATTCGTATTATTATCCATTAATACGAATTAGCTAGATAGCTCGTTTGTCACAATACATAGAGAGCTGATTTTCTTGTCAGTTGCGTTATTTACTTTACAGGGTGTATAGTTTTGGTTGGTTTTCTTAATTTTTGTAAAGCATTTTGTATATTAATACATTTCAGATTTCTCAGTAAATTTTAGTTTGAAAATGTATAAATTTTGTTATGTATAAAATTTTTCGAATTTTTCACTCCATTTCAGAAGTTTTACAGTTTTAATGGTCCAAAAATTTGTTAAAATTATTGAAATTTTGAACAAGACCATTATTTTAGTTTTTGTTATAAGTAGTTTAGATATTTTCTACAAGGGACCTCATTATTTATCAAATTTACTAAATAAGAACATTATTTTCTCTCTTTTTAAATTTATTTTCGAATGGTACATGGATGTTTTATACCTAAATTTAACCATTGTTAAGATATAACTAAAGATTATTTAAAACATTAGCTTAAAATATATTTTTCTAATAGGTATAACTTGATGATTTATGAGTTTTATGATAATGTGATTCCCAACTTTATAAGAATATAACTGAAATATTATTGAAAATATACAGGGTGTCCCAGGCTAGACACGAAATATTTTTAGGTGTGATTCTTGAATAAATTCTGCATTGTCCTGTATAATTTTTTATCCTAAATCTGGCTCAGTTTCAGAGCAATCATCTCTTCATTGTTAAAAATTGTAGATTGAACTGTTAAATAAAAAGAAGCCAGTCTGCTAAACCATTTGGTTATCAAAAAAAAGTTATAAATAAAATTTGTAGCTGAGATGATTTGCAATCGAAAGTATTTTTTTGGTAGTGTTAACCCTTAATGAGAAAAACATTTATTTTCAATATAGGAAGCAAATTCAAGAAACTAAGAAGTCTTTCTAAGGCAGGAAACTGGACAGGGCTGAAAACAAACAGAGGGAAATCTGGAATATAGTGAATGAATGTAGAGGTCAGTATGGAGTGAAAAACCGAGAGATCAAATGGGAATGGAGAAGTGATTTTGCTAGAAGTACCGGAAGTTTTCGGGAAGTATTATTCAACAGTTGCTAGAAATAGAGTGATGGAAGAACTTGGAAATGGAGTAGCAAATCCAACAACATGTTCGAGTATACAAAATTCGTTTTGTCTGTGGCAAAATAACAGACGTAGAATTACGGATTGCAGTCTCAGATCTCAAAAATAAAAAGTTTAGTGGGCTGGAAATACCTGTAAAAACATTGAAAGAGGTGAGTGACGCCTTTCTTGGACCTTTATGTGAATTAATAAATGAATCTCTGGAAAGTGGTATTTTTCCCAAAATTCTTAAAAAAGCAACTGTGGTGCCTGTGTATAAAAACAACAATGAACAACGTGTTACAAACTATCGACCTGTATCGATGTTAAATGTAATGTCGAAAATTATGGAAAAAATAATGGTTAAATGTATGTTCTTATTTTTTGAGAAATATGACCTATTAACATACAAGCAGTATGGTTTTAGGTCAAGAAAAAAACAACAGACTTGGTAATTTTGAACTGTATCGACTTTGTAGTTCATGAACTTGATGCAGGTAAATCTGTGGTTGGACTATTTTTTGACCTGAGCACTCTCACCTAAATTACAGGATAATGTTTTGGGGCTTGGCGGCTGACAGGGGAAGAGCTTTTGTGGCGCAAAAATGTGTTCTAAGAATGATTTTTGATAAAAAGTGGGCTGACTCCTGCCGAGACTTATTATTGGAAAATAAGATATTGACTTTGCCATCGATGTTTATTCTTGCCTGTTTGCTTCTTATACAGGGAAATCGCAAAAAACTTCAACGAAATGAAGACTTTCACCGATACCCGACTAGACATGGAGACAAATTTAGTTATGAGGATCATGATACCTATTACCATGCTTGAAAAAACACCCCTATACAGGGTGGTCCAGGTTAAACGTCATTAATTTTGGGAGGTGATAGAGCATCAAGAAAAAAGTAGACTTTTATTAAAAAACTTTGCTCAAAAATATTTTATAAGAAACATACAGGGTGTCAAAGTTTAAAATAAAAACTCGTTTTCTTAACATAACTTCTAAACCAATCGATCGATTTCCACTAAATTTCGCACACAGAATAATGTAGTACATTTCTAGATAATGATGGTGTTCATTTATAAAAAAAAATTCCAGTAGCATAGATATTGGGAACCGTTCCACTTTTCTCTTCCAATCGTCGACGTCAATGGATATATTGCGAATAAAATTCAATTTTTGTATTGTCTGTATAATTTATAGAAAATAGTTGCTCTTGAAAAATTTTAATTTAAGGTTTCGTTTTTAAGATATTTGAGTTTGACGGTTTGGAAACACAACCTCAAATGCAGCTCTGAATTAAAAAAAAAATCGAGTAAGTTCTCAAAATAGGTTTCGATAGATTTTCGAGCTCTTTTAGCCAGGGAATTAATCTCTGCCAAGACTTGATGGCGATTTTCCAGGCCTAACCGAAATTTTCTTTAATTCAGCACAGCATTTGATGTTGTGTTTCCAAACCTTCAAACTCAAATATCTTAAATTAAATTAAAAATTTTTAAGAGTGACTATTTTCTCTAAATTAAACAGACAACCCAAAAATTAAATTTTCCTCGCAATATATCCAGTGGCGTCGAAAATTGGAGGGAAAAAGTGGAATAGTCCCCCAGTATCTACGCCACTAGAAATTTTTTTGTAAATAAACCCCATCATTACCTAGAAATGTACTACATTACTCTGTGTGCTCAATTTAATGGAAATCGATCGAGTGGTTTAGAACTTTGACACCCTGTATCTTTGTTATAAAACATTTTTGAAAAAAGTTTTTTAATAAAAGTCTACTTTTTTCTTGATGCTCTATCACCTCCCAAAATTAATGACGTTTAACCTGGACCACCCTGTATATTGACACGCGATATTAGACTTATAGAATCTGGGAAAAAATTTAAAAAGGCGCTTAAGGACGGATTATTGAGAAAGCCAATTTATGACCTGAATGATTTTTTAACTTTGAAATTGTAAAATTCTTTGTTGTCATGTACTTATATATTTTATCAGTTCTTTTTATTGATTTATGTGCGAAATGTATCTGACCTGTCTTATCTACCATGTTGCCAAAAAAAAATTGATAAATAAATAACTATATATGGAACAATATGGACAATGCAGAATGTATTCAAGAATCCTAAATATAATACCTAAAAATATTTCGCGTCTATCCTGGCTCACATCTATTAGATTAAATAAGAATAAACCTAAATTAAAAATGTTCTAGTTTTAATTTTTTGTAGTATGCAGTAGGCGTATTTTTTAAATGAATGTATAAATTTGAGAAATATTAAGTTTTGATTTTATATACCTAATACTACCCCGAAATCAAATATTTTCCTGCAGCGTTTATTCCTGTACCTTGTCTAAATTTTTATTCCAGATTTAAGTCGACTTTCACAGTAAAAATTATAAAATTCTCTAAGTACTTACCCCTCGTCTCCAAAGCAACCTATAAGGTATTGGCATACTTTGTGGAAAATCTATTTCACAATTAAAAACAATATGATCCCCAACAGAAGCTGTAAGGTAAGTTGGTTTATTTTCATCGAAATAATAACACTTCACTACAGCTAAACTAACAACTAAAGGCACAAAATACAAATATAATTCACTTAATGATTTAATATACATTTTCATTTTTATTCTTTTAATTATTACGGAACAAAAACATTGGGGCGCGTGTCTTTATCAATTGAAAATTATCAGATCTTTCAAATCAGATGCCAGTGGAGCACACGAGATGAGGTGTGCACATACTAAAGCAGAATTTAAATTGCTCAAAGCTCGTATTACACTTTGGGATTAAATGTGACTATGAATTTGTTTACAAGGATTCAGTTCTATGCCACAATAGCAAAGCATACGTCTTGGTCGTGTGGAACACTATTAAAGTAACTTCCGCTTCTGTTTTATTGAATAAAACTAAATTAGTTCACTTCACTTGACCTATACACTGAAGATTTTATTATTATAATATTAGGTACTGATATTGTGGTTTAAGCCAAGATTTTAAAGTTTTAATTTTAGTTAGGTATTTAACTTCATACAATTTTCTGTTAAAGTTCAAAAGGAAATTTGCATCGCTCGCCTACTCTTCCAGCAGAACAAATTTGTAATTGTTATACGACCACAAGTGGAGGAGGAAACACAAATTTTGCCATTTATGAGACCATCGCTCAATTATTTAATATTGTCCACCTACTATTATAAAAAGTTACAAACAATCTACTGACTCCTGAAGTAATGCCAATAATAATCTCTGTGTTTGTGTGATTTATCCATTAGGAAAATTGGAGCAATGCTTCTGTAAACATAAATACACTGCAACTTATGATTTATATGTTTACGATCTGAAATATTGCATAGTTATTATGACAGATAATATGGGATATTAAATGTCTTGTCCAGTTTATTAATAGAGCGAAAACTTAGACCTATAGACACCTTGGCTGATGTTGAATTTTAATTTCTTTATTATGTTGGACTAGTTGATTAATTTATTAATGAGTCATTTGTAATGACTTGTACGGTACGTTGTAGAACGCGTAGGTTTTCTAAGAATTATTTTTGTTATTTGAACATTATCATATGACTTAATTAATGAGGTTCTAAAATGATAACCCTCTTCAATGAAAAAGGATATCTTCTGATATGAATAAATAAATCCTAAAATTAAAGCGGGAAATGTTCACGCTACTTGGGGTTTCAATAAAATAGTAATTAGAAACTTTTGAATAGTTTATTACAAAAATTATAAATTACAGAATTTATTTAGTAAAATATGATTCTACTTACTTTCGGTAAAGTTTTGTCGCTCGAAGTATCACGGCTTGTTACTCATTAACATTTTTATGACAAAAATCTTGATAATTTTCTATATTCTTAAATATCAAGAGTATTATATCCACTATAGACATACTCTACAAAATTTAACAAAACTGCATTCATCGAAAAACGAAGCGGTAAATTTCTACATCTGAATTTCTTTTACTATTCGCTTCAGAGTACCTCAAATATTCTTAAGATTACCTCAATTTTGCACACCTTTAGATAGTATAGTAAATGGGATTTCCTTAAAATGACTTAGATTGCCTCAGATTACCTCCAAATTGTGCACCTTTATTCAGTGGTTTACCCCAACATCTAACTTAGATTTACCTTAAAGCCCATTCACAATCACTTTGCATACGGACATAACAATAAAACATAACGTTCGACCAATAGTGGCCAATAATAATCGACAGTGACAAATGTTTAGATTTTTCTATTGGTCGAACGTTATGTTTTATCGTTATGTCACGTATGCAAAGTGCGCTTTTATAGTTTCATCTACTTTATAATAGTGGTGTAGATATTCATCTTCAATAACGATAAGTTATAATTGGATAGATAGCACAGTGCAACAAATTCAGGGGTCATCTCATGGAACAAGAAACGGTCTTTATGGGATTCAAGTACTAGCATAGTATAGTCAAACCCTCGAAGGGTTTATTCAGATTGGCTCGAAAATTGAAGTTATGGCCGTTGGAATTTTTTTCGACAGTAACCAATTTTAGCTTATAATCGCTCATTGTTTTGTGTATAAATTGCATTTTAAGTTTATTATTTCTGGATAAATATGTTGGAACCTCAATAAAATGACTCATCTGAATATATCAAGTAGTGTAAAAAATATTTTTTTTTGTATTTTTCGTTAAAAATAATCCGAAAAACCGCATTTTTTAGCATTTTTTGTTAGTATTTCGTCTTTTATTCAGAATTTCTCATTATTATTTCTTTCAAACTTCAATTTTTTCAATTAAACTTTGAGATTAAATAGATAAATTTCACGCATATATCAATAAAGAAATATTTATATTTGGGAATTTTTCGTCGACCAGTAGTCGTTAGATCGCACTTTTATCGCATTTCTTGTTAATATTTCCAATTTTTTTAATTCTACCCAAAAAAATTGTGATGATGATGAAAAAAATACATTGATCTCTTGCAACAAATGAAAATACATGCATTGAATACCTATGTTTACCATTTTATTTTAAAGATATGAAAATTCAAATGAACATTTTTATAATGAAACAAATCAATGTGTTGAACGTACTCTCTTTGGCGTTGGTTTTGCTTCATCTGGTTCATCACCATCGCTATCACTCGAATCATCGTCAGAATCCACATACTTATTGATCAACTCGCTTTCTTCTTCTTCCTCATTCGAAATTTTGAAGAGATTCTTGCTCCACCAGTAAATTTCAGCCAAAACAGCGTCAGGTGATTTTTTTTGTTGGAAAGATCTCAATGTATTTTTTCATCATCCATCAATTTTTTTGGTAGATTAAAAAAAATTTCGAAAAATTGTCAAAAAATGCAGTAAAAGTTCTATATAGCGGTTACTGGTCGACGAAAAAGTCTCAAAAATTAATATTTCTTTATTGATATAGGTGTGAAAGTTGTGAATTTGATCTCAAAGTTAAGAATCATTTTATTACAGTTTCAGCATATTTATGCAGAGATAATAGAATTAAAATGCATTTTATAGACAAAACAATTAGCGATTATAAGCTAAATTGGTCACTGTCGCAAGAAAAATTAAAACGGCCATAACTTCAATTTTCGAGCCAATCTGAATAAACCCTTCGGGGGTTTGACTATACTATACTAGTACTTGAATCCCATAAAGACCGTTTCTTGTTCCACGATATGCTGTTGCACTGTATAGTTTTTCTCATGCTATTTTTGATCTTTGTAGCCATCACTTTTTTGTACCTAGTGCCTATTCTTTAGGATAGCACCTTCCCATGCCTCAATGTTTTTCCAAGTTGGCAAAAGAATTAGGTACCTATACTTCTAAATTTTCTGCTCTATGTTTGTATTCTAAGCAGTTTTTAAACTGGGCATGTTTTGTTTGTGTTTTCACTGTTCACTATTTTAATAATTTGAGCCTCTTTATTTTTAATGAAACAAACTGTAGATTTTACTATTATATGTAGATTTTTAAGAAAATGTTGTTATTCTTATGCCTTAGCATACAAAAAGCACAAATTTACCAATTTATAGACTTTTAGAATGTCACAAAAAGTTACCTTATTAGATAGTAATTGAATGACTGTCCAATAGGTACATAAATGAATAAATATACCCAATATACAGGGTGTTCAAAAAAGGGGTAAAAGTTTTTAAGGGTATGTAATATGGGCCGAAGCAAGTCGAAAAGTCTTAATAAACATAGGTCTGCAAATCTACGGTTACGGAAATATTGGCGATTTCATTTTTCTAATGCTTTAGTTACCTAAATGTTTTTTATTTTTAATGGATGTTGTGACAAAATAATTAAATTAAAGATAATTACATTTCGGCGCAAGCAGTGCAGCGTCGCTCTAAGAAAATTCGGGTTCTTTCTAAAATTTCCGCCGTTTGCCGAATTGTTTACACTCATAGATCAATCCGCCGTCTTAATTCGTCCAGGTTATTTACAAGCACGCTATACACTAAACTTTTTAAATAACCCCAAAGAAAAAAGTCGAATGGAGTGAAATCAGGTGACCTAGCAGGCCATGCAAGCAGCCCTCCTCTTTTTAACTAAAGTAGCAGAAACATGAAATCGCACATATTTTCGTAATCGTGGATTTGAGGACCTATGTTTATAAGGACTTTTCAACTTGTTTCGGCCCATACTACATACTTAAAAACGTTTACCCTTTTTTTGAACACCCTGTATAACTTGTAATAATAGACTTGACTGAATAGAAAACGAAATTACTTTCACAATAATTGATTTTGTTCCAATAATCGTATATTTACGTACTACAGTCAATGTAAAAAGTATTCACAATATTGAGCTATAGAAAACATGATGGTAGTAACTTTATATATAAAAGTGAAAATTTGTCCTATATACAGATCTACACGGTTGTATATATCGACGCCAATTTTTTGGTGAATGTTCTCTCGGGATCTACACGAGTCGTAGAGGTAATCAGAGTTTTTTATGTTGCGCCGTTTTTTAAATAATAATAATTATTAAAATTTTTATGTGACAGAAACATGTTGACGTCTTCAGCGCATCTATACATATAATCGTGTCCTCTATACAAATCTGCACCTGTTCCTGTAGTTACGAGTATCTGTAGATACCGATGCCAGCTTTGGAAAAAATCAGCTTTTTTTGTAGTTGAGAAAGTTTCCTTTGGCTACGTATTTTTATGTCAAAGTTCAACAATTTGATGTTTTAAATTAAATTGCAATAATATAAATAGGCAGGTTTCAAAACTAATTTCAAAAATTTAGTCGCGTTTCTCCTGCAATCGAAAATGGAGTTTTTATCAAAAAGTCAAATTGCCAGTATGAAATAATTTTTTTTCGAACGATTATTGCATCAAAAATAAAATTTACAACATTTAGTGAGAAGCCGCTTCAATTTAACAACAGCTATATTAAATCTACATCGTTGAAGATATCGACGCCAAACTTTCGACTTACACACGAGTTTTAGAAGTAATGAGAATTTTTAAAAGTGAAAATTTGTGTTCTATACAAATCTACACCGTTGCGTTTTTCGTTGTAGATATCGGCCCTGATTCTATACAGTGAATCTCACAAAATGGGACAAGGAAATATTGAATATTATTATAATTATTGTCTTAAGATCAAAGTTTTTTGCGTTAACAAAATTATTCATATTTTGTATAATTCCATATACAATGCATAGTAAATATTGTCGAATGTTTCTTTGTGTAGTAGCAGACTTTGGATTTTCTGAATATATTTTTTTTTGCATTTTTAGTTAATCTCGTATAGGTAACTTACCTACCATTTATGATATTTCTATGTTCAAGTAGCTTTATACTATGGAACTTGTGGAAAGATTACTTGTACATACGACAAGTTTTCGATTTTATGTCTAATGATGCTCAGCAATTTCTTATTCAGATTATAACTTTTTAAAATTTTTCTTTGCTTATTTTTGTGATTAAAAAGAAATTATGGATATTAATGAAAGTTTAATAAAGTTGTAAGGCTAATAAGGAAAATATAATTAAAAAAGTATCATTGTTACCAAAATAGCAATATTATTAATTAAATTATGGCCAAACGATGTTTACTGAAAGTAACACGCATTTCACTGTTCCGAATTAAACAAGAAAATCGATCTACACACTAAAAACTATTTTAAAAATTTATGTCTCTGTTTATAAGGTATAAATCATACTTATTGGTATAATTAAACCTAAATGTATATTGGTGTAAAATTAGATTAAACAATGATTTTATTCTTGAATTTATTCAATTCTAAATAAACAAAGATAAATAAAGTAGGTAACTCGGTTTGTCGAGTTTTTCCAAATTAAGTTCTGACTTACAAATATTTCGGTGAAGTTACTAATTTACAAATAATTTATTTTTTCTGGTCAACAATTATAAAGTATACAGGGTCCGTCAAAACCCTGGCATTCTTCTATAAATTCGTTAGGTTTGGAAATAGAAAAAAATTTTAAAGACAAAAGTTGTCAGAAATTTACTGCTCCATAACCTAAAATTATTTCTATTTATACAGGGTCTTTAATTACGGCTGTAAAGCTACTTACTTCGTTATTTTAAATAGAACACCCTGTATATTAATAGATTTTCAGATTCTACACGTAATTTTAGATAAAAAAGTGTGAAGGTTTCATATTTTTAAAATGAACGGTTTTCGAGATATTTACACTTTTAAAAAAGAATTCACAAAATTAGATATTTCAAAAAACTCGTTTATTTTAGTTATACTTTGTAGTTTTTTGAAAATTATTTCGGAGTTCTAAAAAGTAAGGTCTAGGAAATATTGTGATACAAAAATCTGAAATTTATAGTATACAGGGTGTTTGCAATTGACCGTCAGTTTCGATTGACTTCAAACAACGAAAACTCTATTTTTTCCAATGGAACCCCCTGTATATTTCTGACGTAGGTTGTAGAGATTTAAATTCTCTACCTTTTTTATAAAGTATTCCCTATACCTAAACTTAATATTTTAGGAGATATTTCAAATAATTTATATCGTATGAGAAATTCTATTCTATTTATTGAATTTAGATTGCCATGGAAATAAAAAATGCTTTTTGGGAGAGGAGGACCCACACGTTAGCCGGCTAGGTCCCTTACATCTATAGATTTTTTTATGGGGCTATATTAAAGAACTAGTGTATCAGGAACCTCCAACGACTGCAAATAATATGAAGATAATAAGAATTACTACAGCCTTCAGGTTAGAACGATAACTCCACAAGTGCTCCTAAATACTCAAGATTGTTTTAAACGTCGAATCGGTATGTGTCTTCAGGAGAACGGACGTCACTTTGAACACTTGCTTAATTGACTTTCAGTTGTTTTTTTTATTGTATTTATTTAATTTTGTTACGATTTTATGAAATGGTTTCTTTTCTTGTTTCTGAAAATTGATGATTAATCGCAGACATCCAAATTTTTATTATTAATCTTTTTTTTATAATTTTAAACTAAGTATACTACAGCGATTAAGATTTACTTTTGGCATAAATTAAGTACTTAAACTACCCTCTCAAGTCTGCTGACTTGAGAAATGTCGACATTTTCTCTTCTCTACTCTCTCCATTAAATAGAAAAGCAGTATTGAAAAAAACATTTTTGGCGTTTTGTTCAGCAAACGGAGTATACGAGTAGTTTTCTACAACCTTAAAATGACAGAATAAAGCATTTTTTATTTCCATGGCAATCTAAATTCAATAAATAGAATAGAATTTCTCATACGATATAAATTATTTGAAATATCTCCTAAAATATTAAGTTTAGGTATAGAAAATACTTCATAAAAAAGGTAGAGAATTTAAATCTCTACAACCTACGTCAGAAATAAACAGGGGGTTCCATTGGAAAAAATAGAGTTTTCGTTGTTTGAAGTCAATCGATACTGACGGTCAATTGCAAACACCCTGTATACTATAAATTTCATATTTTTGTATCACAATATTCCCTAGATCTTACTTTTTAGAACTCCGAAATAATTTTTAAAAAACTACAAAGTATAACTAAAATAAACGCGTTTTTTGAAATCTCTAATTTTGTGAATTTTTTTTTAAAGTGTAAATATCTCGAAAACCGTTCATTTTAAAAATGTGAAACCTTCACACTTTTTCATCTAAAATTACGTGTAGAATCTGAAAAGCCATTAATATACAGGGTGTTCCATTTAAAATAACGAAGTAAGTAGCTGTCCAGCCGTAATTAAAGACCCTGTATAAATGGAAATAATTTTAGGTTATGGAGCAGTAAATTCCTGACAACTTTTGTCTTTAAAATTTTTTTCTATTTCCAAACCTAACGAATTTATAGAGGAATGCCAGGGTTTTGACGGACCCTGTATAAAAAATTCATTCCAATTAAAATTTGAAAAATTAAAAAGTATGAATTTGTGTAAATTTTTTATAAATACTTATTTTCCTTTTTCTTAAGCATATGAAAGTATTTGCGTTTTGTTTTCTTGTTATTAGAATAATATTTTCTCTCTACCCAACCTGAAAAAATGAAATAAAACACTGTTTATGAGATCTGGCAACATTATTGTATTTTATTTAGATGTGATGCTTTATACAGCGTAGTTACATAGTAACAACTGTTATTATTCTACTTAACACTTAAAACTAAAAATGCTACTGCTAATTTCAGTGTGCCGTAGTGTGAAACGATAGGTATTCCAGAACGCAGCAAATTGGTATAGTTACAATTAGATCATTTTTTAATTTTTTTTTGTTTGTGTTCGGACCGGCTTTAGAAAATATTAATAAATGTGAGTGCCTTAAACATGCAAATTTTATTATTAAAATCGAGTGTATGTGTGTGTGTATGTACCATTGTTCCGTCCTTAAATTAACAATAATCAATGTTCAAGAATAATAACAATAAATAATGGCAAGATATTTATTTGGTTTATTTAAAATGCAGTATATTATTATAATAAGGATAAAATCTGTTAGAATTTAGTACAATTTTTGTCTTTTCAATCCGTGTAGGTAATTATTATTGTTTAATTAAATACATCACACGCTCCCGCATTCATTCATCGTAAAGTAATCCAACAGTAACTAAATTACTTGTACTTAGTTCAGATAATAAAAAACTAATATCACTATACAAAAGTTGAACGTCGTCTAGAAATATAAACTAGGAATATGATCTGCCAAGTAAATTCTGCTCCACCTCAATCAATATATTAATATTTAAAAAAATATATAATCTCTATTTTTACAACTACATAAAACTAAAATAAAATAAAACATTCTCTTTTATTTAACTATACTTTTATTCTAATTAATCAGACTTGATTATTTACTTAAGTCTAAATACCGACTCAATTAAAATTATACATCATTTTAATGCGAATTCAATTGGCAGACCGTACAACAAATCAATACAATATAATAGAGAAATGGACCGAAAATCAAGCCCATAAGTTGCTCTGACGAGCCAATAAGGTACGTTATACAATGTAATCCTAAACATCTAATATTACAATGTCGCAACAGCCTCTCGTGTAGAATGTTGGTCGCGGCCGAAACGGTCGCGCTAAAGCGTTAGAATTATTATTTGTTGGTTGGGCGGGGCGGTGGGGCCGAGGGTTATCCTACGAGGATTTCCACAGAATACCCTGCCACATTGTCCACCCTCCAAACACACAGACACACAACATTTCGTTTAGCAGTGTGTCGCATGAGTTGTTTTCTTTTTTGTTAGTTAGTCAGTAAGAAGTCGTAGAAAAAGTGCAAGAGGTGATTTGTTTAGATATTAGAATTATGTTTTTAGAAATTTTCGTGGCGGGGAGGTGAATTTATTGTGGGCCGTTTTATGCAATAGAACAAATGACGTATACAAGAGGATATTGGTGCCTGAACGCAAATTTTACTCTGTTGATAAGATTTGTCAACTTTCACGCTAATATTAATTTATTTTAATACACTCTTGTTTAAATACAGTGTAGGTAAATTGTCGGTACACATCGCAGTTACTTACAGTAATAAAACTAAGAAAAAATTTAGTTAGTATGATAAACCATTTTTTTTTTGTTTAGGTACGTTTTGCTTCTATTGGCTAGCCTCCAATAACCAATTTATTAACGCGTTTTCAAAGAAATCCAATAATTGACTGAGGTTACATTGCATTTTCTGAAACATCGTAAAACCAACCAAAATTTTTTTATATTAAATTTAATGGCTGCAACGTATACCCACCATTGGCTCCTAAATTGTAAATTTTATAAAACGGCCCACATAAGCTTTTAGGATTTTAGAAAATAGCAGTCTTAATTATTTTCAACTGATAAAGTGAAGATTTTCTAAATAACATTAACGTGTAAGGCCAAAATTGTTCAACAACTCTTGCAAACGCTTTTCTACCAAATCTAACCCGATTATATGAATTGAGCTTCATAATGCTTATGTTCCTACAATAAAAATACGACGTAACTTCATTATAAGTAGTTTAGTGGTGAATGAATGTAGTGATTATTTAATAAATTTATTTAATAAAAGTTTGTTTTGGAGTTTTGGTTCTTTTTCTTCTTGGAATTTAAATTTTAATAGATTTAGAACATATTTCGTTTTGCTTGATTTTCTATTTATTTCCTTAAGTGGTTACGATATTATCACACTGAATCGAGAAAAAAACATTCTTTTTCGTTTATTGTATAGTTTTGGGGTTGAGTATTGAGCGCACTTAAACACTTCACATCTACACCAAACAGGCTAGTCAACAGGCACTCTCTAGTTCATGGCTGCGTCTCCTGTTGGCCTGCCGTTTGCGAAACTCGTTAAACTCCTCCTTCATGGCCTGAACACGTGCATCAATATTATCGTATCGGCTTCTCAACGTTGCATAGCTCTTCCTCTGCGTCGGTCCTGGTCCAGTGTCGAGATCCACGTCCCTGGAACCGGTGGGAGTCGAAGGGGTTGGGGTTGGGGTACTGGGGTCGAACTCATAATGTCCATCCACACTGCCCACATCCACTGCTTTATGCAGATGATCCGAAGCCGAAGGTGAAGACGACGCCAACTCCAACCAATGCCCGACTAAAGGCGGTGGTGGAGGAGGCAGAACTGAAGATGGTGGCGGTGGTGGAGGCCGATATGGAGGCAATCGCCAATCAGTGAAAGTACTGCCGCTGTGGGAGCTCTGATTCTGCTGTGACGTGTTTTTACTGCCGAAGCCACTGGAACTTGATCGGCTTTCCGGTGAGCGATCCAAATGATCCAACTCTGGAGCACTGCGTGCTAAGCGTGCATGACGAGGAGGCAGCAGTCGGCTAGCTCTTTGTCTTGCTGCTGGTTGTGGCACAACTCTCGTTATTATATCTCTGATGGGATGTACAGGAATGAAACCTTGATGTTCCTCGTGAATGGCACGCAAAGGTGGCAATTCTTGAGAGTATCTTTCATGCACTGATTTCAGTTGGATGAAACCGGGTGGCGTCGGATATGATCGTTCACCAGAACTGGTGTATCGTACGGAACTTAAATCACTAAAATATAATGGGGTCCAAGGCGACAAAAGTAAGCCGCTTGAAGTGGCGGGGGAGCTGGATTGAAATTTGGGCGTTGCTGGGCTGTAAATTGTCGGAATTGGTTTGAGAGGTACTTGCAAGGGTTGCTGTTGGCTGAGGAAGAAACCCGTCAGACCCCTAGCTGACTGCCCAGATGCATCTGATCTTAGACTGAGTTGACTAGGATATCCTACGAGTGGCCGCCGCCAGGAGGCTCTATTCCGGATTATGCCACCTCGCCTCGGTAGAAAACCTCCATCATCACTACTGCTAGCATTTGAAGGACTATCCGCTCTCAGACTAAGAACAGAATCCACGAGGACGAAGCGGCCATCTGCTGCTCTGGATATTCGAGCTAGAGACTTGGATGGTGAGCCAGGATGGAGATAGTCCGGATGCCAGGTTAGGCTGGAGAGGCTGCCGGAACGACAACGATCCCTTGGCCACACCCAGTTCAAAATAAAAGCCAGCACTCTTATACCTGGTATTCGGCCTTTTCTAAGTCTGTCAAAACATAGCAACACAATAACTACAAAATTCTTTTTAACGCACATTGATTTTTCTATTTTTGCATGCAGTAAACGATTTGTACAAAATAATATCATAGAAAAATCAATGCTATGGTACAGAAACATATAATATATGCCCAAAATAATATAGAAAGGGCATGCAAGGGAAAATCATATCGGAACACCCAAGCAAGAACCAAGATCATGCAAAAAAGTGTTAACAAGGAAAGAAGATTCGAAAGTCTCGCTTGAAAACTCGACTAGTTACAGCTTTAATCACATTGAAAGTAATTAAATTTGCACGAATTTATATATTATTAAAGTTTCAAGAGAAACTATCTGATCCATCTGTAGGGATTGGTTTTTCTCTTCCAAGAGATGTTTGTCGTATTCGGAGTTGTACTTCCTTAGGTAATGGATAAAATTGTAAAAGGCGTAAATTATTATATTAACAGCAACCCAAACCCTGCTTTCTGTACATTACACAAAACCAGTGGATAGTGCATTCAATCAAATAGAAAATATAAGAGAGCTAATACATGTGACAGTGCGAACAGATGTAGTGGTAGTTTCAACATCCGGCGGGTTCTTCACCTTTTTTCCTCCTGCGCAGATCCAGGCGGCGGCAAATAACACACGTTTGGGATCAGAAACTATAGGTAATGCAGAAAGACGCGTTTAGTTATTTGTATTAGTCAACAATCACGATAGGTAACATTTTTTAATATTTTGAAAAACAAGAGTACACACGCATGCGTAAACAGACATTTCGAATTGTTGCTGTTGTCCTTTTTTTGTTCAATTTATAATTTCTACTTTTTGAATTTATCTAACAAACAATTACCAATACAGTGCGTGAATAAAAAAAGGAGACACGCAACCTAAGTAAGTATGAAAGTCAATCTGTTACGCTTGATTTTTGCTACAATTAATAACTTAACGCGACCACACTGTGTAATTTTAAGTCTATAGAATGCACCTACATATAAAAAAGATGGACTCTAAAGGCCCAATCCATCACATTCCAGGAACAAATGAAGCACATTTAAGTCTAAAGCATATAACGTACATTCGATTCTAATTTATGATTAGCAACAGATCTGAGAGATACTACGTTATATACTTCGACTCTACAGGTGTCTATTTGAGATCCCGCTATAAATGTGCGATTACTGTACTTTGGTAAAATACAGAATTTTAATGGTAGTAAAATTAATTAAGTTGATAGTGAGTGATCGCACATAAGATATAGCGAAAACTTTATGCCTGGCGCTTACGGTTTGTGTCTACGCTTGTCCCAGGAATAATAAACACGCTCTCGTAATCACGGTACGACTCGGATTCAACCGTCCTATAAGAAGGACAAACAAGCATCCAATAGGTATCCTTTTTGTGGTCAACTACTATTTCATCAGGCTAACTTTCAAGGTATAAATTATAACTTTATTAGCGGATTGTACTTATGATTTTGAGTAGGTATTCCTGGTATTTCATTTTTTATGATTTTGACTATTTTGGCGTTGATTTTGGCTAGAAAATAGTTCAATTTTACCAAGTTTCAATCTAGTTCATTGTTGTGTAGTAGCTACAGATTTACGTTTTATTTGGGATATTTTTTAATTATATTTTTGGCGAAGGTATTCGTGTTGTTATGAAAAATTATCAACAAAAAACTAGGTTATTATAATAGGCGGTATTCGCATACTAGCCTGTAATTCCTTGCAGGACATTAATAAGTACTCTTCAGTCCGGTTAATTTTCATTACAATTTTTAATGACCTTCAGTCAGCAACTATGAATAAAATTTCCGAAGGTCAGAAGAAGCTCAAATTTACTGTTTTTAAAAATGTCTTTACAAAAACACCTACTTAACTCAAAGACTGAACTAAGAAACTGGACCAACCCTCTTATAGTAAGGTACATAGAAGAATCCTATGAATAAAGTACATAAGTAAAAATATAACAAGATTAGCAGAAAAAAGGAAGATCCTAGATGTGTAGAAAAAACGTCCGCTTTGAAAAGAAAGATAACAAATAAAAATCGTTTCAAAAAAAGTTAAATTTATAATAGTCCAGTATATTTAGTATTTATTATTGCAATTCATTGGGTAAAGGAAATTTTTTTTGCCATCGTTAGGGTACCACATAGAAAGCTTAAATGCGAGTTTTCGACCATCAACCCCTTGCAGCTTTTCCGCCATCTTGAATTAAAGGGTGAATTCTTATCTCGCCAATAACAGCCGTATTTTTTATTTTATCGAAAAAACAGTTGATACCATTTTTAACGAGATAGACGAATTCTACAAATTTGTATACTTGATATTTTTTTATAATTTGCGTATTTAACGAGTAATAACGGATTAATTGAAGCAAAAGTGTGTTGAACATTTTTTCTGGTCGGTTATCATTTTTTCCTTCAGCGCAATCGCAAAAATGTTCATGTAAAATATGTGAAACACACAATTACCTACAACTTTGATATGAAAAATTTTTTCATGCGAGCAATTGTTTACTTACTGCAACGCCTGGAAATTGCACGTATCGTCACTCGGCAGTAGTACATCTAGACTTTACTGGGAAATAATTCTGAGACGAATTTGGCTTCCGATTTCAAAAGTTTAAGTATACGAGCCGGAAAACACATTTTGCACAATTCAGCCTGGTGGTGAAAGGCCGCCATCTTGTTTTTAAGGGTTGTTTTAGTTTTTCGCGCATAAATCGCGTATTTTCGATTTTAGAAGAAAATGTTTCAATGAAATTCATTTGCAAATTGAATTCTCTACAAAATAGACTTTTTTCGCTAATTGCAATTGTTTACAAGTTATGTACAGCATTTTGTTACACGGGATTACTTTTTGAAATTAACACAAATAGTTTTGTTTACGTTTACGTGCACCTGTCTCGAAAAACGTGACTGTCTGAAAAAGTGCGACTATTTCGAAAATGCACCAAACACCAGCCTGGAAAATTGGAGGTATAACACACTTGTGAACAGTTGCAATTAGCAAAAAAGTTACCAGTGCAGTTTTATGGACAATTAAATTTTCAACAAAATTGTATAGAAAAATTTTCTTCTAAAACCTAAAATACGCGATTTATGCGCGAAAAACTAAAACAACCTTTAAAAGCAAGATGGCGGCTTTTCACCACCGGGTAGAATTGTACAAAATGAGTTTTCCGGCTCGTATACATACACTTTCGAAAATCGGAAGCCAAATTCATCTCGGAATTATTTCCCTGCAAGGTCTAAATGCCCTGTAGTCTACTGCCGAGTGACGATACGCGCAACTTCAAGGTGCTACATTGCTACATTACCTAAGTGAACAATTCCTCGCATGAAAAAATTTGTCATATTAAAGTTGTAGGTAAGTATGTGATTAATAAATTTTAAATGAACATTTCTGCGATAGCGCTGAAGGAAAAAAAATTTCTAGCAAAACATTTTTCAAGTCGCTTTTTTTCAATTAATCTGTTACTACTCGTTAAATACGCGAAATATGAAGAAATATCAAGTATACAAATTTGTAGAACACGTTTTTCTTGTTAAAAATGGTATCGGCCATTTTTTCGATAAAATAAAAAATGCGGCTGTTTCTGTCGAGATAAGAATTCACTACTTAATTCAAGATGGCGGAAAAGCTGCAAGAGGTTGATGGTCTAAAACTCGAATTTAAGCCTTTTATATGGTACTGTATCGATGGCAAAACAAAATTTTCTTACCCAATGAATTGCAATAATACCCATAGGCATCTGACTAACTATACTATACTATATACTATACTAACTATAACAAATGATGGAAGTCGAGATTTCGCAATGGTTTCAGTACTATAAGCCTACAAGACTTTCATCGAAATGGTAACTGACTATAATGTCTCCATCTGGAACTCATAGAATTTCAAAAGAATTTCGATTCCGTCGAATCTTAGACCAGCTTAAAAGTAGATTAGAGTAAGAATAGATTCCAGAAACGTTGTGCTCCTTAAAAACAGAAATTTCATACCAACATTGATGAGGAAGTGCACAAAATCAACAACAGAAGTGGAAAAGCTTACGTCCTTAAAAACGTTAGGTTAGATATTCGTTATAGTCGGAATGGGAAATATTCAAAATTAAAACAAAATCGGTCAATCAGCTGACGTTTCGCCCATTATTGACTTCATCAGCGCATCTACACAAGTAATTTAAAGAAATTTTTACCAGTAAATCTCTTCCATATAAAGTAACTAGAATTACTTAGGTATCTCAAATAAAACTGCGTTATCAAATGAAGCCTGCTTTTGAATATTTTAAAATCATGGAGATTTTAAGTTAAACGACATAAAAATTCTCAACATTTCTTCTACGGTTTCAGAGATATATTGCAATTTACAATCATCAGATCCTCTGTACATTTTTATCAAAAACGTTCTTGACAACCTTAAATTTTATCTTACAGTTTCGTGATGAGGACATGCGCATATTGTTTGAAATAAAAAAGTCCTCTAAGTTTACATGTTACATTGTTTCTTAAAATGCTTTTTGCAGACTAATAAACTCTTCATAACATAAAGTTTTTCAAAATTAATTTTAATTTCGATAATATACAGGGTGTCCCAGTTTATATCGTCACCAGTCGATAGTTTAGCGAAAATTAAAGGTTGTTTGTCTAATAAACTATGGTCGAATGTTGCTTCCTTTTTGATGTACAGGGCATTAAAGAAAATAAATCATTTTAAATAATTTGCTATAAATCAATAACAAAAAAAGTTAGTCCTCTGAAATTTTGCATAGATCTTTTTTTTGTATTCTCTTATTAATAGTGGTTGCAATTATTTTATTTAGAACACAGAGGCGTGTGTACGGGTTTTATCAAAAACATTTTATTGAATAAAACGAACGCCACTGGTTTTTTGCAGCACCAATATGCAGAGAGTATTTTAGAAACTTTTTCGTATCTTATAATTTTTTGATAACTTAACTCAAAATAACCTAATAGTACAGTAAATAAGGGAGAAAAAAGGCTTCAAATAGACTGTTTTTACCCTACAGCCAATTTTTATAGAATCTTCTAGAGGGTCACCCTGAAAGTTTAAAACTTAGTTTGTGTAATCGTAGACTCCGCCCTTCCTTCACCAGCCCTCAATTAAGGGTTGGATTTTTTTGTTTATTGAATAACTTTTTTCCTATTAAATTTTCGAAAAAAAGAGTCAGTGCAAAGTTGTGCAGAAAAATATTTCCTACAACTTATCTTTTAAACTTTTTTTTGATATTGTCGATATTTAAAAAGTTATTCAACAAATAAGTTGAAAATTTTGGGGAAAGAGTAGTAAGTAGTACCTAACTAGAGAAAAATTTCCCTAAAATTTGCAACTTATTTGTTGAATATCTTATTAAATATTGACAATATCAAAAAAATATTAAAAGGAAAGTTGTAGGTAATATTTTTCTCTACAACTTTGTACTGATACTTTTTTCGGAAATCTAATAGGGAAGAACCTCTTATCAAGAAATTGTAAGATACAAAAAAGTTTCTAAATTAAATGGAAAATACTCTCTGCATATTGGTGCTGCAAAAAAAACCAGTGGTGTACGTTTTATTCAATAAAATGTTTTTGAAGAAACCCGTACGCACGCCTCTGTGTTCTAAATAAAATAATTGTAACCACTATTAATAAGAGAATACAAAAAAAAGATCTATGCAAAATTTCAGAAGACTAACTTTTTTGTTATTGATTTATAGCAAATTATTTAAAATAATTTATTTTCTTTAATGCCCTGTACATCAAAAAGGAAGCAACATTCGACCATAGTTTATTAGACAAACAACATTTAATTTTCGCTAAACTATCGACTGGTGAAATCCTGACGATATAAACTGGGACACTCTGTATAAACTTTTATAAAATATTTAGCTACGTTTTGATAATAATTTAGAAGATACTAATTGGAAATTGAATTTCAGAAAAATAATGTAGCCCTTTTAAAATAGTCAATTAAATTGAACAAGAAACCAATCACCAAACTACGAGTATTTTATACTGTTACTGAAGAATACCCCAAATGGCAAATAGCATCATCTCTAAAACTTGTTAATTAATAAGTGATATTGAAAGTTAGTCTGGAAACAAAATTACAAAACAGAACAAAAAACCACAAACAAATTATACTCACTTTTTCAAAGGCACTTGGCTATCTGCGGCATTTGCCCCATTTCTAGTGTCCGTTATCCGACACGCTACCATATTATATGCTGCGAAAAAAAATTATACGTCATTATAAATAGTCTGGTGTGTGGTTATTATACACATCCAGGATTCTGCTATGTTACCTCGTTCTTGTCTCCGACGTTTCCGTTTATTGCAGATTTTAACTGCACACACGGAAAGAATTATGGCCACAATGAAAAACAGTATGCCCCCAACAACACCGGCCGTAATAGCTTTATGTTTTACTCGGGCCGGTACTGAAAATTTCACTTCCTCGCTGCTCTCGTAACTCTTGGCCGAGTATGCCAAAATGCGGAAATAGTATGTACGCCCACCCACCAGGTTTTTCACTGTTGGAACAGATTTTTTTGTGTCATTTATGGTTATATTAATTATACGGTGAAACTTACCTAAATAGTGAGTGTCTTCAGGCCTGATTTGTGCTTTATTTAGTGTTTTCCATGGACCATCGGTGCGATATTTAATAACATAGTGTTGGACCAGGTTTGCACGTTCGAGTGGTGGCATCCACGTTATTAGGAAACCGTTGCTAATTTCGGTTACTGTAAGATTTCTGGGGAGTCCAGGTTTTGGTCCTGTTTACACATTAAATTTATCTTAAGGCGGAATAGATAAAGTATAGAGAAAAATAATCTACGTTTTAATGATAGGAGGAACTCACATTTTGTTAGTATTCTACAATTTGTTAAATATTATATTAATAATATTGTTAGTTTAAAATATACAGAGTGTTTTTCTGCAGCGTCTTTATTTGATATCTCTAACAATTATTTTTAAGAAGGAAAAATCAATATACAGGGTGTCACGGAAAAAGTGGGAAATCTCTCGGATTCAGATAGGGCGTGAAAAAATAAGATGACAAGTTCCTATAAAAATTTTTTCTACAGGCGTTTTTTAAATTTTTATTTTTTTTCGGAATGAGACTTTCTTTTTTTAATGACTTAATAAAACATGAATTTGTTTATTATTCTTTTTCTCGAAAACGGTCCACTTTATCGACAATAAACTAGAATAGCTTTTCTTTAGTCTAAGGTTCAAGCTACCTGATTTTGTTGTTTTAAGTCTTTTTCACACAGGGTGTTAAAAGTTTAAGCGTTAAGTTGTAAAGCTTAGTCTGCCCCTGGTAAACTAAACAAGCTAGATATGTGTCAAGGACATTATTTCAAGAGGTCCTTAGTAGTGTCCATCATATTAACTTTTTATAAAATTATATTAAGTACCTTAAAAGTTATTAAAAAAAAAAAGATTTCCAGCGACGCTCTTCAGGGCTACATATCTTCATAGGGAGGGCCTGTAGGAAAAAAATTTATAGGAACTTGGCATCTTGTTTTTTCATGCCCTATCTGAATCCGAGAGGTTTCCCATTTTTTTCGGGACACCCTGTAGAATTTAACTTCTGCCGTTATTCATTTCGATAAAATTAAAATCGTTTCCAGGTTTACACAAGTCAGAAAAAAACTGACAATATTTTAACTGTTAAACTGGTATTATCACAGTATGTAATCACAATTTTTTTTTAAATAAACCTACCATATCTGCAAATCAAGAATAACAATTCCGAAAATGTATTAAATTTATATAAAATTTGTCAGAAAAAAAATATTTGTTTAATTTTCAAAATACGATAATTTTTATAATAATCAAGATAACTACAAAAGATGTGAACACTTTTAATAAAATGCTTTACCTTTAAATATAATCCGCTTATGAATCTAAATTTACATTAAAAATAATCAAAATATGGCGAATTTTCGGCAATTAAAATATTGGCGGAGGCGCCGGTTCCACAAAATATAACTCTTACTATTTTCAGAATGCTGTAACTCGGAATTGAAATAAGATATTTACACTGTGTTTACGAATTTTAATAAATAACCAAGTCTATTTCAAAATCAAGAATAACATTTCTAAAAATCGTTTTAAATTTCTATCAAATTCTTGCGAACTAAACAATTTATTTAATTTTCAAACTACGATAACTTTTATAATAATCAATCCGATTTAATTAAGAGCTTTACTTATAAATTTGTAAATCTGCTTTCTTCGCTAAATTTGCATTAAAAATAACAAAAAAATAGAAACTTTTAAATGGTTCAAATTTTGGCGGAGGTGCCGGTTCGATTAAATAATAGCCCGAATTTTTTTCAGTTGACTAATTCAGGCAACTTTATTAAGTTTTTTGTTTTGATTGAAGCTCTTAGACAAGATAACAGATTTCCGCTATTCCCTAGTTTAAATGAGGTTAATGAAATATTTATGTATTTTTTGGCATTTTTCATAATAAAAAATAACAATTTTGTTAACAGCTTAAAAAAGGCACCAAAAAATAAAAATATTGAATAGAGTCATCCGGAAATTTTTGAAATACTTTTTTTTAATCTTAATTGCAAAGATTAGGCTAAAAAAGCATTGAAAAAAGTGTTTTTTTATTTCTCAATTTTAAATTATTTAATATCAAAAATTGTAAAAATTAGTTCGTCTTTAAAACACGACGTGATCGATTGGAGCGTTTGTGACGTCATTAGCCATGTTCTGTTCAGCTGACAATGTCGTTTGTGTACAAATTTTAGCATTGACTGACATTTCGACACTGGCTTATGACATCACGTAACATGGCGCGCTTTTCGGTGTGTTTAAAAAGTTCCTTTAATTTTGGGGTCGGGATAAACTTTTAGAGAATAAAAAAAATTTCTACAATGTTTCTTTACCTCTAGATTACATTAAGCAGGTTTCAAGCGTTTTTATTTTTTACCGGATGACTCTATTCTGCAGTATTTTAACAGAATAAAATCTATTTTGGTTACACTCAGTTCAAAAAACGAACTAAGTATAGTAGCTTAAGTTACTCTCTTTTAGACTTTTTTATAAATATCTCGTAAAATATTGATTTATAAAAAGTAATTTATATCAAAATTAAATAACGAAATTCAGTGGTATTTTATTAAATGCGTTTTGAGTTTCTTAAGAAAAGCGATATCAAATTATAGACACTGTTGCTGCACCCACCCAAATATTATTTTAACTGATACGTTACTTTTAAAAGTTAGAATAAAATAAAATCAAAAATACCTTTGGATTTGAAGACAGGTGGTAAAAAGGCAGATCCCGTGGAATCGGTAGGTAAAATAATACTACTATAATCTAAAATATCTGTAATCAAACAAAAAACAAACATGCACTAAATAAATTAACCAAATAAAACTTAAAATTCGACACAAATTAATAAACATTTGATCATTTCATGATATTGCAGAGTACCGTGAGTTTGATCTACTATTAAAATAAAACGAAAACTATAACATTAAAAATGAACCTCACCATACTTTTATTATTTACTTCTTCAGCATATTAAAATTTTTGCTGCAATAATAATTTATAATAGAAACAAAGCACAAGTTGTGTTGTTGGCTTTGGGGATGTGAAAAAAGGTAAAATGACGCAGGAAAATAATTAAAAGTTTTGTGTATATATATGCAAGGGTAGCAAAACGAAAATATCCCAATCGACAAACAAAGTACGTACATAAAATAAAGCAATTGTGCATGCAATGTTTCCACTACAATCCATAAACCATGACCTAATAAATGGAAATAGCAATAACATATTGAAATTATCACGCAATATCACAGAAGGTGGGTGGGTATTGGAGGATAAATAAAATGCACCTAATGGTTCTTTTTGATCATATGGTAAAATTGATATTGATGTTTTGACATAATTGGTTTGAGTGAGTTTGAAAAGTTGTGACATTAATTTCATTAGTTAGTGCGAAACTAAACATAGTTATCGAGGGGACATTATAAAGATTTTGGTTCAGTTTCATGGGTTTTATTGCCAAATTAACGATAACTTTTATAATAATCAAGATAGCTACAAAACTGGTGGACACCTTTAATAATGTTAATATTTTTAAATATAATCTGCTTTGGAATCTAAATTTGCACTAAAAATAGTCAAAACATGGCGAGTTTTAGACCGTTAAATTTTTGGCGGATGCGCCGGCTTCACTAAATACACTGCTGGCCAATTGAATCGTACCAAGCGAATTTTTAGGTTGAATTTAAAGTAAAATATTTTGAAAAGGAGAAAAGATATCAACATGAGGTTTTCAGGATTCAAGAGATAATTTAATTGCGAAAACAATAGTGCGACCCGATTTTTTTACTTTGAAGTACGTTACTATCTACAGGGTATGAAAGAAAGTCGTATTTTTTTTCTCAATCTTTATACCTACCGGAATTCCACAAAAAAAAATTTTATATTTTTTTATGTCAATTTTTTTAGTCCCTGGTTAATGAGGAAAAAACCAATTTCTCAAAATTTTTATATCCCTCTTATTTTATAAGATACCGAATTTTTTATTAAATTTAATAATTATTTTTGAACATGTTTTTGTAATAATAATTATGCTGCCATTTTGAAAGCAACTGTCATCATGTGATATGTCGATAAAAAGGTAATTTTAAATAGAATCTAATTCTTACGGAAAAAAATATACAGGGTTGTTTTAAAAATTTTTGAAAGTTAGTAGGTGGACCTTCCGTCGAAACCGGAAGTGTCATCAGATTGTTTTAAACGTCAAAATGATTATTCCTTTCAACAATCAAATTATGCCAAATTTCAAATTAATACAGTTAAATGTAACAAAATGGTGGGGGTTGTAAAACGATTTCGTAGCCACCCGGTATACACGGATAGGAGCAAATTTTCGAAAAAGTGAAAAACCCGTTTCCAGGATATAAGTCACTTAAACCAATGGTGAACATAAACTAAGTAAATTCCATTTTATTCCATTAAGAAAATAGCCTCAAAACATGAATTAAAAAAATTTACCAATTAGCGAACGTGTACCGACTTTTGACAAGCCACTAGTTACCAATAAATTAATGAAAGTACAAAAAGTGTACTTTTTATATGAAAGCCATTCATAAGGTATCATAATCAACTACAGAGATTGGTTCTTACAAAACACAATACGGCCGAACTAAAAAAACAAAGAAAAAATCAAATTTTCAGCAAAAATTCGGTATCTTATAAAATAAGAGGGATATTAAAATTTTGAGAAACAGGTTGTTTTTCCATTAAGTAAGGACTAAAAAAATCGACATCAAAAAAATATTTAAAAAATTTTGTGAAATCTCGGTAGTTATAAAATTTGACAAAAAAAAGAAGACTTTCTTTCATACCCTGTAGATAGTAATGTACTTCAAAGTAAACAAATCGGGTAACACTATCGTTTTTTCAATTAAATTATCTCTGAAATCCTGAAAACCGCATGTTGATATCTTTTCTATTTTTCAAAATATTTAACTTTAAATTCAACCTAAAAATTCACTTGGTACGTTTCAATTGGCCAGCAGTTTATAAATACAATTTTTAAAACGCTGCAACTAGGAATTGAAGTAAAATATTTATACGTTGTTTCCGGATATTAATAAATAACCAAGTCTATTTCAAAATCAACAATAACATTAGTGAAGATAGTGTTAAAATTTTATAAAATTCTTGCGAACCAAAATATTTTTTCGATTTGTAAAGTACGGTAACTGTTATAAATAAATAAATAAATAAATAAATAAATAAAACAGCTACAAAACACCTTTAATAAAGTGCTTTATCTTTAAATATAATCCGCTTACGAATCTAAATTGGCATTAAAAATAATCAAAACATGGCGAATTTTAGATCCTTCAAATTTTGGCGGATGCGCCGGTTCCACAAAATAGAAATACAATTTTTAAAATGCTGTAACTACAGATTGAAGTAAAATATTTATACGTTGTTTCCGGATTTTAATAAATAACCAAGTCTACTTCAAAATCAAGAATAACATTTGTGAAGATAGTGTTAAATTTCTATAAAATTCTTGCGATCCAAAATATTTTTTCGATTTGTAAAGTACGGTAACCGTTATAATAAATAAAACAGATACCTTTAATAAAGTGCTTTATCTTTAAATATAATCCGCTTACGAATCTAAATTTGCATTAAAAATAATCAGAATATGGCGAGTTTCTTATACTTAATTTTTTGGCGGAGGCGCCGGTTCCACAAAGTATAATTACCTACCATTTTCAGAATGCTGTAGCTTAAGTTATAAGATAAACATCTTAAAGTAAATTTAACAAAAACAACACAATTACAAAGAATAGTAAGAAAGATGTCTATGTATGAAGTATGAGAATCGAAATGAGATCCAACAAATGTCAAAAAATTTTATAGAAGAAAAATAAAAAACTAATAAATCGCATTTTCCCATAATAAAAATTTTATAACAAGTTAAGTTCCTCCCTTCACTTAACCAATAACAAGGCAATAAAAGAAATCAAAACTTTCCTATGAATATCCTTTGTCTTACCCGAATCATCGTTTGGAGTGAGAAAGGGGGTTGGTGTTATTTGGACTTTGTGAGGTAAGCCGACATCTATCCATTGTAAGCAAACAGGTTCAACAGTATTAGTAACTATTCATTTAGTAAACACTACACAACCAACAACATCAGATATCGATGAATATTTTACAAAGTTTGCATGTAGTTTACCGGTGTGAATGCAAGATTGATAATTCCGATAAAAATACATCTACTGTATCTGTGTTTAGAATTCCATGTAGACTGATCAAACTCTTTGTTAGCAAAATAATGGAAACATACGAGTACGCGTGAATTCCAATTATTATTTGAACAAAATAACATAGCACATAGCATAACTCACCCAACGTTCGAACAGTAATAATTTTACTCATCATCCCATCACCAAGAGCATTCTTTCCAACAACTTGAAATTCGTAGGTGGTAGCTGGCGCTAGGCGATTAATTGTAACCTGTGTGCTTCCTGAGGGCGTAACTGGTATAGTGGACCATTCCGAAACGCCGGCCTCCCGATACCAAATGGTGTAATCTTGTTTATAATCGGGCCCACCACTATAACCAGGCAACCAGCTAAGAGTAACCGCAAACTCCGTGGCGGTGCCCGTGAGGTTATACGGTGCATGCGGCTGGGTGCCTTCAACTACCAACTGGGTGGCAGTGACTAACGTGGCCACTTCATTGGAGGCCACACACTGGTAGAAGCCGAAGTCGGAGCGGCGGAGGCTTTCAATTGTGATGTTTCCGCCTACGATTTTTACGCGATTCTTCGGCAACGGACTCCCTGTAATGAAATTGAAAAACGTCAGAATTTTCAGGATTTAATTATAACTTTTGCAGACAAATGAACCTTTCATAGCGTTAATATTTTATTGTTAATATATCGTACGTTTTCTATATAGCTTTATACTGCAAATTAATTTCCGGTTTCTAGGTTTTTTCGCCTGCATTGTTTCACTGTGATGATAGTCACTAAACGAGTCTTCTGTTGTGTGCAAGCTGTAATTAATTTAGCAGTGAACAGCAGAAACTGCCATTATCTAGTTGCATTAAAGGTACGTACCAACAACAACAACGATATTAAATTCCCTTTAGAACTAAATTAATTTTGCACATTTATCTGCGCGTAATTTAATAAATCTATTGTTGGTTAGGTTGACGATTTAAGCCAAACATTAAATTAATGTCCGAAATAATACACAATAAGAAAAATTAGCTTTATAAATTACAGCCGTGGTGGAAAATCTTTATGATGTATTTCTAAGGATGGAGAAGTAACTCGCATTGTTTCATAAATTTTATATTATACGAATATTTTATGTGATACTTTCTAGATTTAAATATTAGGATTGCGATAATTTTTTATTACTATGAGATTTATACGTAATAAAGTGGTACTTATTTAACAACAAATTTAAAAAATCATAATTCAGATTGAGAAAAAAACTTATTTTTTTTTATTTTTTCAATAAAGTTAATATTTTTTAAATTCTTTTTTTGGTTAATAAAATAATAAAATGAACCTAGAAATTAAAAGTAAAAAAATTTACTGAAAATTTCAATTATTTACAAAAGGGCAAGAATATAAACTTCAAAAACGCTTTTCGCTTCTTCTTTTAGACGGCAGATTTAGGTGTTAAAGTCGTTTAAGTAGTAAAACCCGCTTAAGATTAAAATATATACAAAACTCACCATCTCGCCTCTGCCATTGCACATTTGGTTTTTGCGTCCCCTCAGCCTCCAAAGCATCACAGTGCATCTCCACAGTCTCCCCCACTTTCCTCTGATACATCGCTTCTGGTTCAATGGTAAACACTGGCGGTTTTCGCACTAACACTTCCATCTGTCCAGAACTACCTTGGGTTCCTTGAGCATTGTAAGGCGTACACGTGTATCTACCCTGATGGTTTTCATTTACTCTAGTGAATAGAAGCGACCCATTGTTCATGATGACGATGTCTTTGGTCTGATAGGGCTCCAGCAACCGCTTATCCTTCGTCCAAGTCACATATTGCAGAGGTGGATTGGCTTTAATGTAACATTGCACTACTCCGGCCAGACGGAATGGTAAGTATTGTATGGTAGGGGTGAAGGTTACCTTCGCAGGATCTGCAAATGGTTTATCATGATTAAATATTGGAGCAATTATTGAAAATTATACTTACATTCTACATTAAGATAGGCCGAAGCTGACTGTGGTTCCCCAATTCCATTACTAACCTCGCAGAGGTACAGTCCAGAATCATCCGAACTAACAGGATTGATCACCATGGATCCATCTCGACGAATAGATACCTTAGTTTCCAATGATGCTAGTTCTTTAACTGGTGCCCCCTCCCGGAACCACTTAACAGTCACATTGCCCGGCTGTGCTTTAGCCTCGCAATTAAATTGCACTTTCTCGCCTTCTAGTTTGGTTTGGTTCGTTGGTGGCACCATAATTACAGCGCCACCAGCAATTATAACCCGGGCAGTGTGCGAGATTTGTCCCTCGCCATTACGGGCAATGCAGGTGTAGTCGCCGATATCCTCATGGCGGATGTTGGAGATGCGAAGCTCGGTGCCATCGTTGAATATACCTAACGGGAAAAAGGAACAGACTACAAAACGTGACCGATTTTTACTAAACACATCAAAGGGATTTACATTGTACAAATATACCGAGTAATTTATGGGGTGGTGCTTACCTATGGTTGCTGAAGGTTCCACAGGGTTCGCATCCTTGTACCACAAGATTTCCGGTGTTGGTGTGCCCTCCGCCTGGCAGTTGAGAATGATGGCGTCCCCCAGATTGACATAGATGACATCCTCCGGTGTCACCACGAACCTGGGGGGCGCATGCACGTCCAAATGGAACCACGTACCATTTTTGTGCGAATTTGGGGATCGGTTGAGGAACACAACTTTACACTCATACCTGATGTAATAAATAATGGTGTGGTTAATAAAAATTGGGGTACTAGTGTAATTGTAACGCCACGTTCGTTATTCTAGTTTGTCTCGACTGTTTCTTTTAGGTACACAATTTTGGCAATCTAAAATATAACTCTTTAGTAGGTATTACATAATTTTTTTCAATTTATGTCTAAAAGTATGATGAAATTTTTATGGACAAACTTCATCCTCATAAATTGTAAGATTTATGTTAACACCTCTTTTAAATCGCTAAATCTGATAAAATCAGTATACGTAACAATGTGCAGTAGTGGGTGAAATACAAATATTCGAATATTCCAACTATGAAATTGCATGTGCATTAATAATAGCATTCCAAGAGTTGTAATTTTTTTCTCTGTAGGTATATTAAGAGCTTCTAGTATAATAATAAAACCAAGTTTTCGTATGTGGAAGAGTTGTACTCAAGTAGTAATCGTGGAAGGAGTTTTTTCGAAATGCATATCTCCTTTTTGAATCCTTGGGTTAGATGATCATTGTACCCGGAGATAGTTTGATTTCTTTTGTTCTATTCATCTGTAGTCAATTTTTTAAAAACTATAGTCGCAAAAATTTAAGAAAAAACAGGCAATTTCAATTTCAAAAAAACCCTGGGACCTCTTCGATAAGTACGCCACTGAACAATATTATTTTGGTTCTAATACCAACAAATTGTAGTTTCCTTATAGACTTATTAACCCACCAAATTTCAAATCTCTACATTAAACAGTTCTGTAGATATACTTAAAAAATTATTTGGAAAAATATTTTTTAGCGCCCTGTAACTCAGTAAGGAAGAACATTTGGACTAAGGAAGGTATGTTTGGTTTAAACGAATTATTTTGAGCCCACAAACTTGTGGTAGGATTTTGTAAAGACCTTTTAGAGACAACCTGTATAATGAAAGTTCAACCCACACAACTTTATTGATTAGTAGTTAGATAACTTGTTTAGGCTCAAAAATCACAATTTCAAAAAAACATTACATTGCAATTATGCGTTATAGTTTAATAATAATTTCTGATATCCGAAACATCTGGCTCAACAATGAATTTTTGTAGGTTAGTCTTTGGAAAGTTTAATTTAAAACTGTAAAATTTAATCAATTTAGCAAATTCCAGGTTTTGTTGAAAAATAGTTATTTATGATACAAGTGTTAATAGTAAGCAAGTGGAGCAACCCTACGAACAAAATAAAATCACTTTTAACACGTAAATCATACACAATTTTTTCTACAAACACAGTAAAATGCATTTCAAAGTCTTATTAAAAATTCCAGAAATTACCTAAAAAAATAGTAGTCTGTGGTCTGTGACATTTACGGAAAAATCTTAAATGTGACATGCTTGTCAAAAAAGTAATCACCTCAAAAGTAATTAAACTAAAGATGAGTTCCAACGCAAATCCAATAGAAGAACATTCCAAAACATGTAAGTCTTCCAGTTTTCCACGCTTGGGCTCATTACTTGATAATAAAGGCAATGTTAAGTCATATAACCTAACCTCACATTTTACTTTTAACACTGGTGTTAAAAGTAAATCACGTGATTTACTTTTAACCCGTTTTCAATTTAATATGACACTTTTAATTGCAGTGGGCCGTGTAGAAAATTCAATTTTTACTAACGTTTGTAGAAAAAAAACAGTTATACTCCAAACAAGACTAAATAATAGGTACAAAAATAATAAAACAAGTTTCAGCCGGTATAACTCCTAATATATTGACACAAGAGAAAAAGTTGTTTATACAAAAATTGTAGGAAATTTTATACCCTACAGCATTTATATTACCTATTTTTAGCGTGAGACCAAGCTACGAGGAAATATTTCAAAAAAATTACCTAAAATGAGTTTTTACAAACTTTTCAGCGCCATAACTCCTATAGTAGTCTAGATAAGACTTGCTTTTAGTGTAGTACTCACCGAAAAGGAGATATTTCAAAAATCGCTTTTTCAATTATTTTTTCCAAAATGAGGATATGCGCTACTATAACTTATTTTATCATGAGAAGTCCCTAAATAGAGAAAAAAATGGCTTGCAGTAATTTTTTCTTTAATTTTGTTGACTGGACTTTTGTTTTTATTTTGTGTCTAACATATTAGATTCTGTTATTCTATTTAGTTCAATTATACTTGTTCAATAAATTACCCTTCCATATTAAAGCAAATTGGAAACTTCGATTGTTGAAAGTAGCAAAAGGTCATTTCAAGAAATACCGAATGCAGTTTTATAATTTATAGACCATCTATTTTAGTCTAAGAAATAAAATAAAAATATACATATGTAAAATTCTTAGAAACGATCACTATACTGTACAATTTTCAATATAAAATTGGTTTACGTATTTAATTATTTAATTATATTACAGGAACCAGGATATCTACTTAAATTTATTAGGTTTTTTTTATAAATATACATATAATTACTGATAACCTAAAATACCTATAAACTTTTATTGTATTTAAATATTACTCCTACATTAGAAATGAATGACGAAAGAACTATTTCAGGAAAAAATCGCTACCACTTGTCCTTTTATATGACAAAACATTATTTTGCATTTTATTTCCATGATAATAAATGTACCTACATGCTCGATAACAGACTGCCAAATAATGTTAATTTTCAACATTAGTTTTAATTAATAAGTAAATAACTCTTTCGCATTTATTTAAATTATGCACTAACTTGTGTTATGTGGTTTAATATGAAATAATAAGTAAGTTCTATCATATTATTTGTTAAATCACTATGGGTTATCACTATTTTCGCTTTAAAAGTTTCTGCTTCGGTTTCCGGGGCTTTAATAAAATGGACTGCTAAAAACATCGACTAAAAGGTTTTCAAATCAAGGGCTTTTCGCAATCATTCGAAATTCATATTTGGATATTTAAAATAATTTTTTTAAGTATTTTAGTATTCAGGTTTTTTTTTTCTGGAAATTCTCAGGTTTATTTCGTTCGACAGAACCTAGAAGCTTTTTTTTATAAGTAGGCAAATTATAATGAGACTTTTGCTAATAGGCCAGTCGATAAGTCGTTTAAAATGGGTGTTAGCGGGAGCAATTCCGGACAAGCTGAAAATAATTTTAATGTGTTTGATTGGGTGTTAAGAAATGCCTCTTAAAATTGCACCCCCTAGAAACACCGGATTTGGCCGTAATCTCGTAAAAAAGGGCAAAAAAAATAATTTTTTTCATTATTTGTAAATATCTCGCTTAGTATCAACTTTAGAGTGATATATACCGTTATCGAAATTGAAGGAAAGTAAGTTATCTACAAAAAATGTTGTATAAATTTTCCTCGTACGACTATCTGTTTCGAAGTTAAAGGCGTCGAAAGCATTTGCTAATTTTCTTATTCTAGTAGCCCAATCAAATTGGACTAAAAAATGGCAAAATTGACATGATGATCAAATTTTTGAAAGCAAGTCAATGAATTGGGAAAAAAATACTATCCGATGATGTGAAAAATAGAAAGTACGCCCATAAGAAAAACTGAAGTTGGTGCTAAAAAACAAAAACGAATCGATGTTTAAATAAACGATGATCACTGATCGATAGAGCATAAAAAGTTCCTTTCAGAGATTTAAAAAAATTATAGGCGAAGTTGTAATTTTCAGTTTTTTTCAGTTTTCTAACATACCGTTTAAAACAATCCAAAATTCTTATCGGATTATTTTTGAGCACCAAATTTCGCAACTTTGCCAAATTTAAACCTATGGTCTATCTATTATAATAAGCAATATCCCCATGCTGGGCAACGGAATTTCACCCACACTGTATATTTTATTGAAGAAACTCACCCCCTAAAAAAGGGCAGTATTTTGCTTATAACTATTTTTTAAAGAGCTATCAATAAAGTTTCAAACAAAAGTTGCTTAAAATATTTTTCTGAACAAATTAAAAGAAACTACATACATTAAAATCCAACCAGTAGAATCCGAGATATAAAAAATCACCCTTATCACGTGACGCACAAGGAAAAATTTTGTTAAATTTTTACGGTTAAGAGCTCTCAAAATTTTGACCATCATGTCAATTTTGCCAGTTTTTAGTGTAATTTGATTGGGTTACTTATTAGAATAAGAAAATTACCAAAGGCTCTTAGCTTTCGACAAATAATGAAAAAAATTACATTATTTTTCAAGATGGCGGCCAGATCCGGGGTTTCTACGGGGTGCAATTTTAAGAGATATTTCTTAACACCCAATTTAACAGATTACAATTTATTCCAGCTTGTCCGGAATTGCTCCTGCTATTAATGTATTTGTCGACTAGCCTATAACTATTATACGTATAGGTTAATGCCAACTAGCCGGCTGCTAAGACAAAGACAGAGAGCACAGCCCAGTTTATGACCATACGTTGCTCTCGGTCTCACTCAGTCGTTGGGCTAGTTGCCATTTGCTTATCTGTATAAGTATTTAATTTGAAATTAAAGTAAGTAGCTATATAAGTATCAAATTTGAGAGCTTTTCTTAATTTTAAAATATATACATCAGAGGCAGTAGAAAAAAATATTGAATGAATTAAGTACCTAAACAAAATTATGAAATTATTTGCACAAAAAAATCTTAAAAACAGAGATTTCCAGTATCATACTGATTAGTTTAGATTAGATATTTATTCACTTCAAGTGCACAAAGCAGTTACAATCATAGTACAAACATAACATCTAAATATTACTGTGTAATAATAAGACATGATTGTTTACACTACAATGTCTACATGAGATTTAAAAATACGTTTAAACATTGCTACTGTCAACAGTCGAATATTGTTTGCATGATGTAAATTACGTGCTCATCTTCGTTCGCTGAAAAGTTTACTCTTGACGTAAAGAATGTAAAAAATATTAGGTAAATATTTGCAGAAAATTGTTTACTTGTTTGTTTTAATATTTTTTGCCAACAAGTAGATAGGTACTTAAGAATGTATTATAATATTAGTAATTTTGATTCTGGAGCTGTGAAATAATAATGAAATATTGAAAAAAAAACAGCCTTAAAAATTTAATTTGAAATGTAAGTATTTTAATATACTAGTATTATTTTCAGCTGACATGTGTGTAACTGCTCTTCGCTCTTAAGCAACAGAGACAGAGATAGTGCCTGCTGAAACTAGTCCAAGTATATGTTATTTCCTGTAGTCAATAAGGACACTAGGCAATAATTCGGTCTTACTAAAATTTTTTCAGAGTTTCACTATTAATTTACCTAAAATGTCTGGGATATGACTTTTAAATACGTACAAAATATTTGCTCCCATCTAGCAGTTTTTGTAAGTTTTTTAGTGTTCAAATTGGACGATTTTCCTTAGGGGCATTCTGCTATTATTAGACGTGTTTCATTTAGTTATTAGAGTCCACTTATTAGGGAAACTTAATTATAAAAGTGCAGTTAGAAAAACCCAAATTTGGGAATATGCTTTTATATGTAATAAAATCTATGAACGTGGCGTCACTTTTTATGTAATGTATGTATAGTATATAGTTTTGGTGATGTCTTACCAGCCTTGGTCCGATTCACGTATGTTGGTGAGGTTGAGTGAGGCGGCGCCATAGGGGGAATCAGGGGATACTCTAGAAACGCGCCCTTCATAACCCTCGCCACTGTGTGTGGGATAACTTTCATACCAGATGTAAATTGGTATGTCCTGTCCCTTTAAAAAGTACTCAATCAAGGCACCGCTCTTCTATCGCACCCCAACAAACAGAAAAAAATGACTTTAACCTTACAAATCCTCTAAAACGAAACACAATAAAAATAATATAAATATTGACAAAATCTATAACAAAAAGTTCTACTCCTGAAGTTGAAGAAATTTTAATATTTGACCAGGAAAATTAGTAATAAAGTAATCAATACATTGTGGTTTGTTTGTCTGACAAACGGAAAGTTCAGGTTAAAGTCATTTTAAAGATGGGTACTATTTGTTTTACTACACACATATCCAATAAAACATGCATCAAAAGAAAAACAAACAACTGCAAAAACAGCTACATCTAAACAGAAGCTAAAACAGCGCGCATGCAATGACTGAATTTCAATGGAAGTGCACACAACACAACAATGTTTTTTTCAGTTCATTGAATTTATTTCTGGCTGGGAAATATTTGTTTTAGTTTGGTAGTTATTTTCAGAAATAATTAAAAATATGAAATGGATGCAACTTTTTAACATTGCTGCTCAGCATCATAACAATAAAAAGCGAGCTACTTTTTAACTACTCATATAAAAGAGAAAATGCCAGGAAGAGATAGGAAGAGACAGATACATCTACATGATCTACAGAACATTGCTGAAATCAATTTTTTGTTTGTGAATTCGTTAGTAAGTATATAGAGTGTACATTATGTGGAGCACTTTTGTATATTATGGATAAGTACATTATCTGGTAGTCAAAGGTAAAGTTTGCACTTTTGTATGTTGTTTCAGTTTTGACGAAATGCGATTTGTGTATTTTCATGCAATAAAATCAAAACAGCTGTATCGATTATTGGCTAAGCATTTTTAAGCAAAGTATTTACAAACCTCTACGATTTCAACTTTTTCAGGATGTTCCTGGAATCAAAAAAAGTAACTTAAATTTTGGAATCAACGTTTTGTTGTAGCTGGGCCCCAACTTCAGGCGCACAAAACTGTATACCATTAAAATTGCACAGAATATAAATACTTACAGGTCGATATTAGACATAAGACATAATTATGGATCACAAATTATTATTTTAAAATTTTAACATGTCTATGTAAACTAAGAAATATTGGCATTTTCATAAAGTATTCTAATTATCCGCAATAAGAGCCAATGAAAAGCAAAAGATCTATTCGCGAATCATGCATGGAAAAACGAGCTATTTATAAAATCAAAATAATAAATGGCCAAAAAAAAACTTGTTTAGCCAACTTGCTGTCCCTCTAAACAATACCTACTTGTGCAAGGACTGAAATCCCTTGTTTTGAGGAGTTTTTTCAGTAGTCACTTCTACTTTGGGTACGTCACGATACTACATGATAGGTCAAGGAGCTTTCGCCACTTTTAGTCCAAGATATTCGTCTTCCTGCTTCCATGCATGGACCAGTCCACGTAAATTTAGAAAATTGGAAACTTATTTAAGGGGCGTTTCTGATAATTGGGATTCATTGCGAACAAATGGGAATTCTTTAAAGGAGAATACAAAAGAAACTAGGTGAAATTTAAAATACATATACAGAGATTTTATGGGCGGTTTAGTATATTAAAAAAACTTTTAAAACTTTCATGTATAAAATAAGAATTTGTATTCCACAATTATATTTTAAGTATTAAAAAATTAGAAGAGCTTATAAAAAGATTGGTTTTAATTCATTTAATATACAGGGTGTTCCAGGAAGAACTTTCTTTATAAAAATTTCAAAACCTTAATATAAAAATTTGGAAAAAATCTAATTTTCGCTACTAATATATGTAGTTCAACAATTATATCGTTTCAGATAACAAAACTCGAAAAAAATTTCGGCGTTGGGGGCATTGCCGTTTCGGCTGCATACTGAAAAATAGTAAAAACTCATTTTTCAAAAATATTAGTATATGACGTAGATATACGAGCCCTAACAACTAAATGTTCGGTAAAGTAAATTTGATTGTCCTTTTTCCATATGCGGAAAAGTTATCTAAATTAACTTCCATAATATTGATGGTTTTTTCTGTTATAATGCCAACATTTGGTTATATAAAAACGTAAATTTCGTAAAAATCCGCTCGGCGGTTCCAAAACTGTGGCACTTTAACCCAACAGGATGGGAAAATTGTAGAAACAAAGAATTATTATTTTCAAAACGATGGATCTAGTAGTCGGATTTTGATGAAATTTACTTTATTGTAAAGCTGGATGTTGGTTTTCTTTACAAAAAAGTTACACAAGTTTTTATTTGGTGATTTTAGGCATTTATTGGAGCTTTAAAGTTGCACCTTTAAAAATGATTTCTAAGTAACTGTTTTAAAAAATCACAGTTTTAAAACCGCTGGTTGGATTTGTGTCAAAAAACCTTTAAATCAAAGCTCAATAATCGTACTATATTGAAAAAATCCTGAAATATTAATATGATTTTTTTTGCATTTTTTTCGAGTTCCACAGTTCACTTTTCAAAAAACGTGTTTTTTGAGGGTGCTACCTACATTTAAATAATCACAGTTTTGGAACCGCTGGTTGTATTTCGGTAAAATTTACTTTATTGCAAAGCTGGATGTTGGTTTTATGTACAAAAAAATTCCCAAGTCTTTATTTGGTGATTTTAGGCAATTTTCGTAGCTTTAAAATTGAATTTGAAAAATGTGACATAATTTTCTAACCACTGTTTTTAAAAAATCAGTTTTGGAACTCGGTAAAAACGACATAAAGGTGCTTTCTGGTCCTCATCCAGTCCGGACTTAAATGTTATTGGAACTCTTTGGCATAAAATTAAATCTATTCTACGCAATATAATCCACCAAGAACCATTGGGGACTTAAAGACCAAAATAGAAGAAATTTGGGACAGTTTCACGCCAGAATTGTACCAAAATTTGATAAATACACTGCCTACTAGAATACAGGCAGCTATTAAAGCAAAAGGAGACGTAACCTCATATTAATGGTCCTAAATTAAAAATTATTCTAACATTTAGTTGCAAATTCATTTTATAAAATTTGCTAATTATTAAGGTTAAAATATTATTAAATCAAAAAAACAATTTTCTTCCATGCATAATAGTGTTATTAAGGCTTTATCTTATTGTATTGTTAGGTGTTTACTAATTATTTGCGTAAAATTTCCAGTTCTTCTTTCATATTTCAAAAATTTACTTTTGTCCGAACATTTAGTTGTTAGGGCTCGTAAGTCATCAAAGTTGTACATAATGAAATTTTTCCATTATACAAAACAGATTCTAAGACTGAAATTCTTTTATACGACAAACAAATTTTTTGAATATTTTATTTCAGCGTAAGACTGATAGGAGAGCGGGCGTTTAAAAAAACTGACAAAAATCACAAATTTCAAAAACTTATGCCGGTTTAAATCCTATTCTATTGACACCAGTAAAAATTTTTTCAATTAAGTCTTGCAGGCAATTTGATTCTCTAAAACTTCTACTTCTATAAAATCTATTTTTGTCAAAGGATCAATAGAAATATTCTTGAAAAGTAGATTTTCAATAAATTTCAGTGATGAAACACAGCGCCCTTAAAGTTGAAATCTTGGATTTTTCCTAACCATACTAAACGCAAGAAAGTGTGAAATAATATGTTGTCTCAGATTTTGGAATGTTGAAGACAAACTTCATTAAAATGAGTGCAAAAGTTTTGGACCACCCTGTATAATATAGCATTCTTACTATAAGTAAATATTACTATATCCAAATTAGTTACTTTTTACATTTTGCAGGAACATTCTGTAATTTAAATTATTCTTATTACCACCGGTATTATTTATCTTTAATTAAAATCGACACAACTATTTTAACAGATATTTTTTAATCATCTCTGCCTAATGATACAAAAACACACAAATGCAAATGGAGACAATTAAATGGTAATAGATGATCAATGCTGAAATTTCAATTATTATCTGCTCTCCATATCCCAACTTTCTTTAGAACATCACTGGCCATATCATCACAATAAAACAAACAAAATTAAATAATTAAGTATACTTTACAGAGGTGTTTTGTGGTTAGCACTTTAAGCACCCCTTCCAAATCAAAACATTCTATTTGTACTTTTATTAAAACCAAATCACAGTTTATTATTGCTTATTTACCATGAGAAAATAATATTTCTACTGTTACTTTTCAACTTGACATAAATAAACAATATAAACTGGTAATATTGTAACCCTGCAGCATCATTATGAGACTGTAAGAGCTATTGTGATGCCGCAGGGATCAAACCTGGGGCGGATATTTATACAACTGAGTGTCAATAAATATTCTTTCTACCCCTGTTATCCATGGCCACCTCCCCGTTACTTGACACATCATTCGTAAGAGAGCAGAAGTTGTGAAATCCTACCGTTTCGCCTACCTTCTTCTCCCATTGTAACACGTACGGCACGGGATGTCCCTCGGGGAACTCCACGTGGCAGTTGAACACCACGGACTCACCAAGTATTGCTGTGATGTGGACTGCATTTTGAAAACAGACACCTGGAAAAAGTGAATAAAATATAACATCAAACAAAACGCGATATTTCTTTTTTGTGTGGGATTTTTGAAATACCAAATGGATTTCGTGACAGAATTTTAAAAGAAAACAGTTGATTAGGGAATGGAGGTGTGGCGGCTCCAAAAGTAATTCAGAATTATTCGTGAATCATTAATTTTAGTTATTACTACGGTTTATAAATTTTGGTGGAGGTGCCGGTGTGAAAGAGATACCTGGAAAAGGTGAATAAAATATAACATCAAACAAAAAGCGATATTTCTTTTTTGTCTGGGATTTTTGAAATAGTCAAATGGATTTCGATAACTAATTCAGGAATATTCCTGGATCGTTAATTTTAGTTTGTTACTACGGGTTATAAATTTTGGTGGAGGTGCCGGTGTAAACAATAATATTAATGTTAAAATATACATCTTCGTATATTAGTTTGTCTTACTTCGCTTAGATGTGATTTAGAATGAACAGCATTCGTATTAAATATTGTTTGAAAAAGAACTTTTATGTATTTTTTAATCATTTCGTCAGAACTTTTGGCAAAATCCTGAAAATTGTACATCAATGAGCGACAGTATGAAAGTAGATACCTACTATAAAAATCATTAACTAAATTTTTTATGTTTCCCACCATCATCATTACTTTAAAATCGTTGTCATCTGCATGTACATACATCAACATCATACTGCAACAGACGTTATTACATAATTTGTTCTAAAACACAATTTTGATATAACATGGCAGCATGTTTCAAATGGAAATATTGGTTAATATGTTTAATTAAAATTATATGAATTGCTTGCTATCGCATCTGCCTAACATTATAGTTGTAGTAGGCTAATTTGTGGAAAATTTAATTGCTATTTCATAATAAATTTCAATACATTATTACATATTTATATACTGATTAAAAAAAGCGAAGTAAATTAAATTGTTTTAGGTATATCTGTTAAAACCAGAAGATTGATTACGCCGCCTCCAAAGCACGCACAAAAAACCCTGTCTAAACTCCGAAAAATATTTACCGCGTAAACTTTTATAAAAAATGAACTTGTTGGTAGCAAGAAAGAAGCCCATTTAAGCACACGAACACATACACACACATTTCTGCTCTCCGGCTATATAATGCGTGGGTGTGGAGCCCTAGCCAATATAACCAACCAGTAGCTTCAGCATCAGACCTCACAGATGTAATCTGCACATTAGTCTTGACGAGCGACATCCTAACTCAACCGAGACCCAACTCATGTTCAAACTTTCATCACCGGACTAAACTGGTCACTGCGAAAATACCAACTACTTATAAACACAAATTAGTTGAACAGCAGAAAAAATGGAAGCTCTTTTCCATGTTTAGCTGCCCCATAAATAGTCTATTTTATGCAGGGTTGGGATGCCCTATACTCTTATAGGATGGCTTGTTTAATATTGGATTTTCGGGAGGTGAAAAGGGATATTTTCGCAGCATATGAAAATATTTAGTTTAATACGAGCCCTAACAACTAAATGTTCGGATAAAAGTAAATTTTTTAAGTATGAAAGGAGAACTGGAAATTTTACGCAAATAATTAGTAAACACCTAACAATACAATAAGATAAAACCTTAATAACAATATTATGCATGGAAGAAAATTATTTATTGGTTTAACAATATTTTAACCTTAATAATTAACAAACTTTACAAAATTAATTTGCAACTAAATGTTGGCATAATTTTTAATTTAGGACCATTAATAAGAGGTTACGTCCCCTTTTGCTTTAATAGCTGCCTGTATTCTAGCAGGCATTGTATTTATCAAATTTTGGTACAATTCTGGCGTGAAACTGTCCCAAATTTCTTCTATTTTGGCTTTAAGTCCCCAATGGTTCTTGGTGAATTATTGCGTAGAATACTTTTAATTTTATGCCAAAGAGTTTCAATGACATTTAAGTCCGGACTGGATGAGGGCCATTAAAGCACATTTATGTCGTTTTCTCCAAGTTCCAAAACTGTGATTTTTTAAAAACAGTGGTTAGAAAATTACGTCACATTTTTGAAGTGCAATTTTAAAGCTACAATGACCAAATAAAGAATTGGGGATTTTTTTGTACATAAAACCAACATCCAGCTTTGCAATAAAGTAAATTTTACCAATATCCAACCAGTGGTTCCAAAACTGTGATTATTTTAATGTAGGTAGCACCCTCATAAAACACGTTTTTTGAAAAGTGAACTGTGGAACTCGAAAAAAATGCAAAAAAAAATTATATTAACTTTTTCAATATAGTACGATTATTGAGCTTTGATTTAAAGGTTTTTTGACACAAATCCAACCAGCGGTTTCAAAACTGTGATTTTTTAAAACAGTTACTAGAAAATTCTATAATTTTTAAAGGTGCAACTTTGAAGCTCCGATAAATGCCTAAAATCACCAAATAATAAGTTGTGTAACTTTTTTTTAAGGAAAACCAACATCCGGCTTTGCAATAAAGTAAATTTCTTCAAAATCCGACTACTAGATCCAACGTTTTGAAAATATTAATTCTTTGTTTCTAAAACTTTCCCATCCTGCTGGGTTAAAGTGCCACAGTTTTGGAACCGCCGAGCAGATTTTTACGAAATTTACGTTTTTATATAACTAAATGTTGGCATTATAACAGAAAAAACGATCAATATTATGGAAGTTAATTTAGATAACTTTTGCGCGTATGGAAAAAAGACAATCAAATTTACTTTTGTCCGAACATTTAGTTGTTAGGGCTCGTACCCAAGTAGCATTTTTAGACACATTTTGGGTGATGTTTCTTAATTCTGTGTCTGTTTCCAAATCAAAAAGGAAACTGTAGGCTTCAAGTTTGGACATATTTTCGAAGCCTATACATTCCTTATGAATGAAATGTATGTGTTTCCGATCGATTGGCACTAAGCGTTTCCTTGAGTGTTTCGAAAAGCTAACGACTCATGTTTCGAACTTGATTCTTCTTATGTTCCGAATATGTGTCGAAATTGTTCCTATTAATTTTCGATCCATTCATGCGCACTATCGATCAACAACATATATTTTAGATACCTACGGAAACTCTATTAGCCGTCAGTTTCGAAAAAAATAAACTTCATGTTATAGGATAGAACATATAGTAGACACAAAATCGGATTTTCACCTGATGACACAAAATAGTTATGGCGACATCTAATCATAATTATTATTACAGCTGATATAACTGGAACTTCTATAGCTTCGGTAAATCTAATTTTTTCAACGAAAGGCAGTTTTTCGAGTAGTTTCTCATTGTAGCTTAATATCTTTCTTGCCCCACCCTAAATTTTTATATTTTGGAAAAATTATTAAAATTTTTAAAAAAGTTTTTTTTCGAATTTGGTTTCAAACGTTTATAAAATAAAGCATAGCAATTAAGTGAGTTACCATAAAATCCATTTTATTGAATAGTGAGTGTATATCGCCCTTTAAATACTTTTTTTCCTCAAAATAATATAATGGCTGCCGAGTCACATGAAACTTCGGTTCTTAAAGATGGCGACCAATTTTGGGTTTCGAAACGTTTCTCAACTTTGTACTTTCAGAAATTCAAAATATACATGTTTCTACAATGTATCGATAAAATATGGTATCTTTTTATTGTTTCGAATTATTGTCGATATTGTCGCCTTAAAATATATGTAGAGAAACCATGAGAAACAAATGATAAACAAGTGAGAAACAAATAAGAAACAAATGAGAAACACATGGTCACATTTTCGATATTGTGTCCATACATCATGATCATGCGCTCTATAACGACAAACTGACACTAGTGACAGTTGACAGTTCGCAATCTTAAATCTAAACCTAAGTTTTCGAGGTTTTGTTGATTTGTTCGAATATGTCCAAACACAAATAAATAATTATGTATTGTGTCGTCCAAGTATGTTTAAATTGTTTTGTTTTTTCCATTTTCCACAAATTTTTCATGTGATTAATTTATGTAGGTACCTACTGAGAAAAATAGGGTTAACGTTTGTAAAGGTTTCTACATGTCACATTGTACGCATTTTGACACAAACATAAGCGTATCGAAGAATGATAGAAACATTATGGTAAAATAGGAGGTACACAAAAGTTTCTTTTAGCTTCGATACATTGGTTTAAACAAATGTTGCGCATCTACAACGAAACAAAAGTTTGCCATTAATATCGAAACATTTATTCCTCTAAAGTATCATACAATATTACCGAAAATATTCGGGAACAGTTTCGATTGTAATGTTACTATATCAAGAACTTTATCGGAAGGGTTCGGGAACCGAAAAAATGTCGAAATAGTTTCTCAACCATGGAAACTGGCACAAAAAAGTAATAATGTATAGAAACAGTTTCGAATAGTTTCCACAAATCTAATTTGTGTCGATTATGTGTCTGAAAATGCTACTTGGGTGGGACATTAAATTCAGAATTTAACACTGCAGTGGTCATACATTCGAATTAAAAGTTTTCATAATAATTAATTAAATTACATTTTTTCCAAAAAGATCCGTTTACATTTATATCATTTATATTTTCTAATTTTTAGATTTTATTCAATTCTATTTTTTGTTCCTATTGATATTCAGATAGAAGAAGTCGTCGGCTACCGGCAAAATATGTATTGGAAGAAAGCGCCTGCTATTTTACCATAACGAAAAGTGACAACGCATTAAATGTCACAGAATCTAAATGATGTAGATTCCCGTCCGACTGTGATATCCGTCCGTTGCATTTATCCCACGCAGATCATTATAACGTGATGGTTAAAAAAGAAATAGGTTCTTCATATTGTAACGCACATAAGTAGACATCTGGTTTGTGTCGTGCGTCTAATTGTTGAGTAATTTAGTACAGAATATACGTAAGACTAAAATTTGATATCCACTTTTCGGCTGCTTCATTCTGGGATAAAAATCTTAACATTATCTTACCATAATATACTTTCTTCAAAGAAGACGACGAAAAAGTTACATTATGGATGTTGATAATTTAAACTTTGATGTACAAAAACCTTGTATTATTTTATATGTAAGTACTCATTATCTAGTAGGTACTACCTACATTGTGACCGGCGCCTTCACCAAAACTTAATACTTATTATGTAGTACTGTTGTTCATAAATTTATTACTGAATATTCCTTATGTATGGATATAACAAATAACCTACCTGTTTGTAAGAAAACAAATGCTAAAAAGGCAACTAGAGTGTAGGATGTAGTGAGCGACAGCAGCGGCGGTACCGTAGCGGTAGTGGTCAGCGGACGAGACTTGCCCCGTGGGTCTGTGCGCATGCCCATCCCGGCGGTCCCATACTCCCTGCTAGCGCACCCTCATTGCCAGCTCGTCTGAAAAACAAAAAAAAAACATTCAAATACAATAACAATTTTATATTCGTGCTCATAAAACAATAACAAAAAATATCCCATATTGACAAACTAAACTAGCGAATACAAATAATGTGCACGCTGACGCCTCACTTTATTTTTTTTGTGCGCTGTTTACACAACTCAATTAAATGCGACTCGGTGCCTGTGTTGCTCTTAATTCCGTCGCGCTATTTTTTAAAACAAGAATTAAACCATTAACTATAAATGCCATGCTGGCTGGAAATTGCATGAAATTTTATTTATGTGACAAGTGTTAACCAGTAGTTATACAAAACGTTGCTGTTTCTCCGCCGTGCGGCTGATTTACTATCTTATTTCTACACTAAAAGGGTTGCTGGCTGTTGGCTCTTGCGTGTGCACCTTACCTTTTACATTTTACATCAGTTGTTTGTCTTCTTTTAACGAGATAATTAAGATTAAGGTTTTTTTGGAAGTTTCAATATTTACGAGTAATTTACTGAGGAAAATCACCGACTTAGTGAAAAAGTAAATAACGTTAGCAGATAACTAGGTTACGTAAGGGAAGAATATTTAATTCAAAGAGAACTTTAGCGATTTTATCCGTTTAATTAAAATTTTAAATAATCCTATACATATTTTACTTTGGAGCTAAAAACAGATTTAGAAATAAACATCAGTAAATATTATAGTTTTTCAAACTAAACTAAATATTGAAAATAAATTTAAACATTCTTATGTTTTTTAATTTCCCCGTAATTGTCTCCACTTTATTGCAAGGAACTTGTCCGATTAATTTCCTCACAATTCTTCAAATATGTCTTGTAAATTTATAACTATTTTCTACGGGGACGACGACGAATTCTTCAGGAAGAAAAAGTATACTTTCCTCCCTAGGTAAACAAAAAAACTATTTTCTATTCCAGCTACAAATCCTTCAACAACTTAGTAAAGGCGCTTATGATAGGAGAGTTCAATTCTACGAAAACTTGACTCGTAAAATCTTAAATAAACCAAAATTGTGGAAATTATTTATTTCAACAATGAGTCAACATTTTTTTTCAATGAAGTTTTGAATATACTAGTGGACCATATTTTGAGATTTTTCATTTTTATCAAAGAAAACTGATGACTAGGCAACTGCACCATCAACTTCTGAAAAATCAGATACATTGTTCACTTAAAAAATTCACTAAGCATCAAATGCTTTCATTTTGAAGTGTTTTTATTCAAAATAGTGTCTGATTCACAATTATTTCGATGCTTATTTCAGGAATTATAGCGCTTTTTTTTTAGATAGGTAACTTTAGATTTTCTATTAATGCCTAAAATAATGTATAAATATTTAACTCAACTAAATATAAAAGACAAGATACTCAATAAACAATTACTTATTGCCCTTTGCATGTAAACTTAATAGAACTTGAGAATAGATCTCCGATAAAAATGAGAATGCATAAATAGTTTTCCTTATACGAAAATAAACTTTACAAATATTCTAACTAATCAGTAGGTTTAATTTTTACTAATTAGTATTATCAAGTTACAAATATTTGGTTGAGTAGTTAACATTAAATTCAATAGTGCACTGACTATATCTATGGTGTCCAAAGATAACATACTTAATGTACGAGCACCTTTGACAAATTTCCATGATACAAGAATATAGCAAATTTCATTAAAATTTTAAGAGCTACATATAGGAAGGTGCACATTTGGTCTCTCTAATATGTAAATGAATTGCATATACATAATTAGAGAACTATATGCATTTATCTGAATTAAATATTGTTTTCTACACAGAAGTGACAATTAATTTTGTATGAATCTTATGCACGTAACTTTTTATTTTGGAAAAATAATTACCTTTATTCTTAGGGGGTCAATCGCTAATCTAAGTTAAATTTCAGCCAATAAGGAAGATAATTACGTACTGTTAATCTCCAATAAAATATTTAGTTGGCATTTGTACACGAGCATAATATTCTCAAATTTTGATTTTTCCTTGTGCGCATGTGCTTCGAATGAGAATTAAATACTCATGCGCATGATAGTGAAGTATAAGATGCTAGCAATATATGATTAGTACTACATACAGGGTGTCCCAGTTTATATCGTCAGGATTTCACCAGTCGATAGTTTAGCGAAAATTAAAGGTGGTTTGTCTAATAAACTATGGTCGAATGTTGCTTCCTTTTTTACGTACAGGCCATTAAAGAATATAATTATTTTAAATAATTTGCTATAAATCAATAACAAAAAAAGTTAGCCTTCTGAAATTTTGCATAGATCTTTTTTTGTATTCTCTTATTAATAGTGGTTGCAATTATTTTATTTAGAACACAGAGGCGTGCGTACGGGTTTCTTCAAAAACATTTTATTGAATAAAACGTACGCCACTGTTTTTTTTTGCAGCACCAATATGCAGAGAGAATTTTCCATTCAATTTAAAAACTTTTTCGTATCTTATAATTTTTTGATAACTTAACTCAAAATAACCTAATAGTACAGTAAATAAGGGAGAAAAAAAGGGTTCAAATAGACTTTTTTTACCCTACAGCCAATTTTTGTAGAATCTTCTAGAGGGTCACCCTAAAAGTTTAAAACTGAGTTTGTGTATTCGTAGACCCCGCCCTTCCTTCACCAGCCCTCAATTAAGGGTTGGATTTTTTTGTTTATTGAATAACTTTTTTCCTATTAAATTTTTGAAAAAAAGAGTCAGTACAAAGTTGTAAAGAAAAATATTTCCTACAACTTTTCTTTTAAACTTTTTTGATATTGTCGATATTTAAAAAGTTATTCAACAAATAAGTTGAAAATTTCGGGGAAAGAGTAGTAAGTAGTACATACCTAACTAGAGAAAAATTTCCCTAAAATTTGCAACTTATTTGTTGAATATCTTTTTAAATATTGACAGTATCAAAAAAATATTAAAAGGAAAGTTGTAGGAAATATTTTTCTCTACAACTTTGTACTGATGCTTTTTCCGGAAATCTAATAGGGAAGAACCTCTTTAATAAATAAAAAACAAAAAGTTAAGTTATCAAGAAATTGTAAGATACAAAAAAGTTTTTAAATTGAATGGAAAATACTCTCTGCATATTGGTGCTGCAAAAAAGCCAGTGGTGTACGTTTTATTCAATAAAATGTTTTTGAAGAAACCCGTACGCACGCCGCTGTGTTCTAAATAAAATAATTGTAACCACTATTAATAAGGGAATAAAAAAAAAGATCTATGCAAAATTTTAGACTAACTTTTTTTGTTATTGATTTATAGCAAATTATTTAAAATAATTTATTCTCTTTAATGCCCTGTACATTAAAAAGGAAGCAACATTCGACCATAGTTTATTAGACAAACCACCTTTAATTTTCGCTAAACTATCTTCTGGTGAAATCCTGACGAAGTAAACTGGGATTTATATTGTTTATTACAGCAAATTCTGTGGACTTTTCGAGAGCCAGAGAGGCAGAATATACGATCTACCTTCTGAAAATAATTCAAGTACGGTAGGTATGATGTAATTGTTGTATAATTATCAATTAGTTTAATTCCCTAATAAGATATTATCGGATATTATCAACAATTTATAAGAAAAACTCGGTAATTGCTTTTATCTTATCTACATTATTAAGTTACTATAATGCGTTAATTATCTTTAAATTTAACAATGTGGTTTATAAACCCTGAAATGTTGAACTTTTTATACTGTTAGAAGTACTTAAATATTATAACACCAAATTGAAAAGGATTAATTTGTGTTCGTTCCATAAAGATAAATGGGAATAAAAATCGTAGCATATAAATATCTTAAACCATAAACACAGTGCACATATACTTGGAATACAATGGAAGTCGTACAAATGCATTTGTATAGGATTTCATTGAACTTCATTTCTTACAAGTCAACTTCTGAAGACTAAAAAGGAAAAAGCAGGCTATAAAAATAAATTTAAACCCATTATACCTCACCGAATTAAGTAACAATGGTTTATATTCGTTTCACTTTAAACGAAAATTTTCTCATATACTAATAAATAATATTTTTGCAAAATCTAAACCACTCTATATATACCGCCATTTTTTAGTATGGTGATTTTTTATTCATTTAATTGATGAGAGCGGCTTCTTTCCTCTTTATACCAACAGGGGATTTCCCAAATCCTAACAAATATTCCAGCCATAAAGGTATCCGACAGATTTTGTGCTCTCATAATAATATCTGATGGTTTTCAGTCTACTCTAGCTGCTGTATGAAAAATGATGAGGTAAAGTGGCTCATAAATTTTAACGAAGGTTTGAAATATGCAATCTGCGGTGTGGTGCTGGGTATCATGAAAATTTACTTAGTGAATTTCGCCTCAATTGCTACTAATTAATTGTACGAAATTATGTATGAGGTGACTTGGCTCTAGACTGGCTGACTAATGCATTCACTTCACTAACTGATGCTTGATGATAATCCAACCAATCAAGGACCTTGTGTTTGTTCACACAACGTGATGGAAAAGACGTACCATCCCTATCACTATTTTAACGCAAAAATCTCTGAATTATCGATAAACCGGCGCCTTCGCCACAATTTTAACTAAGCAACTGAAAAGGGTGGTTCTAATTTACATATCTGTACCTAGTAAAATGAAAGAGAAATTATTCAGAACTAATTCCTTAAATAACATTTTTCCAGATCAAACGGAAGTTGGATAATAAAGCACTGCTCATTTTGATAAGTTAATTGAAAAAGTTACTTGTGAGTAAAAGATAATCAATAAAATTGTGTGGCATTTTAATTAACCATTATTACTTTATCTATGAATGTTTGTTCAGATTTCTAAGTGGTTATAATACACGATGCAAATTAGCTGAACTCATTCACCGAAAGTTCAATATTTTCCATATGTATGAATATTCAGACAATTTTCAGTTATGTGGCAGGTACATCCGTGACTATCAATCAAATATTTCCATAATAAAAAGATGATATTACACTGTGAAAACGCAATAGATACAGTTTTTGTGATCTTTGGTCAAATCGAAATCAAAGCATTATATTAGTTTGATTGTGTGGTTTCGATACAATTCTTGATTTACGAACTAGTCAACTGTCAAATATACCGCATTGTCGGATTCAAACTATTTACCTCGAATTCTCTTTGAAATCGTCTTTGAACTAGAAACTAGTTAGGAATATTAAAGACGCAATCAGAACTACAGGATGAGATGCTATGTTCAAGTATGAAAAATTACAAATTGAATATACGGTTGATATAATATTAACTTGGATGGATAATTTCATATAATTGTAAAGAATTAATAAAAATGTAAACTTATCTATATACTACCTACTTATAGTCATTTAGTCCACAACTAATAAGATGTTTGCTTTATAATCGTTATTGAAATCAAATATTCAAACACATTAATTTATAATACCTTCTTATTAAAGAGAAATCTTTTACAGATGAAAATTCATAATGTTTTCTGATCTGTATTCTGATGAATATTTCGTGCTAATTTCAAGCATTTACATTTGTGTCGACGGTTAATGACTTTATTATCAGAAACGTAAAACGAAAATAGCTTCATTTAAATCAATAAAGTTTACGATTTAATGCAGGTGGATCTATCGTACAATAATTAGACATGATGGAGTGATGGAATAAATGTTCTTTGGATGTGAGATCATATTTATATACATTTTCCATTTTTAGATGATTTCTTAATTTTTATGTTTTCTGTAAATTTTATGTACCATTAATAGTTACAATCTTAAAATTTGCTACAAAACTTGTAAAAGATAAATTAGTGAGATTTGGAAGGACAATTTTTGTTATTGTAGAGTATTGGTGATGGTATAAATAAATAGCCCGTACGTGAAGTCAAAATAATGTGAAAATACAAAAAAAATAAGTTTTTAAAATTACTGACCTAGGTATAGTATAGAAATTATTTGGAGGTTCAATTTTATTGCGAATATATTCAAAATAGAGACAAAGTCAAAGTGAGGTGTCCAAAAATATCTTGCAGCATTGAAATATATAAAAACAAATATTTTCTTACATTAATCTTCATCCATTTTGAAATTATTAATAAACGGTTTTTTGGATGGCCACTTTTTAAAGATTTATCGTCCCTTAGAAAACATTGTTCTTTTTGTTCTCTTTTCAGAATTTCCATTTGAAGTTTAAGAAAGCGGCACATACATCATAAAATTGATCAAATGAAATTTGAATCCAGCTTAATTTGCTTTATTTAAAAAAAAAACCGATACTTAAAAATATCTAAAACCATTCACATAACTTTCTTACTAACAGTTTTGGTAACACTGTTAATATTTTGGAATTTTTTTAGGTAGTATCTACAAAACTAGATAAAAGGGGCCAAATTTAATCAAAAATTCAATCTATGTTACATAAAAATGGAAAACATTTCATAAACTGTTACAATTTCAAGAAAAACAGCATAAATTTTATAAATGCACTCCCGTCTTCCGTGATATATGTGCACTCATAATTACCATAAAATATAATGTTTTCTTCTTGATATTGAATTTAATTTGTCGGTGACAGTTCGTCTTAAAAGTATGATTATGTTGGAAAGAGTTTTGGCAATAGTGTAATTAATAACTGATTACACTAGTCACATAAGTGCATTTATAAAATGGATACATTCGTAAGATTCTGAAAATGTAAAGCACCTAACCTAACATAATTTAATGCATGTGTTTAAGTAACTACCAAAAATTGTATTCAAACTCTTAGATATAAAATTTTGTTAAATTTTGATGAACGAGTACATTTTGACTTATCGCGGATACAAACATCATTCCGAGTTTCCCTAAACACTGAAAATGGTTTTTGGCTATAGGGATCATCAAAATATGTAAATTTAAAGTTAGAAATAGTTATTTTTGTAACAAGTACCTAAAATCAAGTTTTTGAGACGAACCGTAGCAGATGAGTCCCAAAAAACTGATTTAGATAGTAGTTTATGCAACAATGTAGGAATTAAGAGATTCTGACGAGTGTGAAAATTGCACCAGAGCGAAGCGAACGCGCGAACAAATTATAACAGCATAACACTGACATTTTTGCTGTGCGGTGAGAAAATCACCTTGGCAACCATAAACAAATACAAATAACTCCCGCATATCAGGGAGGGAATGGCTACCCAAGTGAGAAATGTTACCCCCACTCCTTATTCTCCGCGACTACCCTAAAAAGGCGACTTTCTACCCGCATTTCACGCAAATAAAGTGACTATTTTCGTGCAGGTATGAGAAAAACAATATTTTTTTGTTCAAACTCCCTAAAACACATTCAAACCTTTTATTACGTATGATATGTCGGATTTTAATTACCACGTTACCATAGTAACCAGACTGAAATGAGTCTGTAAAATAGAAATAGTCCTAAAAAAATCCATTTTATGGACTGAAATGAGTAAAATAGCTATTTTAGAGAGCGTGTACAAAAAATGTTAATTATCGAAGACAAAAATAATTCAAATTACTATAAAAATATTAAATGCATGAATACTTGACAAACATGCTGGACTTTTTGGTTTGTTTTAAGAATTTTTTTTAAAATGTATGCATTATTGTAGGTAGTTTATTTTCAAAAAAATTTAGTGCTAACAGAAATCAAACAATGAAGCGAGAAGACATAAATTTGTGAAGGCCATAATTCAGAAAAAAGTTTATTCAAAATATTACAACATGATGGACGTTAATCGATTTTCATACAATGAGAAACTTATGCATTTTATTAGACATCAGATATAAAATACAAATTTCCATACATTACTCTATAATTCGAATACTTAATGCAATAGATAGTTAATTGTATTTTCATACTATCTGCTATTCTTAAATAAAACTGTCATTTTCTTATACTTTTTGTTTTATAAAAGTAGCACTTAAGATATTATGGTTTTATTGTGTCCATCAGATATTTAACAGTGCATAACAGAAATTTCAGTTTTAGGAATTCAATAATATCAAAAAATAAATAAATATGTTCAAACCCACACCAGAGTTAATAAAAGGTTCAGATTTTTAGATAAATTATTAATTGTATTAATAGAATACAATATAATTACGAAAAATAAATTCCAATTAGACTCAATCAAAATTGATACAATTTATAAATACTTTGAAATATAATTATTGTGCAAATAAATTCAATACACAGATAATTTGCAAAAAAATCCAGTTAATCCGAGCACAATCTGTAAAATTCTATTCAGTTAAATTCAACTAATTTTCATTCAACCCCTCTGAATTAAACGGCTATCCTGCCGGACTTTTCCAGTGTTTGTGGGAGTAAGAGGCGATTATCAAAATTTATTGCTCCTACTTATAAGTAGAGTAGAAAATTTTATTTTAATTTTAAATGAATGTTTATTTTGTTCCTTTAATAACTCGAATGAAATCTCTCATTTTCATGGATATTGGATATGCACATTTAATGTCTTTTATAATGTAGATTTTTATAATTATTTTTATTTTATAAATGAATAATAGAGGCGAGAAAATGTAAATATATGTACATAAAATCGATTGCTTTGAGATAACACAGTGATTAAATTAAGCGATCACTGTCTCCCTTCTTCTATTGTCTTCTAATATACTGACACATAAATAATATGTCCTTGACTTACACTAGAGGTTATTAATAAACCGAAGATGAAGTTCCCTGAAAAAGATAAGAGGAAACCTCAAGGGAATCTGCAGATATTTATGTATTCGATTAAGGATTCGATAACTTTTGTTTGACATTGTAGACATCCAATTTGAGGGTTATAGTATGATTAAGTCGCCTATCGATCACAATATCCAATTTTTTGTAGCATTTGCAGAAAATTCCAAGGACAAAAAGTTAAGAAATGAATATCGTTTAAGTATGATACAAAGATGGAAGACTATTCATAAAGAAAATGTCTTCAAAATGACTAAATTAACAGATTTTGAGTTGTCGAGCTCCCACAGAATTAAGTGTAAACTTACGTTAAAAATCTAAATTAAATTTTTCATCTTACAATTAGACCAATTAACCTTTTTTCTATTAAAGTTTGTATGTTCTAGCATAATTAAAAGATCTAAGAAATTTTGAGTCATGAATTTACTGCTGAAATTGTTATGATATGGCTTCTAAAGAAATATTTTAATTTCAGGTGTAGTTTCAGCACGAAGAATATTATTTTTGTTAATATTTTCTAAACTATCTATAATAATTTTAAGCTAATTTTGGTAAATAGAAATGAAAACTACTGGAATATGCGTAAAATTAGGAGTGATTCCATTCAACAAAATAAACCCAATTCTGATCCCAGAGCAAACCCAATACAAATTCCAATCCGCCAATCTGTAAACTTATATCGAGGGTCAGAAAAAGCATTTGGAACCTGTGAAAGAGTGAAAGATATCACAGTAAAAGTAAATTTGAATAGTACACCACACCGCCAATATTGAAGCGATGTCGAAGTGTATATGTGTGAGTGTGTGGGGCCGGGGGTTGTATTGGTGGCAATGGCGGGAATCCTGAAGGAAACCGGACATGTTTTTCCACTGCAACGGCGGATATCTTTTGTAGGTGTTGGGTTTGTGTGTTTGTGTGTCGGAATTCGCTTATTTTACTGTTTGCCGCTGTTGAAGCTGTTAGTGCTCTACCTGTTACCACCAAATCAACCAATTTATTTTATTTGCGCACCCCACTAGAGCAAACAGTCTTCTATTAGCTTTTTACCCGGCGCCGTCACCACATATATTTATTTACTGACTTGATTTACATGAGCCAAAACGTACGAAGAATACAAATTATTTACTTACTATGTTTTCTGATCAATATTTATTGATTGATTGTTTGAATATGTGGAAGTTATAAATTCTAAAGTAAACTACAATAAATATTCCTTAGAGGATGTTTCCATGTTACATATGAATGTCAAAAGATCAAGTTAAATATAACTTATTTACCTTTTTATGATGGTATGCTAAAAAGTTATATCGGTGATATATAAATTTTTAGCAAGCAAATTATTCAAAAACAACCAAGAAAAAATAATTAAGTACCACAAACGCGCGTTAAACTTATAATTAACTATTCTCTGAGTAATTTGAATTTTACGAACTCCTATTGGTCAATCGCTAATCTATATTAAATTTAAGCCAATAAGAACAATAGTTAGTGCTATTCTCTGATTAAATATATATTTGACGTTTGTGGAGTATGTTTTCTGTAAAAGTTCTATTTAAGTGCAAGGCTAGCTAGTGATTTTGAAAAATAGTTGTAACAATGTTAATATCGGATACGTAATTGTGCAAAAATTATGAATAAAAAAAATTTACCCATGCGCAGATCACACCTTAACGTAATTGTATATCCTTTGTTGGAACATGCATCACTTCCAAAAAACACTTAAAAACCAGCACACACTCTGAAACCCACCCCCTTTTCTGATGTCCGTCGCCTTATCATCTAAGGGTCATAAACTAGCAACCAGCAGGAAATTCAATGTCACCCAGCTCTCGATTAGTCTTTGAAACAAATTGGAAATCCACATATAGGTTAAAATTGCCACCAACCGACGAGGAAGACGACGGCGGCGTCGACGACATACGCGAAAGGGTAGCGCGCGACTAGCACCACCACCACGCCAACATAAATGTGCGGAATGCTATACGAATACGACGCCCTCCCGAATCCTGTCATATTGATCCACCACCCCGGCGGATTGGCGCGAGACACTCAAATGCCACGGAAAACAACGGAACTGATCGAACTTGAAGCCGATCTGTGTCAGTGGTGGTCACGACATGGAAAATTAAACACCCCGTAATGTTGGTTGATGTTCGTACAAGAGGGTTGGTAGTAGTGTTGGGTCGGATGCCGGACAAATTGGACAAAAGTGGGTAGGTATGCGTCTTGTCAATAGGTATGTTAAGGGTTGCTAATGGATATTGGACTTTTTTCGAATGGACAGGGAAAAATTATGTGTCGGTTTTAAATATTTTGGAAGACGACTTAATTTTAGTTCACACTAAAAATATACTGTATAAGTATTTACATATACGATATGATCAATTAAAATATCTGATGTGTTCAGCACATGACTTTCTTATATAATGCAGATTGCAGATGTACCTACATATTATATTGTGATGTTTGGAAAATGTTGAAACCGAACTCGAAAAAAATCACAATTACTATACTTATTTATTACTTAATAGAAAGTAAAAAGGTCATCAAAGGCTAATTTTTGTATATTTTTCAAGATTTTTAAGTGGAATTTTGAAAATAGTGCTGCATTTCATAGTGTGACTATTTTAGTGTCATAATTTTATAACCACTGTGCAGATTTTATGGAAATTCACATTTTTAGAAAGCGAAATGTAGGTTATTTATTACGAAAAAACTCGTTCCAAGGTTCGAGTGGTTGTCTTTGTAAATTTTGCAGACGTCCACATTTAAACATTGAAGATAGCACTAATTTTTGATGGATTAACCGTTTTCGCGTCACAGTTTTATAACCACTGGTCAGATTACAAAGTAGAATGTAGGTTTTATTACAAACTACTAGTTCAAAGGCTCTAAAGGCTGTAATTGTATGTTTTTCAGGCCTTTAAATAGAAACTTTGAAAATAGTGATGGATTTCATATCGTGGTAGTTTTAGCGTCATATTTTTAGAACCACTGCTTAGATTTAAATAAGTTTACATTTTTATAAATTGGAATGTAGGTTTTATTGCAAAAAAACAGTTCTAAGGCTCTTTGTATGTTTTTAGGCGGATAAATAAATTTTCAAAATATCATCAATTTTCGTGCATTGATGACTTTAAGTTTTATAACCGCTAGTCAGATTTTTTAATAAGTTTACATTTTTACAAAGCTTAATGAAGGTTTCATTACAAAAAACCTTTCTAAGGCTCTAATGGCCGTTTTTATATGTTTTTCAAACGTTCAAATTGAGACTTTGAAAATGGCATAATATCACCAATTTTCGTGCATTGACCATTTTAGCGACAAAGTTTTAGACCCGCTAACCAGATTTTAAATAAATTTACATTTTTACAAAGCTGAATGAAGGTTTCATTACAAAAAAAACCTTTCTAAGGCTCTAATGGGCGTTTTTGTATGTTTTTCAAACGTTCAAATTGAGACTTTGAAAATGGCATAATATCACCGGTTTTCGTGCATTGACCATTTTAGCGACAAAGTTTTAGACCCACTGGCCAGATTTTAAATAAATTTATATTTTTACAAAGCTGATGAATGATATGAAGATTTCATTACAAAATAGCCTTTCTAATTTTATAAAAAATTTCGTAGTAATACTAGTTGAAAATTTTTCTTGAAATATGGAAATTTTTTTCGAAATTGGTCATAATGGATTCCGGACCCCCAAAACCTGCAGTACTTATAAATCCATAAAAACATTGAGGTCGAAAAAATTACGATTAACTATACTTACTTTCAAAAATTTTCATTTGGTAAAAGAAAGCAAAAATGCAAAATTTTTATCACTGAAGACATTAGGTGTGAATATCTTTACAAAATAATCATCCCAAAGTTGTAAATTATAAGTAACGTGAATAAATCAAGCTGGATTACGACTGTATAAAGCTATAGTTTCACCCCTAAAAAGGGAATACAAATTGACAGAGAAAAGGGATAATACCAGATTTAATACAATGTAGGTCAAATTCCCTCAACTGTTTTATATTTCTGAAAAAATGAAAATAGTTTAAATCATAAAAGCACAAACATACTAATTATAGCAGCTACTTTGAAATAGACTTTTAGATTATCAACATCTATAGGTAATAAAACAGCTGTATGTATCAGTATATTAAAAGTGTCATTTTATTTCGTGAGAAAGGAAGTTTGAGCACGACGCGTGACTAAGTAGGATAAAAAAGATTGAACTAGTTTATACAGAAAGACACCAATCTTTATTGAAATGTAAATAAGGAAAAAAGATGAAAAAAGGTTTACAGAATGTCTCATTTCATCTATTTTCTTCTTAACCGGGATCTCAGAATGCGCATAACCCCTGATGGTATATTTTATTATATCTTATTATGATGACATGGAAACAATCCCTGAAAAAACGTCATAATGAAAATGCAGGCTATTGAAATATGAATTTCCAAGGTTTGGATCGAGTAATAAAGCAGATGTAGAAACAAGAAGAAACAAGACTATTAAGAGCATAAACTAGAATACCTATAGTAACCTAGTATCTAGAAGACTTACTTTATTCTTCTGTTGATAATAACAAAGGAAGAATAACGACAAGAAAATCAAACCTTCGAAGCATATTTTGGTTAAAAATTCTTTGAGAATGATTTGGCTAAACAGATCCATTTGTTTGTTGATAGTTAACCTCCCTCCAATCGGAGGCAGCAGCGTAAGAATAAGAATTGATAAGTTCTTATTCTATTCACATTTTTGCTCATGCATTTCTAGATTTATAAATTTCACGCTTTTTTAGTCCACATTGAAGAAAAATAGATACAAACATTTGAGTATTTATTTTGCAGAAATCGTCCTGCTAAGAAGTGAAAATAAAAATCAAATAGTAATTTGTATAACTAGCCTAGAAACTAGAGTTTTGCGAGTGCGAGTAGGGTTTGCGAGCAGAGGCCGTAGGCCGAGGCCTGCAACTACGAGTACTCGCAAAACAGTTTCTAGGCGTGTAATACACACTATTTTTTAAGCCGAAGTTTATTTAAATAAATAAAATTTACAAAATATTTGTTTAAATATTTGGTATTAGGGATTTTTTTTATTGGTAACACGCGATACTTAAAATTGACACTGACAGTAATAGCCGAATAACAGAAATAATAATCCGTTTCTATGGAAAATACAAATTTTCTATATGATTTCAATGATGCCAATCGATAAACTAAAAATTCCTAGTTTTTGCCGGTCTAGCCCGGCAAAACATGAGTTTCCAGCCGATTTATACGAATGCAAAATGACTAATGCCAACCTGAGGCACAAAAAAATAATTGATATCCTTACAGTGAGATCAAAATTAAATGTAAATGGCTAAAAATTGTATTTCAATCAATAATAATTTATAATAATAATAATATTTTTAACGTTTTTCTCAGATTCTAAGACATCATAAATCAAGGCCAGATGTTCTTCATTTAATAATTCTTCAAAATTAAATACTGATGTTTTACTTCTTCCTATGAAATTACAGTAAATAAATAAAAACATCTTCCTCATAGAAATATAAATACGACTATAAACAGATCGAATAGTTGTATTTTTAAATCTCTAAAATAATTATCAGAACAGCTTTAAACTTTGATAAATCAATTGTAGCGTTATGGTTCTTTGCAAGGACTTAAGCTCTGGAATCGTTTGATCTATTTAATGACCAGATTTAGATTCATATTTGGAGCGGCGCTTTTCACCAAAATATGTTATTTTTATTTAGCTGAAAGCTACAGAAAACCCTCATATGCCAGATATTTTTGTATTGTATGACAAGAATAAACACATAAACACTGTTTCATACCATGGAAATAATCTTTTTAAACTGAAAGTAATAATTTAATCTATTTGACAAGGTAGGGCTATTTATTATGTATTAGCTACTTACTTAGGGAATTTATAAAACAAACCCGAAACAAAAAAAGGCATCTGTTAACTGCTTCTCCTCTCTTTCATCTTTCCAGACACAAAATTTAATTAAGGTAATACATTTATTAGCGTTGAAAAACAGGATTAACAATGTCACATTTCCAATGGGTATAATAAATTACAAATATCATATTTTCGCGTGAGACGGCTTAAGGCAGAAGAGGTGGCGTGGTGGGTTTAGGTAATAAGTAGTCGGGAGCTTGAGGGGCTTTTGTGGGGTGCAGATGCAGAACGAAAATAAAGAGAAAGAAGAAGACAGTGCGTGTGTGTGATTACAAGCCCGGAGGCGAACGTGGCGGCGGAGTCGCAAGTCGCTGTTTTGTGACAAAACGAACTAGAAAGGAAAAGCGCCACAGCCGGGAAATATTCGACAGGATATTTGGAATTCAAAACGTGTCGTTATGGCTTTTTTCCTTTGGCTCGGCATCGTATACACTCCCCTTGCAACCCCCATCACACCCCAACAATCAGGTGTTCGCACCAATACAAAAATGAATATTGCTTTATATCAATTTATATTTAACTGGCATCCGCATACAAAATCATGAAAAGAATGGATGAGTTGCTGGGTTCGGGGTTATTTTATTTTGCTTCTGTTTCAATATGTTGTTTTTGTTAGTTATGGTTTTTTTAGAATTGTTATGGATGAAGTTTCTGAATATAATAAAAAGTGTTTTCAATGTAGAATACGGCAGAATAATACCGAAAGGCCAATTAAAGATAGATACGATGACATTTTATTATAATAGATGTAGACGGTCTATACTTACGTAATTATCCATTTTAAAAATTGATGAACCCTTCTCGACTCTAAGATAAATTTTATGTGTAGTGTAGTACATGACAGAATAACATTAACATTTAATTAAAGTCTTAATAAATGTACAAGCATATTATTTGATGGATTTTCAGAACTCCTGTAGTAGCCCAGTCAAATTAGATCAAAAAGTACCTAACACAAAATTGACATGATGGCCAAACTTTTGAGAGCAAGTCGAGGGTCATTGATAAAGCCTCGAACCGCAAAAATCCAACAAAATATCCTTGTGCGTCACGTGATAAGGGTGATTTTTTATATCTTGGTTTCTACTAGTTGGATTTTAATGTAGTTTTTTTAGTTTATTCGGAAAAATATTTCAAACAACTTTTGTTTGAAACTTTTTTGATGCTCTCTTAAAAAAAAGTTATAAGCAAAAACAGGCTCTTTTTTTAGGGGATGAGTTTCTTCATTAAAGTACCTATATATTCTACAATTATGAAAAAAATCATCAAACAAAAGTTGTTAAGGGATAAGGGTGTTATTTCCTACAAGTTTTATTTCAAGTATTTTTTTGTGACACAAAAATGATATAAAATAGAAGGCGCAAAACATTGCACTTTTAGTGGGTGAGTTTTTTCAATAAAATGTAGGTATATGCTTTTCTATTACAATTATGAAAAAATATTTTAAACAAAAGTTGTAGAGGATATTATTATTATTTCCTACAACTTTTAATTCGCGTATTTTTTTGTGACGCAAAAATTACATGAGGTAGAGGGCGCTAATCACTGGTCTTTTTTACGGGGTGAGTTTTTTCAATCAAATATACATAGGTATACTTTTCTATTACAATTTAAAAAAATTAATAATGATTATTACCAAAAATAACGCGAATTTTACCATTAGAAGTAATATTTTGTAAGCGCAGATGACTTTGGCGCCCTCTACCTCATGTACTTTTTGCGTCACAAAATAATATCCAAAACAAAAGTTGTAGGAAATAAGATCCTCTACAACTTTTGTTTGAGGATTTTTTCATTATTGAAATAGAAAAATATATAAGTATATTTTATTGAAGAAACTCACCCCCTAAAAAGGGGCAGTATTTTGCTTATAACTTTTTTCTTTAAAGAGCTATCAAAAAAAGTTTCAAACAAAAGTTGTTTATAATATTTTTCTGAAGAAATTAAAAGAAACTACTTTAAAATCCAACCAGCAGAATCCGAGATATGAAAAAGCACCCTTATCACGTGACGCACAAGAGAATTTTGTTAGATTTTTACGGTTAGGAACTTCATCAATGACCCTCGACTTGCTCCCAAAAATTTGGTCATTATGTCAATTTTGCCATTTTTTAATCTAATTTTACGGGGCTATAGGTAATTTACAAGAACTGAAACAAAGAATTGTTGAAGAATGTGTAAACAGAACGCCACAAATGCTGCAAAATAATTTTCTTAACATGAGAAGGGCGCGTAAACTTATAGATTGAACAAGACAATATTTCCAACAATTACTATCTATAATTTGAATTTTTTTTATTAAACGTTATTAATTTTCCAATTGACCAAGATAATTTTTAATATCTCGGTGCATTCGAAGTATAAAATTCTTGAGGAACCTCTTTAAACTAGGTATAAGAAGTACAATATTTTGCATAATTAATGTGCGGAATGAACCACAAAATAAAATATTTACTATTCCAAAAAACTTTTTTATCTGCAAATTTCCATTCTTTTTTGCATAAATAATAATATTTGTACCTACTCGTAGAAACCGCATGGATTATGCTTTTGAATGAACACGTTCATCATTTTATTTGTAATGCCTATCCCAACTTGTATAGTAATTCAAACACAAAAACTGAACAAACAATAATTTGTACAAAACAAACACACGCACTAATTCGACACCTAAATGAAATCAATAATCAAACGTATACATTTCCATCAAACAGTAACTCGCATATTTACGCCCGAATCCAAAAATAGAATACTAAATTATTTTGTTTATGAATTCAATTTAAAATAAATACATTCTGTAAATGTGATGCAACTTTAATTAAGCTGGAATCACTGTTTCAGTAAAAGATAATTATGTTTTTTAAGGAAAACAAATATTACAACCACATGGTTTTAACTTATATTAGGAAAATATGCCTTGAACTCTGCTGATATTTCTTTAAATACAGGGTGTCCCAGTTTATATCGTCAGGATTTCACCAGTCGATAGTTTAGCGAAAATTAAAGGTGGTTTGTCTAATAAACTATGGTCGAATGTTGCTTCCTCGTACAGGCCATTAAAGAAAATAATTTATTTTAAATAATTTGCTATAAATCAATAACAAAAAAAGTTAGCCTTCTGAAATTTTGCATAGATCTTTTTTTTTTTATATTCTCTTATTAATAGTGGTTTCAATTATTTTATTTAGAACACAGAGGCGTGCATACGGGTTTCTTCAAAAACATTTTATTGAATAAAACGTACGCCACTGTTTTTTTTGCAGCACCAATATGCAGAGAGTATTTTCCATTCAATTTAGAAACTTTTTCGTATCTTATAATTTTTTGATAACTTAACTCAAAATAACCTAATAGTACAGTAAATAAGGGAGAAAAAAAGGCTTCAAATAGACTTTTTTTACCCTACAGCCAATTTTTGTAGAATCTTCTAGAGGGTCACCCTGAAAGTTTAAAACTGAGTTTGTGTATTCGTAGACCCCGTCCTTCCTTCACCAGCCCTCAATTAAGGGTTGGATTTTTTTGTTTATTGAATAATTTTTTTCCTATTAAATTTTCGAAAAAAGAGTCAGTAGGTACAAAGTTGTAAATAAAAATATTTCTTACAACTTATCTTTTAAACTTTTTTTGATATTGTCGATATTTAAAAAGTTATTCAACAAATAAGTTGAAAATTTTGGGGAAAGAGTAGTAAGTAGTACCTAATTAGAGAAAAATTTCCCTAAAATTTGCAACTTATTTGTTGAATATCTTTTTAAATATTGACAATATCAAAAAAATATTAAAAGGAAAGCTGTAGGAAATATTTTTCTCTACAACTTTGTACTGATGCTTTTTTCGGAAATCTAATAGGGAAGAACCTCTTTAATAAATAAGAAAAAAAAGTTAGTTATCAAGAAATTGTAAGATACAAAAAAGTTTCTAAATTGAATGGAAAATACTCTCTGCATATTGGTGCTGCAAAAAAAAACAGTGGTGTACGTTTTAAACATAAAATGTTTTTGAAGAAACCCGTACGCACGCCTCTGTGTTCTAAATAAAATAATTGCAACCACTATTAATAAGAGAATACAAAAAAAAATCTATGCAAAATTTCAGAAGACTAACTTTTTTTGTTATTGATTTATAGCAAATTATTTAAAATAATTTATTTTCTTTAATGCCCTGTACATCAAAAAGGAAGCAACATTCGACCATAGTTTATTAGACAAACCACCTTTAATTTTCGCTAAACTATCGACTGGTTCAATCCTGACGATATAAACTGGGACACCCTGTATAATCGAGAATATTAAACAAAATGAAATTATTCCTTGAACGAGTACAAGAAAGTGCATGTGAATAACCTATACATAAACAACGAATCTACTAATTTATTTGTAGACAGTTTACAGAAGAACAATATAGAAATGTGTTATTCAGTGTCTACAACGAAATATTTTTTATTTTTGGATATTCCTGTGTAGGTGGTTCTGTTGACGAACTCATCGAGAAAAACATCCTTCATAATGCAAAAGTTTCTGGTCCGTTTACAGAGTCTTTATAACGAACAAAAACAAGGACAATGCTAATGATCCTTCAAAAACTCAGGTATTATTTATTCTTACGTGTTTATTTTTTTACGTTTAACTGTAGCATGAACCGTATGTAATTTTATTCTTATTAAAATTAACGAAAAAAAATAAACTTTTAAGTCACTAGCGGTACCTAGTTCACTTTTAGCATATTTAAACTAATTATTCAGTTATACAGTGTGTCCCAGTTTATATCGTCAGGATTTCACCAGTCGATAGTTTAGCGAAAATTAAAGGTGGTTTGTATAATAAACTATCGAATGTTGCTACCTTTTTGATGTACAGGGCATTAAAGAAAATAAATTATTTTAAATAATTTGCTATAAATCAATAACAAAAAAGTTAGTCTTCTGAAATTTTGCATAGATCTTTTTTTATATTCTCTTATTAATAGTGGTTGCAATTATTTTATTTAGAACACAGAGGCGTGCGTACGGGTTTCTTCAAAAACATTTTATTGAATAAAACGTACACCACTGGTTTTTTTGCAGCACCAATATGCAGAGTATTTTCCATTCAATTTAGAAACTTTTTCGTATCTTATAATTTTTTGATAACTTAACTCAAAATAACCTAATAGTACAGTAAATAAGAGAGAAAAAAAGGCTTCAAATAGACTTTTTTTACCCTACAGTCAATTTTTGTAGAATCTTCTAGAGGGTCACCCTGAAAGTTTAAAACTGAGTTTGTGTATTCGTAGACCCCGCCCTTCCTTCACCAGCTCTCAATTAAGGGTTGGATTTTTTTGTTTATTGAATAACTTTTTTCCTAGTAAATTTTCGAATAAAAGAGTCAGTACAAAGTTGTAAAGAAAAATATTTCCTACAGCTTATCTTTTAAACTTTTTTTGATATTGTCGATATTTATAAAGTTATTCAACAAATAAGTTGAAAATTTTGGAGAAGGAGTAGTAAGTAGTACCTAACTAGAGAAAAATTTCCCTAAATTTTGCAACTTATTTGTTGAATATCTTCTTAAATATTGACAATATCAAAAAAATATTAAAAGGAAAGTTGTAGGAAATATTTTTCTCTACAACTTTGTACTGATGCTTTTTTCGGAAATCTAATAGGGAAGAACCTCTTTAATAAATAAGAAAAAAAGTTAAGTTATCAAGAAATTGTAAGATACAAAAAAGTTTCTAAATTGAATGGAAAATACTCTCTGCATATTGGTGCTACAAAAAAAACAGTGACGTACGTTTTATTCAATAAAATGCTTTTTAAGAAACCCGTACGCACGCCTCTGTGTTCTAAATAAAATAATTGCAACCACTATTAATAATAGAATACAAAAAAAAATCTATGCAAAATTTCAGAAGGCTAACTTTTTTTGTTATTGAATTATAGAAAATTATTTAAGATAATTTATTTTCTTTAATGGCTTGTACGTCAAAAAGGAAGCAACATTCGACCATAGTTTATTAGACAAACCACCTTTAATTTTCGCTAAACTATCGACTGGTGAAATCCTAACGATATAAATTGGGACACCCTGTATTATCTGCATGAAATAGAATTGAAAATATTTTATACTTTTTACTTGATTCACGATCGACTGAATGAGGACATTTGGAGTTAAAGTTTCACACAAGACTTTTATGAGCATTTTTTCCAGATGTGATATGTATCAAGTTAAGACGCATGTGAAAATATTGGGTGTCATCTGCAATAACTAGACGCTGATTTTGTAGCAACATTTTTCAAGTCAAGAAACAATATTCATATTTCTCTTGAGTAAAATTACCTCCATATTCTTTCCTTCAGAATCAGCTTGGAGCTAAGATATTTGCAGTAAGGAATGGGGTCAAACTGAAGTAACCTTGTTTTTAGTATTAATGTATTGTTTATAAAGCACATTTGTTATATCACTACATGTTACATGACATTTACTAGTAAAGTTTGTCTGGACTGCGTTGGCTATTTTGCTTATTTGCATGACAATTCTACACAAAATGTGGAAATAAAGATGTAAATTTATAGTGATAAGAACTTTACATGTAGATATAAATTATTACCAGGTACAAAATTTGCAAGTGGAAGATAATAATACATAATAAAATTAAAATAATTAATATGTTACCATATTTTTAATTAACCTACCTAGGAATATTTACATAATATCAGGTGTGTACGGACTTCATTATTTTTATTCACTTACTACTATATAAGATCGGGCTGTGATTATATTCAAGGACATAATTAAATAATCTAGGGCCATAAACGACTACATACCTGCCCTTGTTTTATTTATTTCAGCACTACCCATAAAGATAGGTTTAGTTTCTCGTATTATGTTGATAGACAGAGTTATTATACCTTATACCCTTACATGTTTATTTATGTCTCGTTTTGTATACGAATTTTCCTACCTGATAAATTCATATGTACAGAATAACATTCTCAATACCGTTGTATGTTGTAAACTAACATTGCTCTAGAGTAGTTGAGTTCCTAAGTTAATATTAGCGTACAGTTTGTTTATAATGATCAGATAATCTAATCCCAAAAATAATTAAACGTTGGTTCCCAAAATATACTATCTTTATTCTTCCTCGAAGTATCGAACCGAAAATATAATGATTACCTATAACATTATTCTAGTCCTACAAAAACGAATAAATACCAAGTTTTTAGTGGCTTCGAGCTAATAAATTTGGTTTTGAAATCCCACTTATTACAATTATCATTTTATGATCAAAGAATAGATGTTACGAAATATGTACTTAATTAAATTCTCTGTAAAGAAGTTGACAACTATAATTAAAATAACGTTATGTGTTTTCAGAGAAAGACCTGCATAAGTTACAAATTTATACAACTCATTTTGTCAATGAAGTAATTTTCCAATATGTACTTTGTTTAGGAATCAATACAAAGGGCGACCCTAATTTGACAGGACGAAATCCTCGTGTAAATCCAAATAAATTCCTTTTTGTCCTAAACCTAACGATAAATAACGAAATTGTAATTGATTGATATAGGTATTAATAAATTAAGATATTTTAGAACATAAAGCCACATTATTTTTGTTGTATAAAATAAATAAATCTATTTGTGTACAACTGCATCATAAAGTACTATTTATGACATAGTTTTACGGTTATAAAGTAGCTCTTTATACACTAGTGTATAAAGTTACTTTATTTTACTGTTACTATAAATTATCTAAACATTTGCTGTCAGTGTCAAAATTTCTTGTTAGTAAAAATGAATAATCTGCTTCATTTTAAAATACATAAAAAATTTAGTACAGAAACATTGAATCAAATATAAGGCAATCTGTGATAAAATTTTTGAGTGTTTCAAACCTTTTGCGTACGAAAAGGGGGTCGACCCTTAGTGTAAAAAACCACTTTTGGACAAGCCATCCCCCTCTCATTTTCCGCCATCTTGAAAAGAAGAGTGGGTCCGACTTTTGAGGATAACTCGGAACTCGTCGATTTTTTTGAAAAAGAGATCGAGAGCAATTTTATAGAGGATGAAATTCCACACATTTTTTACTTATTACATTTTTTCATATCTCTTATTGTTTAAATAATATAGCAGCGCAAAGTGGAAAAAAGGTGAAAGTCGGATTTTTTCGCATTTTTATCATAGTTTTATGAATGAAACGATTACTCTTTGAATAATTAATAATTATTATTCAATTTGCAATATAAATAACCGGAACTGCTGAAATTAATTTCTTGGGGGTACCAGGCCGACAAATGTGGCAAAGCTTGTCTTAAGGCCGGCTTCAATAGCAGAAATTTGGCAGAAATGTAACGCCCAAACTTGTAAAAATGATCCCAAAATTAACGGCCCACCCGAAGAAGAACATCGAGGATGAAAGTCCAACTTTTCCGTACCCATAAGTAGACCAATCACCCAAACAGATAGAAATGAATCAGAAGTGCTAGATTTAGACGATGAAAACACCGAACCTAGTGCATCAAAGAGGACGAGAGACTGACAAGACAGGAATTTTGGATATCAGTGGTTTAGGCCTACAAGGAAACCACGTAAAAAAAACGCTTATTCAAATCTACGTCACAAGTGGTGCGGAAAAGAATTCAGTAGAAATAAAATTGATAAAAAATGATACCACAACTATATGCGAATCGTTTGTGAAACAATTGCAAAAAACCTGAAAAAAAACACCGACATACAAAGAGAGCGCTTATTTATTTATAAATAATTATTAACAAAAATTTTTCTGTGGTAAAAAATGGCACTGGAATGTTAGATGTGTATAGCAGTGAGAATTTCTCTTGGTTCGATTTTTGTTTGCGTAGAGACAATTTTGTTTATTTGTTAATTGTTATTGCAACATTTTTTTGCATAAATAATGCAAATTGCATAATTATTATTATTTATTGAAAGGGTAATAGTTTCTTTCATAAAACTATGATAAAAATGCGAAAAAATTCGATTTACCAAATTTTTACTTTGCGCTGCTATATTATTTAAACAATAAGAGATATGAAAAAATGTTATAAACAAAAAATGTGCGGAATTTCATTCTCTAAAAAATTGTTCTCGATCAGTTTTTAAAAAGAAGTGACGAATTCCGAGTTATCCTCAAAAGTCAAACTCACTCTTCTTTTGAAGATGGCGGAAAATGAGACGGGGATGGCTTGTCCAAAAGTGGTTTTTTACAATCAAGGTTGACCCGCCCTTCGAATGCAAAAGGTTTGAAAGACCCAAAAACTTTATCACAGAGAAAGTCTAATGTTCCTGTATTAATTACCTAATCGCCATTATTTACTCCATAAGTAGAACAAATGCAAACAAAGAATTTTTCCAAAAATGATCCGATTGAAGATATTTTTGAGGATTATAATTAAATTCGGGGAAGGTATTATATTGGGTTCTCTGCCACCACTAACATAATCCGCCTTAAGGTCACGAAATTCAGAGCGAACTTATTGACGATTTCCTAAACCTTTTGTAATTACTTTAATTAAAATATTAATTGCCGACATAATGGAACGACTATATTGTTAATAGCAAACCGCACAGCTTGGTGCATTATTAAAACTTATAATTTCACATCTTGATAATATAAAAACATATAGGTACATACTACATAGTATCGATAATAATTTAAAACAAAAATTACATAATCGTCATTTTATTTATCGACAATTCAATATGAATAAAAAACTGCCTCTAATTACCATTGACAAAAAACAATAAGCGTAAGAATGACAGGCCATTCAACCTACAAGACTCAGCCCAGCAACCGCAACACATCTTTCGCTTGGTTAGGATTTTGATTTTGGCTGAGAGATGTGTTGGTGACGTCATGGGCGGAACCGTTACGTCACTGGTTATCGATCGATATGTATAATACTAGACTGGAGCGAAGAGTGAAAACAGCTCTTTGAGTAACTTGACTTGATTCTGGAATTATTAGATATAATCTGCTCCCTATTTTACAGCCCTTGCAATATTTCAGGTGCAGGTTAATTCGTCTTTGTTCAATATCTATACATATATGAACTTTAGCTGAAATTATTCCGCATGAATAATCTTATAAATTCGTTTAAATAACAGCATCTTTTATCTTGTTTTCCAGCACATTATTAAACCTTATGTGTCCATCAAAAAAAGTATTCATTAACTTTGTTATGATGGTCTAAAGAAATTCTGTAATCTTTTATTTACTCCAATACACTGTTTACAGTTTCCAGCTTGTTTTCTTGTCCGCCCCCTTCAAAAACAACCTCCAGCTTTCATATTAAGAATGAAAACGTGCTATTATAAAGAAAACCTTTTAGAATTAAGCAGTAATACCATATGAAGGTATACAATTTTTGTCGAATCACTTTATTTTGTTGAAATATTTATTGAAAAAAATGTTTAAAAGCCTCCAACGAAACCCATAGAGCATCAATTGCATCAGGTTCAGTCTAGCATGAATTTATACAGAATAACGTTGTTCTTTCTGCAGGTTATTCTATCCGAAGTTGTTTTAGCTAATTATAATGATATTCGATTTCTGCATACATTTTTTTCTAATAAAAATGTTATGCTCACTTGTAGTTTTTGTTGGAAAAGCAGTAAGTGCATTAGAATATTTTTTTAACTAGAGGATATATTATTTTTATTTGTTGCAGGCAAAATAAGATCGTTTCTTAACGAGAATTTAATGTCGAGCAGGCCAAAGCAAATCGCCATTTTCAATAATGAAGCCAGCGATAAATTCTTCCAGCATTTGGCAGCGGATAATGTGTTTGTGTTGGATCTTAGAAACTGCAAGGCTTCTGAAAATTTATTTAAAATGGTTAAGCCCAACAAGTTAGTTCCAATAAATAATTTCGTCTTTACAGGTTGGATACGAGGGACTATTCCGATACAACTTAAAGTACTTATTGTTAATATCGAATGACGACAGTGTCAAATTCCTGAATATACTTAAATCGTTCCCATTATTTCCTATAAGCGATGTTACTTTGGGGTTGTGTGAAGTTAACAGCGATATTCAATTATATCAAACATATAAGATGTTCCCGGAAGACGAAGATATCGGTAAAGAAAGTTTAATAAACAATATTAATTCACTAATTGATTTATTTATTTAGTTATGGAACAAGTCGGAAATTGGACTGCAGAAAATGGATTAACAGAACTGTATAAAACTGTCCCCATAATAAAGAGGAGATACGATTTTAAGAAGAAATTAATAAATGTTGCTTGTATTGTCTTTTCTAATGAAAGTTTTAAACATTTTGAAGATTTTAGGTAGGTAGTATTCAAATCATTGAGAGAATAGTCCAGGTATTCTTAAGAATGTAAGTTTTATTAGATAGTTATTTACGTAACTAGTGCGAAAAGTGGTACGATACTTTACTTAACTAGACGGCATAATTCAATATCAGCGTATTCATTTTCTAAAACTTAAATTGTACCGACTTAGAAATATTCCTGTGTGGTTTATCCAATCTATATTTTAAATTTCCTCCCTGCTGTAGAGTTTTGAATGAAATGAATAATTATTATATTATTTTGTGTGTTACAGGTATCCCATGCAAGACACTTATTTTAAACAGGATTTTCCAACAATTCATACTGTATTACAATACTTAAATTTCAGTTATAATTTACGACCCTTCGACAAGTTCGGATACTATAATGAGGTAACGAAAGAATGGGATGGTGTAATAAACGATTTAAAATCTGGATACAGCGACATATCAGGTAAAAAAACGTAAATTGTAGTTCCTCTTTTTTATTACAATTCGCAGGGCAATTTGTAGAACGAATAGAGTTGAAAATAAACCATTTATTATTTAATTATAATAATCTGGATTCAAAATTGGGTGTTTGCTCTTACTTTCCCAGTTCATAAATTTAGGAATCGACAAAAACTCAAATATTAGCCACAACTTTGAGACACGTGATTGTTTTTGAAAAATAAGTTCGATCTTTAATACAAGGTGTCTCTAAAAGGTCTTTACAAAATCCTACCACAAATTTTTGGGCTCAAAATAATTCGATTGAAGCAAACATACCTTAGTCCAAAAGTCCTTCCTTACAAGGCGCTAAAAAATATCTTTCCAAATCGTTTTTTAAGTATATCTACAGAACGGTTTAGTGTAGAGACTTGAAATTGGGTGGGTTAATAAATAAGGAAGCTACAATGTGATGATATTACAACCAAAATAATATTGTTCAGTGTCGTACTTATAGGGGGGGACTCAGTGTTTTTTTGGATATTTTTTGTAGGGTATTGAATTTTTTTACAAAATAACAAGAATTATAATAGACACACTCAAGACACGTAAAAAAGGTATACTTGTTTGACTTGCGTTAACTCAACTGTTCGCGAGATATTTAACTTCGAAAATTTTTTTTGCTATAAAAACAATTTGTGACTTACCCTGTATAGTAAAAAATATTGGGTCACTCTAATACAGCTGATTCTACGTCCAAAACTAAGCATAAATTGTTGTTGAAACCGACCCCCAAAAATGTTTCGTTACTAAAATACAGGGTGTTAAAAGATGTATTTTTTATTCGCCCTCTATCTTTTTTAGGTATATCTACAGAACGGTATAAGATAGAAATTATGTTTAGTTTTGGACGTAGAATGAGCCGTATTAGAGTGACCCAATATTTTTGACTTTACAGGGTGTCACAAATTGTCGTTTTAATAGGAAAAAAATTTTCAAAGTGAAATATCTCGCAAACAGTTGAGTTAATGCAAATCAAACAAGTATACCTTTTTTACGTGTCTTGAGCGTATCTATCATATTTCTTATAATTTTGTAAAAAAATTTAATCCCCTACAAAAATTATTCAAAAAAAACCCTGAGACCTCTTCGATAAGTACGCCACTGAACAATATTATTTTGGTATTAATACCAACAAATTGTAGCTTCCTTATAGACTTATTAACACACCAAATTTCAAATCTCCACTTTAAACCGTTCTGTAGATATAGTTAAAAAATTATTTGGAAAAATATTTTTTAGACCCCTGTAACTCAGTAGAACTTTTGGACTAAGGTATGCTTGGTTTAAACGAACTATTTTGAGCCCAAAAACTTGTGGTAGGATTTTGTAAAAACCTTTTAGAGACACTCTGTATAATAGTTAATTTATTCAAAAATATTTGTAAAAAGTTTTTTAACGAAAACGATATTGTAGGTGTAAATGATTAAAATTTTTGAGAATGTACCTATCTGATTTTCTGGATTCTGCTCTTGCATGATCCATTATTTCTAGGGTCCTGATAGCAGTTCAAAAATCGAAATTTATAAAGAATTGTGGTGATTGTTACGCCACTGCTTCGAAAATTCATAACGTGATCAATTCTATCAAACTAGACATGTCCATCATATTTATTAATTAATGTTTAAGTTTAAGCCATAATAATTGGTGATATTGTAGTATTTCTTATTTACAGGTGGATCTATATTTTTTAATTTGGAACGATTTGAGGTTGTAGACTTTTTAAAAAGAGTTAGTCCCATGAATATGCGGTTTCTACTAAAAAAACCATCAACATCATACATTCGCAATATTTATTACATGACGTTCACCGGAAAAGTTTGGTTGGCCACCTTAACTATTTCGATAATTTTCATGCCAATTCTTTATGCTATGCTAAAGTGGGAATTTGAAAATAATATCAACAAAAAGGTAAACAACAATATTTAATTTATTCGATCGCAATTTACCCGCTGTTGAATTGAAACTTATACAGCGCTTCAAACAATATTAATAATTTATTCATGTATGAGCAAACATCAAATGTAGAATCGTCATTTATAATTTGCTGTTTATGAAACCATAATATTTCAGCTTGTGAATTTGAAGCAACGCAAATACTCAGTGAGCGATGTAACTTTAATTACTTTGGAAGCTCTGTGCCAACAAGGTGATCATAAGTTGCAGCTAAAAAGATATAAAATACATTTGTTTGAATTTCTAGGAACTACAACTGAGCCTGCAAGTTTCACCGGAAAAACTGTAACACTCGTCTTGTTTTGTGCTTTTATGTTTTTGTATGTAGCGTACTCTGCCTATATACTAGTTCTATTACAATCAACGATAAGAATCAATAAGCTCTCGCAGTTACTGGAGAGTCGCATAGAAGTTGGCGGATTAAAAATCAACTATATGAAACATTATTTTGAGGTAAGAACCATATAAATTGGGAGTTAATTTTTTATTTATTCATGTCAAGGCACCACAATCTGGAGTACTACGGGACTTGTACAGGAAAAAAATCTACCCAAATCAGTATTTCCCATTTGACGTAGGGATGAAAAAAGTTCAAGATGGCAACTTTGCGTTTCACGTTCCACTTGGAATGGCATACCATCACGTTATGGGAAAGTTCACTAATTATGATATTTGTGGACTGCAGGATCTTCGTGGATATACAAATGTATGAAACTGTTTTATTTTATCTAAAATTATACCACGTTTTTTTAGTACGAAGGTTACGTCGCTGTTCCAAAAAACTCACCATTTAAGAAATTTTTCATGGTCGGGTAAGTGTATCATATAGATACTTACACCCTGGATGTTGATTTTTCTAAATTTAACGTTTACTCTATAGACTTATAAAAGTAGATGAAAATGGTTTACAACATCGTACTATTTCTCGTACTTTTGTTAAACCAAAATGCTACAGCCATGGAGGAAATTTTCAATCTGTAAGGTTTTATGATTGTAATCATGTATTTTACATGTTTGCAACTGGTATAGGTATGGCTTGTTTAACGTTATTAGCCGAAATGTGTATTCATAGATATTTGAAGAAAAAATGGGAGGAAAATAAGATTATCGTTAAAAATAAGCGACATTTCAAGATGTAGTAAATTAAGTTTCTGCACATAACTTTCAATATGTAGATAAGAATTTTTTTATTATTGAGTAGTATTTACCTACTTACATAGTTACATAACTCGCTACAGTCTGCATTAATTTTAGCACTCCTGAAGAAGTCAATATATTTATTATCAAGAAAGTAGGGATGCTTCAGTGGGCAGGTTTAACCAACTCGCTAATTGGCCTGTTCGTTTCACTCAATTCACTCATCATGCGTTTCCCTCTTACTCATAACAGAGCAATATGTAATGATAAATAATCAAATATAGTAGATATTTTTATGTCTTTTAGCAAAATAAATAAATATGTCAAAAACTATCTAAAAACCGTGTAAGTTTTTCAAATAACCATAAACTGTTGTGCAATTTTATTTTTTGAAGCTACTTTAACACATATTTTTCAAATTACAGGTACACTATTAAGCATAATTCTAACTATTATTAGCTTCTTACGTATTTGTTGTAATAAATATCCTAACCAATAAAATAAAAATAAAAGTCATTTATAATAAATTTGAGTTTATTTAATTGAACTTTACACTATAAAAAATATCCTGTTTTTGTTTAAGATCATCGTACAACAGCACGGAAATGACAAACGCCCAAACTCTAACTATAATGCGCAGAACCCTTGCGCACATTGTCTATCTCTTAGTTTTGGAAAGATCTATCATGAATTCTATATTATACAATAAGAAAAACTAAATTGTGAAATATCCAAGCTATACGAAAATTTTCAATAACTGATGAGCCTTCCAAAAAAGAATATGAAAACGATTAATAGTTTGAAAAGTTTTAATTATACTGAGTAAAACAGCCACACTTTGAATTTGAAATGGCAGAAGGTACAAAAAAAGTAACTCAAGAAATGTACTTTGGAGATTTCCCATTTATACTTTTTTGATGGGTAAACTTCAATAAACTAAAAAAATAGTGACTATTTGTCTAAAAATTGATACAAATTTTCGTTGAGATGACCTCTCATTTATTCTGGTCTTTTATCTAGTTTAGGGGAAATCTGGTGAAGCGTGGAATAAGTTTCCGGAATACAAATTTAACGCACAATAAACTAAATTTAAAAGTTACAAAAATTTCCAAAATATCCATTTTCGAATTAAGGACGAACCAATTCTGTAGCATGGATCCTGTCTTATTATATTAATTGCTTCTTAACTATTTGATATTAATGGGTAATAAGTTCTACATGGTCCATCTTCTTTATAAAAAAAATCTAACTGATTTAAATCCGGAGATCGTGGTGGCAAAATCAGTGATTCTCCATGACCAGTTATGTGTTCATCATTGGTATAGCAATTTTTAAAGTAACTTCTTAAACGTGATGAATCTGATGATAGCATTTTTTAGAATTGCATCAGCTTTCATCTGTCAAAGTTTGTCACAGAGCTAAAAATATAGTTTTTATATGCCCTCACATAATTATATTTCAGTCGTATCTCCAGTACCTTTGTGCTACCATATCGCATATAGAAAACTGTAATTGACTTTGTCAATCTATAATTCAATTAAATATCATTTCAAACTCCACAATTTTTTTATAAGCTCCAGTTGCAAATTAATACCGGGAAAAATTTGATATTACAGAGAGTACCGATAAAAAAATTTAAATATAAATTTTATAAAAAAGCAAGAACCGATAAAAATATTTATGGTTATGAAACTATTGAGAAACATAAAAATATTTCGTAATTCCAAAGATGACAAGCCAACTCGTATATCAGTTTTTTTTTTCAAGTAGGTATATTAATCCTAATCATCATAATTCTCTTCTTCCTTGACCTCCGACCAAACCAAAAAGATTGATTGACTTTAATGACCTCCGGCGATAGAAATTTGATCCCTCTTCAAAACACCTGGTCAATGTGTAAACGATTTCTGTGATGTGCCTTTTGTGGCCACAACGTTCCTCCTAATGTGGAAACCTTTCACACATGATCGAATGCATAAACAGGCCGGAAGAGGGTGCACAAATAAGCAGGAATAAGTCGATGCTTGAACAGGGCGCTCGACTAGGAGCTCGAAGACTGCCCTCAAAGGTGAAGGTTGGAACGCGAGTTTGTCTAAGTTAAAATCTGTACACCCCAGAGGTTACCCGTCAAGTGTGCTCAATAACGTATGGCCCCACGGGAAATCATCACTGCGCCGAGCCTGTTCTCTGCTCTACCTGAACATTTAAAAGCGATTTAATTTTCAGGCCCCGCAAATTCTCTGCCGTTGTGTACGCCGCCTATATTTTATATATTGACAAAAAAATGTGTTTACGGAAAAAATAAAAATGTGAAAAAGTAAGCTCGAGTTGTTTTATTATAGCAACGGTTGGAGGGTTTCTAGTTTTGGTACAGCATTCTACATCATTATAATTTGCCTGCTCTTGTTTCCAAAGCATTAGAGCCCCGTGACATTTTTTCAAAGCAATTTAATTTCGGGCTCGGCAAACTGTACGCACAAACACAGGCTCACAACCAAAGGCAGTAACAGCAGCAAGAGGGAATAAAGGGAATTTAAAATTATGTGATGTGACTTATCCGACAAAATTGGATAGTAGTGAATTTTTGGGTGCTAATGTAAATTTCAACTCATTCAAGTTGAGCTTGTTAGCAGCCGGGCGACAGCGGGGTAGAAAAGCTCTACTAACTTCAGAATGCTCTTAACTGCAAACCTTGCGCTGCTTGAGGAACATATTTCATGCAAGAGTCGTGTGCCAATTTCCAAACACACATACTACACAAAACGAAAGGCTTTTACATTATAATATAACAACTAAATCTGTAATTCGCACTCATATTATAGTTAGGGTGTTCCACTTTTTTGTAGGAGGACTTTAGTTAAAATTAATGATCTCGTTAATAGTGGAATGAACCGAAATCAAGCAAGTATAACTTTCAAAAGTTCCATTCTCTAAAATAGATGAATCACCCTCCATAAGTGCGCCACTGAGCAATATTACTTTTCTTATAATACCCTCAGATTACAGTTTACTTAATTTCTAATCTCTAACTTCAACCATTTTGAAGACATAGGTGGGTACTCAAAAAATTATTGAAAGGTCCTCTATAAGTCCTGCTACAAAAAAGTGGGACGCCCTGTAGACAACTCAAACAAACTCATATTTTTTAAGTGCAGCACTAAGCAGAACTGGTGGAAAATAAAATTTATGTCACACTTTCCTATACTTTTTAATATTCTTAAGTTATGATTTTTCGTAAAAGTTGGAATATCTCGAGGTTTCGTTGGACGCGATGCTGTGCGCCGTATTATCAGAAGTTTATCTTTGGAACTACGTGAGTAGGTTGGAGATGGGAACGGAACATATCCATAGATTTAGAAGGCTTATAAGTAATCCTTTTATTTGGGATTAAGACTTTCTTCAAGTAAATAAAGATTCGCTCAACTAGCGCGACGTCGAACAAAAATCAAATAACATATTTTAGAGTTTAGGTACTTACCCAACACATTTGCTTTTCTGGATTCCTATACTTCCACTATGCACCTGAAAGAAATAAACACTATTAAAGTAAATTGAACCAAACCCAAAGATTACTAAATTTATATTACATAAAAACACAACGCCAAGTAAATGAAAATATATAAGTACGAGCCCCAACATTTAGTTATATAAAAACGTAAATTTCGTAAAAATCCGCTCGGCGGTTCCAAAACTGTGACACTTTAACCCAACATCGTAGAAACAAAGAATTATTATTTTCAAATCGTTGGATCTAGTAGTCGGATTTTGATGAAATTTACTTTATTGTAAAACTGGATGTTGGTTTTCTGTACAAAAAAGTTACACAAGTTTTTATTTGGTGATTTTAGGCATTTATCGGGGCTTCAAAGTTGCACCTTTAAAATGATAGAATTTTCTAGTAACTGTTTTAAAAAATCACAGTTTTGAAACCGCTGGTTGGATTTGTGTCAAAAAACCTTTAAATGAAAGCTCAATAATCGTACTATATTGAAAAAATCCTGAAATGTTAATATGATTTTTTTTTGAATTTTTATTCGAGTTCCACAGTTCACTTTTCAAAAAACGTGTTTTTTGAGGGTGCTACCTACATTAAAATAATCACACTTTTGGAACCACTGGTTGGATTTTAGTAAAATTTACTTTATTGCAAAGCTGGATGTTGGTTTTACGTACAAAAAAATCTTTATTTGGTGATTTGTAAAGTTTGCTAATTATTAAAGTTAAAATATTTTTAAAATCAATAAATAATTTTCTTCCATGCATAATATGGTTATTAAAGCTTTATCTTATTGTATTGTTAGGTGTTTACTAATTATTTGAGTAAAATTTTCAGTTCTCCTTTCAAACTTCAAAAATTTATTTTTGTCCGAACATTTAGATGTTAGGGCTCGTATAAAATTTGTACAAAAACTTTTATTTGTACATGCAGATATATGTGAGCTTATATTTAAAATGCACTAATTTTATTGGTTGTTAACAGATCTATGTCGGTAGATTGGAGTATTTTAAGTATAAAGTAATGACAAGTAACGGTTATAGAAAAATAATTAAAATAAACTTTCATTTTGAGGGTTGAGGTGTCTAGAAGTATAGAAGGAGAAAATACCACTGTTTTAGATCGTGATATTTCCACAACAAATGTCAAAGTTCAAGTTAGGGTACATAAGCATATTATCATTGAAAGTTAAGTAAAACGAAGTCGAAGTAGAAGATCAAAGAAACTCTTAGCTATATAATCGATCATCTCATGGAATAAAAATCGAGAGCTCCTGTCATGAAATCTCCTATTCACTCTTACTAGGTAATCTAAATATAAGCAAAAAAGTAAATATAGTACCTACATTTGATTTCCTTTTTAATTCAACTTCCACTTGAAAATGTGTAGGCAATGTGTTATTGTCTTAGATATTCAAATTAGGAACGTTAAAGTTAAAAGCAAAATTCAATCCATCAAATTGACGTCATTCATCTCTGTTTTCTGCCATGAGACAATTTAGATCTACACACCAATTGATATAATACAATTTCCAAGCGCTCAAAAAAGTTATAAAATATCCTTTTATTTTACCCAATCCAATTGCCACCCACACCAAGGCGGAAAATTTCTTTTCAACGTTTCCAGTCTGATGTGCAGTCTATTTTTGGATAGTGGATATTCAGCCAAAGCAGCTTCCGAAATACCGAAGCAATTGATTAATCATAACCCTAATCAAACTTTAGTTTGTGTCCGAAAAGTTGTTGGAAAACTTCTCCTCCAATCCGATCATAAATCTCAATGGCACCCGCATTATTATTTTCGGTAGAAACGTTTATATTAAAGGCATCGGATCGCATTTAGATCCCAAGAGAAATAAAGAATTGAAAATAAAAGTAAAAATAAAACAGTTTTGGTTTTAATCAAACTAAAATAGAAACCACAAGAAGGGGTTAATGGGGATGCATGAAGTTTTCATAAAAATAAGTTGTCGTGGTCGTAGCTATATACAGGGCAGCTAAAAATCTACGAGCTAGGTTTGGATGAACTTAAGAAAAATACTATCAATAAAAATTTCATATCCAGTTTTCAGAAAGTCACTTTATTAACATGACGTTTCGCCAGTCATGCTGCTAGCTTCATCAGAACAAGTTTGAGACAGGAAAATAATCCTGGTTGCTGTTGTAGAAGTTTGCATAACTTCAGAACTGGATACCAAATTTTTCCTTGTAAGTAGCATTAGCATTTTACTTTTTTTGATTGTATAGAAAATACTTTTAGGGAATTTCAAAATACCTTAATTTGACTAGCTCTTGATAATTTAAATTTTCCGCAAAATATTTTAGTTCCAATTTTCTCTACTCAAAAATTATTAAGATCCTTAAAAAATATGAATGAAATTAGTGAACCGGTACCTGTCTTTGTACTTATAACATAAAAATATTTAGCAACTAAAACTACTATTTCCTAAGCTGTTACCAAAGTTTTGAAAAATTGTGTAGCGCCTCTATAAAACTTCATTAATTTTCCTTAGACATAAATTCCAGACTTTCTTCAAGTGGTCCCCTGAGGCCACCAATATTTTTTTCGTATTGTCTTGTCGTCTAATGTTATAAAGTGCCCACCCATTCTAAACCGGCATAAGTCAGACTGCATGGAGTCTGTGTTAAACTCCTACAATTTTAGATAATCTTCGTTATAAGGCATAATTTGTTGTTGTTATAATGTACAGCAAAGTTATAGAAGAGTGTCGTCGTCGTCCCTGGTATGTTTCGGCGGGCGGGCGGCCGGCAGATCGATACTGGCCCGGTAGAGGGTGCGGTTAGGCCTCGCCCTCGCCGCCACTTTCCTTTCCACCCTTCTCAAATTCTTTAACTTAACACTATCCAACACTTTTAACCAAATAAATAATGTGTGTTTGTGTTTGTCTTTCAAATGTCATAATTGAACATGCGACTGGAGCTCGACCATCACCGTTAACCTTCCTCATATTAGAACAAGCGAGTATTATTAGAGAAATATTTTACCGTCAAATTATAATAATGTTTATTTTATTTGAAGGAAAAAGAAAAAATTGTCGAAAAACTTTAATCTGGTAAATAACACAAGATGATCGGGGCTTCAATAAATCATTATATTCGAGAGAAAAGCCAAAGTTCCTAATAGATTCCATGTTTGTTAGAATTCCTTGACAGGGTGATTGATGTACTTTTTTTATATATAAGTATAATATAAAATATGCAAAATTAAGAACGGTATACGATGAAGGAGAAACAATGTAAAAAGTACAAGATGTTTTTTCGTGAAGTTTGGCGGAAAATTAAATCAAAAAGTTTGCGCACAAGAAAATATTGAACATCAAATATTTGAAATGTAAAAGTTTTTGTATAGCAAATTTATACGCATACAGACTGTCTAGTGTAATGTAAAACATGGTACGTAAAAGAGTTAACGTCGTATTGTGTTGCGCTTTAGATGCACGCTAACTACTAGAGTACCATGTCTAACAGTTAACTACACAGTCTGTACATTAATAGAAAATGTTTAGAGAACATCGGATGATTATTCAAGTATTTCTTGATTAGGGATGAAAATTGTATTACATATAAAATGTAGAATTATCCTTGTAACATATAACCGGAAATATTAGGAGTAGTTTTCCAAAAAAATAAAAACGCGCACTATTTATACATTCATAACTCGCACATATCCGTATATCTAATGGCTATTGAAGATTTAAATCCTACTTCAATATGCGATGCATGATTTAGATTAAGTTAACCCAAGTCAAGATGTCACTTAACCGTATTTCAGTCAAATATATTAGAAAAAAATTTGGAAACCACCATTATTTTAGAATATAATGAGTAGTTGTACATGATATTTGTATCAATTAACAACCGTTTTGAATCAGTATCTGCAACTACGTAAAGACCGAAATATGAGCAGTTAAATAGTCCTCATAAAGTGGAACTTGTTAAACGAAAAAACAAATAAAGATTTTAAGGCTGTTTTAAATTTAATCAAATCTAAATAAACTATGAGTGTAAAAGTAGGAACTAATAGCTACATATGTTATTAAGTATAGAATAATTATTTGAATTATGTGATTTAATCGATTTTTCAATTATAAATGTGGCGAAGTGCAGATTTTTTATTTTAGAGGTTAGATAGCTGAAGTATTCCGTATACTTAGTAGTAACTCTTTCGAGTTACACACCCGTTATGACTTGCTTAAAGAAAATATTTAGGTTGGAACAGGGTGTGCCATCGATTCGATTCGAGGGAGTGTATTTATGTCTTTATTATCCGGAAAATTAAAAAAGTAGTGTGAGAAAAGTTGAACAGATCTATGAAGAGGATATTAATATTATAAAATAACTTTTGGAAAGATGTAACATAATTTCACTGTTTAAGCATAATTTTGATGAAAAGCGTATTCTATAGTTACGTACTCCGGATTCGCCATCATTTTGCCAGTTTCTGTAATTACCACATTTTTGATAGCCCACCATAACCACCATAACATAAAATATAATAAAATTTTAGTATCATTAGAAATTAGTTAAAGTACAAAACGCAACGAGTTAAAATTATTTAAAATTTCAAAATATAAATATGTATAGATAAAATATGTATAAATAAGTGTAGGTATAAACAAAGTTAAAATCTTTAAATCCAGACAAAATGAAAGAATAGAAATAAAAATTATAAATAAATAAATACAAAAATATTTTGATAAAAGTATAAAGCTATTGTAGAGATGATGGTGGCGGAAAAGAGTCGAACCTATGAGGATACAGTTGACAATAGTACGAGCCCTAACAACTAAATGTTCGGACAAAAGTAAACCGCTAGGCGGTTCCAAAACTGTGGCACTTTAACCCAGCAGGATGGGAAAATTGTATAGAAACAAAGAATTATTATTTTCAAAACGTTGGATCTAGTAGTCGGATTTTGATGAAATTTACTTTATTGCAAAGCTGGTTGTTGGTTTTCTTTACAAAAAAGTTACACAAGTTTTTATTTGGTGATTTTAGGCATTTATCGGAGCTTCAAAGCTGCACCTTTAAAAATGATAGAATTTTGTAGTAACTGTTTTAAAAAATCACAGTTTTGAAACCACTGGTTGGATTTGTGTCAAAGAACATTTAAATCAAAGCTCAATAATCGTACTATATTAAAAAAATTCTGAAATGTTAATATGATTTTTTTTGCATTTTTTTTTGAGTTCCGCAGTTCACTTTTCAAAAAACGTGTTTTTGAGGGTGCTACCTACATTAAAATAATCACAATTTTGGAACCACTGGTTGGATTTTGGTAAAATTTACTTTATTGCAAAGCTGGATGTTGCTTTATGTACAAAAAAATCCCCAAGTCTTTATTTGGTGATTTTAGGCAATTTTCGTAACTTTAAAATTGCACTTGAAAAATGTAATTTTCATACGACAGTTTTTAAAAAATCACAGTTTTGGAACTTGGGGAAAACGACATAAAGATGCTTTCTGGTCCTCATCCAGTTCGGACTTAAATGTTATTGAAACTCTTTGGCATAAAATTAAACGAATTCTACGCAATAATCCACCAAGAACCATTGGGGACTTAAAGACCAAAATAGAAGAAATTTGGGACAGTTTCACGCCAGAATTGTATCAAAATTTGATAAATACAATGTCTGCTAGAATACAGGCAGTTATTAAAGAAAAAGGAAACGTAACCTCTTATTAATGGTCCTAAATTAAAAAAAATTATCCCAACATTTAGTTGCAAATACATTTTGTATAAAGTTTGCTAATTTTTAAGGTTAAAATATTGTTAAATCAAATAAATAAGTTTCTTCCATGCACAATATTGTTATTAAGGCTTTATCTTATTGTATTGTTAGGTGTTTACTAATTATTTCCGTAAAATGTCCAGTTCTCCTTTTATACTTCAAAAATTTACTTTTGTCCGAACATTTAGATGTTAGGGCTCGTAGACGACAAACTTACATCTTATCGCAAACAAGGTGGAAGGATGAGAGCAAAAATGTCCAGAAGATTATGGATGAAGAAAAACAAAAACGAAGGTTAAACACGTATAACGCAATAACAGCTCAGCTAGAAGCATAACGAAGAACAAAAAGGAGTGGGGGAAACATAAAAAAGACCAAATCTGTAAGAAAGAATGATTCCATCCAATTGGTTAAAGCTTCAGTTCCAGGGAGAAACCGAGAACATTGAGGAAGGATACCTATGCAACATTTTCCTTCCTCCTGGAAAAAATACGGTGATGCAATTTTAAGTTCTCAGTACAAAAAAAGCAAATTACCTACAAAAAGTAAACAAATATCATACAGAGAAAAGTTCTTGTATCTTTAATGGGAAACTAGATAATACTGGAAGAAAAGAATAAAAAATACCTAACGACAGTTCCAAAAATAGCAAATTTTCATTAGATGAATAATGAAAACAAAATGTTCATCTGGCATCATAATACCCTAATGTCTCTAGTCCCTAGTGCCTTAAATGCTTACGGATTTTCTCATAGAAATGTAGAGATAAACAGTTCTTATAAGGTACAGGGTGTTACAAAAGTCGCCCATCAATTTGAAAGTAGATTAACAAAAGATCCAGAGCAGTGTTGGAAAAACGTTTATTTTATATAATTTTATTTTGTCGTTTTAAAATGACAAATTTGCGTTTTTTTCCAAAAGTGTAATGCGTTGAAAAGCATGAAAAAATATTCAATATTCAATTTATTTAATTATTGTGAATGTGTAAATTTTTCTCCGGGCATAAACTTTAGACTTATTGCTTTTTTAGGGTAGGACACCCTGTATACATCAATATGAATTAATGGAATAATGTGAACTGAATCCTATTGCAGGATCGGCCCAATATACATATTACCGATTGATATAATGGAGAAAATTGAAGTAAATTCAGTGAAGTAATTGGGTGCTAAATATTTAGCTTCAGTATATCATGGCCTATTTTGATTCGATTAACTGATATAGCAAACGGGCATATTAACATATTAAGTTGTGTCACAAGGCACACCTTCCTCGATTAGGATATTGTGAATATTTTATACACACAAAAAGAAAAACATAACCTAACATAATATAACTAACCTAGCTTATCTGTTTTTGAGATTTTAGGGTCGATCACGTGAAATTTATGAGTTACCTCGTGTATTAAAATATTATCATAATTTATATAGATACTGTTCGGAAAACCAATTCTCTTTTTCTTATTGAATAAACATTTTCTTAATTTTTTCAGTTTGTCTTTTGGAGAATATCTGAATAAATTTAAAAAAATTCAGGAAATCATAATTTATAGTATTTGCTATAAGTACTTACTGAAATTCATTAAAAAAATTTTTTTATTCATCCTACAAATTTTATCTTCTATCTTTTAATAATAACAGAGTGTAAAAAGCAGTGAACTCGCCGAAAAGAGATTGCGGAGAGATTTTGAGTTTTAAAGAACAGATGAAACTAATGTCAAAGTTTTGTACGATTTCAGCGACACGTTAAAACTGGAAATGAAAAGCAGGGGCCAAGCAGAGAAACGTAATGTAAAGCGACTTCTTATTCATTCAAAGATTGAAGTTGATGAAATGGAATAAGAGCAAGGCAATATTAATCAAGAAAATGCATTTTCCAAATGAATATGAACAGTGTTGTTCTGGCACTGTATTTGTTTGGTGTACTATACAGACTACCATTTACTTAGTTCTTGTGCGCGATGGTGTGATCACTAATTCACCCCCCAAATAACAACAACTCAAAATGAAAGATTGCCTGTTAGTAAATCGTAAATAATATATTTACATTTTAAAGTCACGTCGTTTAAGTTTATTAATTTTATTCGTAAATGTAATTTATGTCTGAAAAATACGTTAAGTATCGCCCTTTATTCTTCTCACAAACTTAAGTATTCATCATTTAAATTGATCACCCTCTTTGTTTTGCTTTTGATGAAAAATATTGTACCTATTTATTACGAACATCACGAGGAAATGAATGAGTGCAATATGAAATGAAGATGGTGCAAAATTTATACAATTTTTTTCTTGAATGGATAGTGTTTTCTTTAGGAAAAATTGCTTATAAAATATATGCGACGTCGATTTATACAAAGAATACGTCGTAAACAGGCTGTATTTTTTTAGGAGGAAGCACATCCAGTAAAATAATTTTATAGGAAATTAAATAACTGTTAAATATCATAACATGGTCATATCTATTCCATGAACTAAATAATATAATAAAATGTTATTTCGGATGTTATGTATATGTCGGAAATTGAAATGATTACAACTGCACTTGACGTAAAATTTATTTGACGTTAACACCCCAAATTGACACATGATATTCTTAATTGTCAGGGCAAAATGTGTTTGTGTGCATAGGCTATGACACAAATTAAAATGAATTGATCTATCTACTGATTGCACTAGATACTATAATTACGATAAAAAACGGAAAAAACACATTTTATTTAATATTTAGCATTTATTCTAACAATAAATAACTCACTCATTATCACATCACTTTTGTGCAGACCGAGATATTTAACTTTTAGTACTCCAGTCGTTAACATGTTTTTTTATTTTTACTAGTCCTTTTCATTCATTATTTGTAATTTAATTTAAAGGAAGGGGTGATGATGTTATAGTAATAGAAGGGCGAATCACTTAAATAAACAAAGCAAACAACGGCATACAAAAAGAGGATTATTTCTCATCTACTTTCGGCATACTGACGTTGAATATTAAACTTGTAAGATTTTCTGTTTTGTGTATCAGAAGCCTCTTTTGTACATAAAGCTGAATATTGGTTAAAGCGCACGGGGGGAGCTGGAATGCTCCCTTTGAACACCACACAATAACAAGTTTTATTCATTGAATAACCTACTATGTAAGTTCCTAGTCCTATTTCCAGATTCTTTACGATGTTGGGTGTAAATTTTGAATAGTAACACCAATTCTGAGTAAATAAAAGAAATACATCGTGGGAAAAGTCAAGTGTGGCTGAACGCCGAAAAAATATTTATATACCTATATTCAATTGATTTATGCATTTTTTTAGGAGTGCTACACAGAAACCAATACGCTTGAAGAAAGAGAAAAATAAAGTTTGAAATAAATTATAAATCACTATTTCGGGATTTGTATTTACAATTTTATGAAAGATGCTACTGATCTTTTTCGAAATAATAATAGGCCAGTCATTCAAGCATTTTAAAGTGGATTTTGCCTAAAAAATGCAAAAGTTTTGAAACTTGGACACAAGTTTGAAAACGCGAAATAATATTAAGTCTAAATTTGCAACCCGTCCGGATGACTGGAACATTGTCAAAAATTGAAAGTACAACAATTTGCAATATCTTTTTGTACAAAATTACAAAAGTTATGCAAACTTGGATAAATGTTAAGTGGCCTATTACAAATCTTCCATTGAGTTTGCAACCTTTTTTGCTAAACGGAACTTCGATTTTTATCAAATAATTAGCAAATTTTGTTGTAATTCTTCGTACAAAATTCCAAAAGTTATGCAAACTTTATGTAATACTTATAATACAGTCCTGAACCCACATGCCAATTTGCATAAATTTTTGAGGAACGGAAGATTTTTTTTATTTCTTTATTATTCGGGGCGGTGAATTTTTTAACAAATTGGGTCAACAAAATGCCAAAGTTTTCGAACATGGTTGCAAATGTTCGTTACACAGGTACAGACTGTACTTTGAATTTGCAACCTTTTCATACCTCCGGAACTTTGTTAAATGTAAATAATTCCAATTTCGTATATCCAAAAAATTGCAAAAGGGTTGCAAATCTCAAATTATATTTGTCTATAATATTATTGAAAGTACTTCTCAATTTGCAACCTCATAGCAAGTCCGGAAAATATTTTTTCTTATTTTTATTTACACTATAGGCAAGGCAGTGCCTTGCTCTCTCACTCTCACTCGCTACTAACTTAGTGTAAATAAAAATCATGAAAAATATTTTCCGGACTTGCTATGAGGCTGCAAATTGAGAAGTACTTGAAATAATATTATAGACAAATATAATTTGAGATTTACAAATCTTTTGCAATATTTTGGATATGCGAAACTGGAATTATTTACAAGATGTTATCAATTTAACAAAGTTCCGGAGGTATGAAAAGGTTGCAAATTCAAAGTACAGTCTGTAGCTGTGTAACGAACATTTGCAACCATGTTCGTAAACTATTGCATTTTGTTGACCCCCCTTTGTTAAAAAATTCACCGTCCCGAGTAATAAAGAAATAAAAAAAATATTTCCGTTCCTCAAAAATTTATGCAAATTGGCATGTGGGTTCAGGACTGTATCATAAGTATTACCTAAAGTTTGCATAACTTTTGGAATTTTGTACGAAGAATTACAAGAAAATTTACTAATTATTTAATAAAAATCGAGGTTCCGTTTAGCAAAAAAGGTTGCAAACTCAATGGAAGATTTGTTATAGACCACTTAACATTTGTCCAAGTTTGCATAACTTTTGTAATTTTGTGTACCTTTTTTACTTGAATGACTGGCCTATAAGTTCTTTTATTTATTACATATCAAAAGGCGTCATTTTCTGGAAAACTCGAAATTGCTAGTTTTTCGGACATGCACAAATTTTTAACGCAACCAATTCAAGTCGATCTACTAATAAAAGTTGGCTAAAATTGTGTGAGTAGGTACAATTTTTTCCACATCATTATGTCGCCACATTATTATTGTATCTGATATAAACATCAAATTCTACGACCAATTCAAGAGGTTATTGTCACAGATTTTGTCAACAATGTAAAAATAAATAGTGTCAACATTGGGACAAACAACTACAGTTTCATATAACGCACTCATAATTAACTGTTAGTTTATTTGAGTTACCCATCCACTTTTTTTTGTTTATTTTTAAATATTTTGCATTATTTCCGGGAAGTATCAATTTAAAATATTCGCTTGGAAGGTCTAATTATTTAATCCACATTGCTCAAACTCGGTCTATTTTCGGTTGGTTTAATATTGTAGTTACTACAGTTTAATTAAGACTTAATCTTATAACATTTATTCCTGTTTATTTCAGTGTTAATTTTCGTCATGTGTAAAAATTAATCTGCATGTGTGCTTCATTTAAAACGCTTCAACTTTAATATACACGCACATCAAGAAGGTCGCTTATTTCAAATCAAACATCGACCCACGTTGACCCATTTAAAAAAAATATGATTTATTTTTAGACGTTATATTTACCAACTGAAATTACCTGCAGTATGTTGGCGCAACCTTCAGCAATTTGCATTTTTTAAGTACGCATAATTATTTTGTCCACCGGTTACAAAAGTCAAGATTTTTTGTTTTGTGCGGAAACAAAAAAGTTTAATAGGTATGCAAATTATATTTTCTTTCATTGCCGAAAGATGATTTCCTTGGTATGCAAATAAATGTTTACAACAAACAAAAAGTGACCTGAATCATGCATAACTAATAATAAGGAATTGGTGCGGTGAACCGCTAATATAAAATAAAATCGAAAGTCGACTTTAAAAGTCTTGGGTGAGCGGTGATGCAATGCGCTATTGTACAAAAGAGTTTGGGCCGTGGGCCGTGGCGTGCTGAGCTGACTGCATCTTAAAAGACGAAGGAAAGTGCTCTGGCAACTTAAGGAATGCTGATTTTATGTTTACCGGTCATTGCAATTATTATTCAGTCTACACCTTCTACATGCTAAATAATTTGACGGTAATTTCGAAAATTAGTTAGAAACATTCAATGTAGCCAAATCATGACTTTCACATACAAACTTAAGTGTTGTTTTTTTTCGAAATGATCAGAAATATTCAAAATTATTTTTTACACCATTCGTGATTTCCTATAAAAAAATTTGATTTTTAACTATATTATATTGCAATCTTAGTAAAAAACCGAAATTTCAATGATATTTTACAAATTTCTAAAGTAGACCGTTTGAAAAATCCATTCGACATCTTTTTCTTTTATTTGAGCCTAGAAATTCTAAATTATCTTTCATCATGTTAATGATTTTTTCGTATTTTAACCAACATTGAGCTTTTCTAAATTTTCTAAGTGAAAATCCGGACATCCGGTGCAGAGCTACAAATTTTCAAACTTGGCTATGTAGATTAATGAGAACTTTAATTTTTCTTATCATAAACACCGCCAAAATATTCTAAATTATTTTCCATAATATTGATAGCTAAGTTTTAATAAAGGCAATATTAAGCTTTGCAAAACTGTATTCTTAGTGCGGGAATCCAGTGTAAAGCTACGAATTTTCAAACTGACTATGTAGAAAATTTTTAAAAAATGTAGTTTTTTCCATTCTCACAAAAATTGTGTCTAAAGTAACTGCCAAATATTGATGACATTTTCTTCTACTTCCTGATAAAATTTTCTTTATTGCAAACTTGGTTTTTTGACCAAAAAAATCTGATGATTGCAGGTGTTTTTGTGACAGAATTTTCGAACTGCTGTTTTAAAAATCATAGTTTTGGAATCGCTGGTTGGATTTTTGCCAAAGAACATTAAAGTCAAAGCGAAATGGTGATTTTTTTTCAGAAAACTGATAAAATGTTTAGGTATAAGAATTTTTCGCGTTTTTTTTAAGCCACAATTTACGCTTTTCAAAAAATGTCATGTTCTGATGTTTTTAAAATTAATTACGTTGCAAAGGTGAATGATGATGATATTTCCTGGTAAAATTTTCTTTAGTTCAAAGTTACTTTTTTTACCAAAAAAATCAGAACGTTTTCATCTGATGATTTCAGGTGTTTTTGTGACAGAATTTTTGAACCGGTGTTTTAAAAATTATAGTTTTGGAATTGCTGGTTGGATTTTTGCTAAAGAAATTAAGGTCAAAGCAAAATGGTCATTTTATTTTCAGAAAACTGTTAAAATGTTTATAAGAATTTTTTGATTTTTTTTAATCTACAATTTACGTTTTTCAAAAAATGACACTTTGTTTTTTTCTAAATTAATTATGTTGCAAAGGTGAATGATGATTTTAATTTGTAAAAAATCAGGAACTGAAAACCTAAAAATGTCTTGTGTTTGTACTAGAGTAACCAAATTTAATGTGATTTTTACGATTTTGTATCCATCAAAATCTCGAAATAATCGAAAAAAAATCACGATTTCTAGTAAAAAATATCTGATGTGTCCAACATATGACTTTCTTATACATATAGTAGGTAGCACAATTACTTTTCCTAAAGAAATTAAGTTAAATTTCTTGTAAAAATCGTATTTCAATTTTGACCGTTTCCGGCAATTTTCAAATAATTTTCGGAAGTCTCTCTCGCACTTATTGCAATACGCATAAATCTGTCCTTGTCTCACTCATTATAATCGAATTTTACGACAAAAATAAGTGTTTTATTCTTTTTGAAAATTTTTTAACGGAATTTTAAAAAAAGTTCAAACGAAATTTGTTTAAAATTTAATTCTAAATCAGTGTTAAAGAATTAAAAAATCTCATAAATTGTTTATTTTTCAAGATATTCTCAAAAAACCTAAAAATGTTTTCAGGTAAGTACCACTTGTGTTGCTGCTAGATGAAAAAGATTTAATGTGGCACCCAAAAATTTGTTCAAACTCTTAAATATGAAATTTGAATCAAATCCGATAACTCGATTTTGAGTTATGGTGGAAACCGAGGTGGATACAACATCATGGCGAAAATGGTCAAAATGGATTCAGGGGCCCTCAAAACGTGTAAATTCATCAAAATCTCGAAGTCGAAAAAAATCACGATTACTATAGAATAAGAAAGTAAAAACTGATGTTAATGTCTAAAATAGTAGTGAATGAATTTAAGATTTGCCAGGGATTATCTGTTGCATCCGCAATTTTAATTACGTAAGAAACGATATTATGCAGTTTTGTTTCGTGTGAATTTTTATGCACAGCAATTGTAGTTACGTCTGGTATTGTTTTTATTTTTACAGCACTTTCTAAATCAACAAAGAATTTTTCATAGATAATTATAATTAAATTACGTACATTATACTAGACATAATTATGTTTCCTAATATTAGTTCTGTTACAATCCGGTAGTAAAAGTATCTCGTAGATGTTTATGAATCTAGTCCTCAATCAGTCCTATAGTCTAGCATTAGTATATTTTTAAGTTCCTGAACTGATTTCTGTGTGTGCATTCACAAATCGAAATGTGTAAACTTGTAAATATTTTTTTATACATAGGAACAGCATTAACTTTTTTTTAAGGAAACTAATAAAATAAAATATTTCCATAAAGGTCAATTTTTTATTATTCATTTTATAACAAAAACGAATTATTGTACTGCAGGACTGCAAAAATTTAAATTTGCAAAAATTACAAGCTATTTTATCTCACTTGTTTTCACCAAATCTACAAGTAACGATCAACCTGCTACAAACGGTTCTCATTATGTAATAAAATTGAGTAGGTCTGTGTTATGAAATTAGGGTCAAGGTTTATATAAATTATTTAAGTACTAAATAACCAAATTAGTTGTAAACAAATCAATAGCAAAGCAATTCATATTTGGATAAAGGAGCTTATTAAGCGATAATATTTGCGATATAAATATCATCGTATGTATTATACGTAAACATCAATAATAATTTGTCTTTATAACGATGTATTCACTGGAGTACTGTCTGAGTTGCAATTAGGTGACCTAATTAGGTAGGTGTGCTCAAGATATATTTTCGGAAAATTAGCCTTGTTATTCGGTTTTTCAGTCATATACTTCACTTTCAGACACGAAAAGAAAACAGGAGAAAATTCCGTAGATAAATAAATATTGTTGTTTCGAGTCGTAACAAATAATATCTAAGTTCATGACATTTCAAATTGCGAAACAGATTAATAAATCGGATACATTAATAAATAACTTTTAGGGACTTTACATCAACAAAATAAAATACTTATTCGGGATAATTATGGTATATTATCGTGCAATTAAATAAAATATTTAAAAACCATTCTTTGGATTATTTTATAAAACACAATTTGTTACGAATCATGCTAATAAACAACTTAGTTTTTCTTTAAAATTTATATAAATCTGGACTACTATACAGGGTAAGTCGCAATAAGTGGGACATGCTTTACCTGTAAATACTAGGCCTAAAACTAAGACGATTGACGCAAAAAGTTGTTATACTAAAATGCATAACTGAAAAGTTATAGACGTTTGAAGTTTCAGAAAAAAAAATAATTTTTGGTAATAACTTCTAAACTAATTGAATGTGAAGAACCAATTCTTGGTAGTAGCTAATGAATACTAAAGACCTTTAATTTGTGATAATTTTGTTGAAATCAAACTTTAAGAAGATGTTTTTTTAAAGTAAGTAAAGTGTGTAACCTTCTGGAACTTTTTTGTTCTTAAAATTTTAATTATAAAAAAAATTGCATTTAATAGGCAATTTAATTTGGAAACTTTTTCATCTCTTGTAAAGTTTTGATTAAACGCACCGTGAAGCTTTAAAAAATTAAAAACTAACAGCATGTTTTTACTAAGTTTCAAAAAAACGGCATCAAGTATGCTGAGATTTAAAAATTATTGACGGAAGACGAGCTCCAACACATTATGGACGTCCTGTGCGACATTAGCATATTGGCTATCAGTCACCTATCCTCAACGATGGATTGGTAGAGGCCCTGACGATGACGCTCCTGTAGCTCTTCTTTGCATTGAAAACCGAATTTTTTTAAAATTATAACTGCCTCTCGAGCTTCATTGGCGTGTTGAACTAGTCTCCTTCTAAGCTCTTGAAGTGAAGGAAAAGGTGTTGCATACACTTTTGATTTTAAATATCCCCAAGAAAAGAATTCAATTGAGTTTAGGTCAGAAGAACGAGGAGGACATGCAACAGGAGCGTCAGGGCCTCTACCAATCCATCGTTGAGGATAGGTGACAAATAACCAATGTCGCACAGGACGTGTATAATGTGCTGGAGGTCCGCCCTTCGTCAATAACTTTCAAATCTCAGCATTCTTGATGCTGTTTTTTTGAAACTTAGTAAAAACATGCTGTTAGTTTTTAGTTTTTTAAAGCTTAACAGTGCATTTAATCAAAACTTTATAAGAGATCAAAAAGTTTTTAAATTGAATTGCCTAATAAATGCAATTTTTTTTATAATTAAAATTTTGAGGACAAAAAAGTTCCAGAAGGTTAAACACTTTATTTACTTTAAAAAACCATCTTCTTAAAGTTTGATTTTAACAAAATTTTCACAAATTAAAGGTCTTTGGTATTCATTAGCAACTACCAAGAATTGGTTCTTCTCATTCAATTAGTTTAGAAGTTATTAGCAAAAATTATTTTTTTTTCCTTAACTTCAAACGCCTATAACTTTTTAGTTATGCATTTTAGTATAACAACGTTTTGCTTCAATCGTCTTAGTTTTAGGCCTAGTATTCACAAGTAAAGCATGTCCCACTTATTGCGACTCACCCTGTAGAGAGTAATTCATATTTTATAACTTTAAAGCTAACGAAGTTACATAAGATATATGTATAAAACAGGCCTATGAGAGTCCGAACTATCTGGCAATTAGTTTTTGTGCAAGTCTACTATTGTTTTAGATAGCAGTTATTAAATAAAACGATTTATAACGTTAAATTATACAGTTATTTGTGACAATCCTTGATTAGTGTTTAAGTGACCCTAATTTACTTTTTTTGTCGTGAAACATGAAGTCTTGTAGACTTAGTTTATGTGGGTACATTTGTGAGAAATGAGATTTAAGGGGTATTAATAATTTAAATATTTCTATTATATATGGATTTGTGTTTGTATTAATGTGTTGAGATGAAAAATTAGTTGAATGGAATGTAGCCAAAAATGCTTCGTAGAGAAAATGTGAATAAGATTTTTCTTATGATTAAGCAAAATTATTTTTAGCGTGGAGATAGAATGAAAAATATCCTTATAGTTCCACAGATCAAATGAAAGTAAAATCGAATCTTTTTTCGAAAATATTGCCAATATTGTCCATAAAATTTCAGTCAAATTAAATCTGTTAACTTGTCTACACTTACAAGAAAAATCTACTTTTTCCAATTTATCAAAGATAATTCAACCTGATTTTCATTCAAATTTGCAAAAAATTTTACAATGATTTAGTAAAAATGTACAGCATTAGATAAGACTTTTTATCGAAAATCGCAGAGGCATAATAACACTACTTGCAGACTTGTTACTTTGTCTCTTTAGTATCACCAATTGCAGTTATCCATTTTAATAAATCTGCAATACAACTGAATAGGTTTGATGTCCTGACAAAACCTTGCTTCTAGCAAGAAAATAATTATAGAATTAACAGTTATTATAATAATGTTATAATAATATACCGGATATATAAAAACTTGACTTCCTGTGGTGCATACAGATACAAACTTGACTTATACTTTATATTACCTAAGAAACCTAACAGGTTTATGAAACAAGTCTATTCATTCGAAAAACCAACTGCCACCAATATCTTCTTTATATTATACTCCGAAAAGATATCTATTTATTAGTTGTAATGTAATAGAAATCACTCAGCCGGCTCAACAACAAACATAGTTTAGAAAAAAATTAGCATTTTTCGAAATTAATTCTAAGCCAGCAGCTATTGGTTGAATGGTTCCAATTACAAGACAAACAAACCAAAAATAATAGCAGCATGAAATACCTAAGCACCGTTAGACTGGAGAATTTTCTGATCATAAGCAAAAAGAACCCACTATTACCACTGCATGCATTCCTCTACTATCACAGTACCTAGTAGCACTCTTTTCTTAAGGTACAACTAACATTACACACGATGTTGCTAGCAGAGTTGCGCTATACTCCATCCACCACTGTTTCGCTTCAACGCTCCCGTCGAGAGTATATTCACCTGAACATTAAAGATTCTTGTGAACAACGGAGAGAATCTCCCCATCTGTCACGTGTACGTATAGTTAATCAGCTTTTATGCATACATTTCACAATTTTTGGCATTGTTGAAATATAAAATTATTGTGTAATTATCATGCAAGTGGGAAAAAATTGTAGGATTCATCTGATGCTGCTGGAATGAATACGTATAGCGAATGGTTGATTCTTATCACTTTTTCTGCAGTTTTTCTTCTTATTGATTTAAAAGATAGTTTGAACTTTATATTCTATGTCTAAGTTTACTCAGAAAGTTTTTTGGTTTTCTATTATTAAGTATTGTTCTCTAGGTTTGTAAACATTTATCATTTTCGTTTTTTCTAAATTTTTGTTTTTTTTTCGTAATAAAGCAAAAAGCTTTACAAAACTGCAGTCTAAGGGAAAATTCAGGAATCATGCGTAGAGCTACGAATATTTAAAATAGAACATCATGAAGATTTTTGACAAATTTAGTGTTTTTACAAAGTAACATCCGAGGTAACATTTTTGATTTAAAACCAAATCTTAGCTTTACAGAACTGTACTACACAAGCACCAAAGTTCCCTAGGGACGTAAGTGCAGCTCCTTACTTCTCGTTTCAAAAAAGTGAAAATATTTATATAAAAGTTTCATTTCTACGAATATTATTATATTCCCAGGATAGACACGAAATATTTTTAGATATGATATTCTTGAATACATTCTACATTGTCCTGTATAATTTTTTTATCTCCAATCCGGATTTATTTTTTATTTTCCATATACGAGCCCTAACAACTAAATGTTGGGACAAAAGTAAATTTTTGAAGTATGAAAGGAGAACTGGAAATTTTACGCAAATAATTAGTAAACACCTAACAATACAATAAGATAAAGCCTTAATAACAATATTATGCATGGAAAAAAATTATTTATTGGATTTAACAATATTTTAACCTTAATAATTAGCAAACTTTACAAAATGAATTTGCAACTAAATGTTGGGATAATTTTTAATTTAGGACCATTAATAAGAGGTTACGTATCCTTTTGCTTTAATAGCTGCCTGTATTCTAGCAGACATTGTATTTATCAAATTTTTGTACAATTCTGGCGTGAAACTGTCCCAAATTTCTTCTATTTTGGTCTTTAAGTCCCCAATGGTTCTTGGTGGATTATTGCGTAGAATACGTTTAATTTTATGCCAAAGAGTTTCAATGACATTTAAGTCCGGACTGGATGAGGGCCATGAAAGCACCTTTATGTCGTTTTCCCCAAGTTCCAAAACTCTGATTTTTTAAAAACAGTCGTTAGAAAATTACGTCACATTTTTCTAGTGCAAATTTAAAGCTACGAAATATGCCTAAAATCACCAAATAAAGACTTGGGGATTTTTTTCTACATAAAACCAACATCCAACTTTGCAATAAAGTAAATTTTACCAAAATCCAACCAGTGGTTCCAAAACTGTGATTATTTTAATGTAGGTAGCACCATCAAAAAACACGTTTTTTGAAAAGTGAACTGTGGAACTCGAAAAAAATGCAAAAAAAAATCATATTAACATTTCAGGATTTTTTCAATATAGTACGATTATTGAGCTTTGATTTAAATGTCTTTTGACACAAACCCAACCAGCGGTTTCAAAACTGTGATTCTTTAAAACAGTTACTAAAAAATTTTATCATTTTTAAAGGTGCAACTTTGAAGCTCCGATAAATGCCTAAAATCACCAAATAAAAACTTGTGTAACTTTTTTGTAAAGAAAACCAACATCCAGCTTTGTAATAAAGTAAATTTCATCAAAATCCGACCACTAGATCCAACGTTTTGAAAATAATAATTCTTTGTTTCTACAATTTTCCCATCCTGCTGGGTTAAAGTGCCACAGTTTTGGAACCGCCGAACGGATTTTTACGAAATTTACGTTTTTATATAACTAAATATTGGCATTATAACAGAAAAAACCATCAATATTATGGAAGTTAATTTAGATAACTTTTGTGCGTATGGAAAAGACATTTAGTTGTTAGGGCTCGTAGTCATTGCAGGTGACAATTTACGGAAACTTTTTAACAAATTTAATAATTACTCCGAGTAGACATCGTTTATGTTCAAATGGAATTTAACTTTTCGATTCAAAATAAACCAATCTTTCATCATGTATCAAATTTTTAACTATTTTTAATACTGGTTTTCAAAATAAATGAAATGAAACGTGAATATAATGATTTATTTTTTCAAATTCCGAATTTGAACACTAATATTTCTTTAAGGGTTAACACTACCAAAAAAATTACAAGATACTTTCGATCGCAAATCATCTCCGCTACAAAGTTCATCTATAACTTTTTTTCCATAATCAAATAGGTAGTTTAGCAGACTGGCTTCTTTTTATTCAACAATGTTTTACTTCTTCAATCTACAATTTTCAACATTCAAGAGATGATTGCTCCAAAACGAACCCGGATTGAGGATAAACAAAGTGTACAGGACAATGCAGAATTTATTCAATTCACCTAAAAATATATCGTGTCTATCCTGTATATATATCCAACTTCATTTGTATCGTTAAAGTCATTAAGAAATGCTAACGTTATTAAAATATTTTGTATTTTTATGCAGGTATAATTTTACCCTTAAATAATTACAAAACAATAATCAATAGTAGGATTAATTCCTTATTTATTTTAATGAAATTTATTTTTAAACCTGACCCTTTAATTTAAAAAAAAGATAATACTTGGGTCATTAAACTGGTTTTAAAGGTATACATTGTAAACCAAAACAACCGGACCCTAGGACCTCAACAACCAACAATTTACATAGTAATTTTTATAAATATATAATTTTAAGTAAAATATCTAAAACCACACCCTGCAGTTAGTTGCAATTATTGTGGTTTGTGAATTAAATGTCCCGAAGTCTTCAGAATCTACCTATAAAGAGTATAAATTCCTGAGAGACCGTTGATTCACTGGCTATAGTTGTTTGTGTGTATGTGTATAGTACGTTAGCCATCAAGTTTGAAGGTCGTCTTCTTCAAGAAGTCCAAAAGACGGTTACAACAGTCGTATGGCCGCAACATCACAAGAGTTTTTTAAATTATCCCAACAGACAAAATATTTCGTTTGAACACAACAACACTTGCGAAAAGGCGATATTTCCATACATGTCTATAGTACTACTTACTACACATTTAAATGGTCAATGAATCAACAATTTCAAGGAAATTAAACGTATTCATTTTTCCATTTAAGCGAAACACGCATTTGGAGTGTATTTTCGGATGAATGTTCTGTGACTTACGATAGGTACAGTCACTTCCTGATTACCTTGTTAAATAGTTTGAATAAGGAATTTAAATGATAGCGAATTTTTTTGCTTATCTTCTTAACTGAAAACAAATGGATATTAATCCACTAACCGCAATTACTGCTTTGATAAGAACTATTCGCATAATAAGCACAGAAGTTAGACGATTGTTAAACCGTATTGCATGAGTGTTTTCTTTGTTTTGTGTAGCCTCAATCACAGTACATCACAATGTTAAATCGTTGCATTATTTACCTAAACAATACTTTTAATTCTTTTCGTTTCTTGTAAGTATATTATGTGTTGTAACTTGGTACTCGTTAATATTTTGCAAACTTAAACTCTTTAGATATTTTTGGAAAAAAACTCATATCATTAAATCATTCTAAAAAGAAAAATTCGTGTGATTCTGAAGCGCCTGCTCCATAAAAATCTATTCATAAAAGTTTATTGCTTTTTGACTTTTAAATTCCGCAACTTCAAACTATTTAGTATCAGTAGTCAATACCGTCATAAATCACCTGAGTTAGGAACCATAAAAACGCCTCTTGATTCATTTAATGACTTTAATCTTACTTATTTGAAACTTAACATATACACAAGAAATAGAATATTTTTTAGTTTTAATAATTTTAAAATTTTATGTCCACAGTAATATACTATTACAATATGATGTTGCTATTACTAACATTGGTAAAATTGGCTTGTCCCTCACTAGCACGAAAAAAGTCGTTTTATATCACTTTTAAAGAGACTGTACTTAAAAATTATTTAAGGTTTTAGGACTTTTATGTATTATTTTAGAAGATACAGTTGTTTTACGTGCAGTTTTATTAAGCTGAAAAGTTCACTACAAATTTGTCACATCTTTTCTATAACTAGAGAATGTCGATGTCGGGAGAAAAATGTATTAGTTATTTTATACAACTAGTGTTAGAAATGTTGCTTTATATCACGAGTCATCCATCAGTTATCTAAAAGATTGAAAAAAAATTGTACACTATTTTTTCTATAATCCATTTTGCTATTTTTGGTTGTAAGTATTTTGTTATAAAAACGAGAATGATTAACAGGAAATTTAAAATAGAAATTGAATAAATAACACGCGTTTATTTAATAACAAAGAGCCTGCTAGCATGAAAAAAGGCATGACCTCACCAAGAATAAAAAAATGTACAATTTTTTCATTAAGTAAAACTGTAAAAGTGACACTTCTCAAACTGTAATAAATCAAGGAAAGTCTAAGCTTTTTATGGTCGAAGAAAAAATAATTGTAGGTAATCAATGTGAGGTACCTACCTGACAAAGTTATAGAAATAATATACATTATTATAACGTTAATTTTGGAATAGATATCAAATGTTAAGGAATATATCAAATAAAAAGAAATTCGCCTTTTTCAAAATTGTTCAAAATTCGCTTTCAGAATCTGAACCATAATCTAAAACTCTCAGATAATCTTCCGTAATTTCTAAATAGTTTTTTGGCTTTTGTATTTCGCTATTCAAAAAGTATAGTCTAACCCGCTAACGTGAACTAAATAAAGCCGATTATGTCCTCGCACTTGCTGAAGTGATCATATTATCGGGATATGGTTTTAGAAAAAAATATAACATATTTCTTAGACTTTATTGATTCCAATTTGTCTACATCTCTGGAAAAATAGAGGTTAAAATAGTTTTTAAGTCCAAACTACCGATTGTTTGTTGCAAAAATTTTATGTTTTATTTTTTTGGTTCGTTTTTAAAAGCTCACTTTTAAATAAGCAATCGAAATTAATGAGGTAACATTAAACAAAAAGTTTTTGGTAAGTTTGAGAGACTGCATGGGTTGACCTATTTTAAACCTAGGACTTGATTAACTAGTGTAAGAGACACTCAACACATCAAAATTAAACAACGTTAAGATACTATTTTATTATGTAATGTTTTATCGGTCCTGCAGCTTCTAATTGATCATTTTATCACTTATTGGAAAATACTTCAGCAAAAGTCGGAAGAGGGAAGTGTTAATATTAAAGAATAAAAATAAAAGTGTAAAACATTTATAAAATTGTATTAGTTCTACTACTCTTTATAAAAGCACAAAGTATTCGTGGCCTAAATAAAAGAAAAACTTTAAAATCTAAAATAATGAAAAACAAGTTGTTGAATGATTTATACTCAGAGATTAAGGAATCTTCCAGTAACAAGTGAAGTCATTAAAATTAACGCAAAGGACAAACATGAAAAATGAAGAAAGTAAAAAATTAGTCCATAAGCACAACACAGAATAAGTATGCTTCTATTATCTGGATTCATGAAGATATTTTCAATATTGTAGACTCAGAGAAATTGCAGGAACGAGACGCCTCGACAAAATTTATATGCTAAAAATTATCAACAGACTGTAAATTATATTTCATAACATCCTTCATTTCCAGTAATTCATTTTATCGTATTTCAGCAAGCGTATCTACATTATTAAAAAATAGTAATGAAACGAATGGAAGGATACGATACAAGAAATAAAAAGAACAATTGCTAAAATATTAATGTAAAAAATTGTTGGCAACTTTGCAGGATCTAGGAGTAGACTTTTTTTAAAGTAAATCGATTATTTTGTCTAGATCTACTTTTAAAATTATGCTAATGATTTAATCCTTTATTTTATAAACAAATAATTAAATACTCATACAGACATCTATGAAATTATTTTAAAAGCTCATATTTAAGGATCTACTGCGCTTCCTGCTATTATATAATTAACCATAAAGTAGGTACACCAAAAACCAATTATTTCAAAAAAACTAGTTTTTGGACCCTAGTTTAAGGCTGTCAATGGCAGTTTACCGAAGTCACAAATTTGGAATAATAATTTGAACACCAACTGCCAAGTTTGGAAAACTAAACATTTTTTTTTATGCCAGTCTATATTTTCACCCTGTTGGCTGGACTAATTGCACAATTATCAAAAGAATATAATAAAAAAAAATACTTTACAGGATAGACACGAAATATTTGTAGGTGACATTCTTCAATAAAATCTGCATTGTGCTGTATAAATTTTTTATCTCCAATCCAGGTTAGTTTTCGAGTAATCATCTCTTGAATGTTGAAAATTATAGATTGAAAAAGTAAAACACTGTTGAAAGAAGCCAGTCTGCTAAACTATTTGATTATCGAAAAAAAGTTATAGATGAAATTTGTAGCTGAGATAATTTGCGATCGAAAGTATCTTGTAATTTTTTTGATAGTGTTAACCCTTAAAGAATTATTAGTGTTCTAATTTGGAATTTGAAAAAATAAATCATTATGTTCACGTTTCATTTAATTTATTTTGAAAACTAGTATTGAAAATAGTTAAAAATTTGATACATGATGAAAGATTGGTTTATTTTGAATCGAAAAGTTAAATTAAATTTTAAACATAAACGATATCTACTTACTCGGAGTAAGTTTGTTAAAAAGGTTTCGGTAAGTTGCTACCCGCAATGACTTTATATGGAAATTAAAAAAACCGAATTGGAGATAAAAAAATGATACAGGACAATGCAGAATATATTCAAGAATCATACCTAAAAATAGTTCGTGTCTAACCTGGGACACCCTGTATATCAAAATATTATAAATGTACAAAAAAATAAATTGAAACATTTACTTTATGTTAATCAAATTTCAATTTATGATTAATTAGTTCACATAAGCCAAACGCCTACTGAATTAATTTAGATTTTTTTAATAATAGATTTTGCCCCACTTTTTAAAGAAATATTTTACTTCAAATTCAGAATATTATCCTGTTTATTAATAATTTTGTATGATAAATATAAATTCTGCTTAAAAGTGACAATAACTTGGAGATCAATCAACTTTTTTGTACTTTTTGACACTTCATTTAAATTTTCTTAAAGTTTAACAAACTTAAATTAGAATGTTACATCATAAAATTTGCGCGGACATAAAAACGCAACTCTAAATTTAAATTAAAAACGTACACATTCTGACACCTAAATAAACGAGAAAAAATGTTAAATTTGAATCTATTTTACTATAAGTATAAAATAAATGATTAATTTACATCATATTTAAATAAATTGGCGAACCACAAAATTTCAAATATCAATATTTAATTATAGAAATAATTGCATAAGAAGGTCGCGATAAACAATAACAACCTTACGGGAAAGTGCGTAAGCTAAATATTGGATTTTATTTAATATACAAATCATTTAACATAAAAATTATGCATTAGAATTTATTTAAATATAAATTTTGTATTTAAATTAAATACATAATAAAATTTTCTGATATAATATGAGAACAAGTAATTTAATTAAGGACGAACAAGGATAATAATATTTTGTTAAATATATGCAACACTTCTTTAGAAATAATAATTTCTATAAATTAATCTGTAAGTTAAATTTAGTTAATAATTACAATAATTAAGCTTTATGCTAAGAGAATAAACAGGCAAAAGACAGTTAAAGGGTCGATTCTTACCTTTCGACGAGGGTAGAAACACACAACTGTATAATCCGATTAAGAAGGGGTGTATAAACAAAATAAAATTGCAACTAAAACATATTATATTCCACCACAATCACACGAATCACCAACAGTATTTCACTGAAAAAATGTTGTAGAATAAATTTAAACTTGGCAACTGGAATCACAAATGCACGGTGGCGTTCATTCGACGAAATCGAAATAATATAGCAATAATCATGTTGTGTGCAGCCAGCTTTTCGAATGCTTTGAACGTTTTGAAACCCGGCTGGGTGAGCTGAAGCAGCGGCGGTGCGGTTCGTAGGTTCGTACACCCAGTTCAATCTATACTACAGACAGTTTAAATGTCTTGCCTTGCGTACTAGAGAGTGAGTATGCTATGCTATAATGCTGGTTGGTCGGTTTGGTGATGCCTCTCTGCTTGTTTGAGTTGTACAAAAGGTGCATAGGAAGTGGAATGCATTATAGGTCACTTAATATCGCAGGTATTCGGGCGCTTTCTGTGGGTTGGTGCACGGTTTCTTATGCAGCTACACCAAGCACCGGAACTGTGGGTTAGTTTACCTAGGTGGAACTTGTGTGGATTCCAGGGTGGAAAAGGGTGTGGTGTTGAAAGTATAGTCCCAAGATATCGCTTCAAATATTTTACGTTTTTACCCATCTGTATTATTTTCTACATCATCTTTCTTCATAATTGTACAGATAACTTTTATCAATCTCTCTAGAAAATTGACAACAACAAACTTTGGTACCTACTTGCACAAAGGAATCATCTTAGACCTTATAAAAATTAAAAGGTTATTTAGTATTTAATATTAATACAACGACTGTTTTGATATTTCTGAGTTCAATTATTGTAAGATTTTTTTCGCCAAGTCAAGATATTTTAGTAAAAAAATTCGCAATTAGTTGAAAAACTCTGTCAATCTAGACGCTTGGTATTTGGTCACCCAAATAACATACTAAAAGTCCCCGAAGAATAAAATTGTGCTACGGGCGTCATCTTTAAATTTAGCCACAATTTTCATTTTACATCCTTTTCTCCTTCTATAGTTTTTGTTCTTAGCATTTTTCGATAAAAACCAAAATTCCTCTACTGTTGAAAAATATGCCAACATTTATGTAAGTTAATCTCATAAATGAGAGCTCCTAGTTAAAACTAAAGATATAGAACCAAATTAGTGATCAGATGGTTTTAAATAACCTCTCAATCTTGTTCAACTTTTACTTACAAAGTTAAAAAGTTAATTCAATAAGCATAAAACATAAAAATTACGAATTTTCTGCATTATTTTATTTCATTTCAGGTAAGGTCCTATCTCGATTTTTTTCAAAATGAGCAAGCATATACAGAGACTACAGAGTTGAAGAATACTCTTTTTTCATTTCAGTTGTTTTTAAGATATTTAAAGTGGGTCCTTTTCAAATGAATACGCTGTATATTACAGAAATGTAATATTGCACACACTCTTGATGGTCCGGGAGCTAATGAATTTTTTTGGTACTAATTTTTCCAGTGAGCAAACATTGATAGGATTGTTCAGTTAGTGATTCTAATCAACTAAATCTGAGTCTGGCAAAATTTTTCCGATGGGGTCATGGGTGAAAAATACAAATGAGTTGAACTTATTTTTCCAGTTATAAATCTTTTTGATTTACTAAAGTAGATCATAAGACTTACAGAAAAAGCAATCTGGCTTACCTCCAGTTGTGAAAAGTAGGTCTAGCTGAACTGTTTCCATAAATCCGCTAATCGGAAAATCAGATCGATTTCTCGGATACGTTGCACTTATTTTTACATTTTTGAAAGTTATTATACAAATTGATATTATCATGGAATATAGTTTAAAACAAGTCTTGCTGATTTATAAAATTACTAAGTGAGTCTGGCGGCACCTTGAAATTTACAAAAATAAAAATGTATTGCACTTATTTTACCTGTGCTGAAAATTTTTCACATGATAGTCTGTAATATAATACCACGAAAAAAACCAATCTGGCTATTATTTTCAATCACCAAAGTCTCGCCAGACTCTAAATAGTACGTGTTTAATTGGTTATGCTCTGAGGTTCGTAAAAACTTTTGGGTACTTAGGCCTGAAAATTTTGAACTATAATAAATAAATAAGCTCTTAAGAGGGTTCCGTACTCGACATTACGCCTAAGTAGCGGAATGTGAAACTACGAAAATATAAAAATGCAAATTACACCCAAAATAGAGAGAAATAAGAGGAGAATGCGACGCAGGAAAATTCTTTGATTTTTTTACACTATCTTGCCATATCACTTTGTTTTTAGAGGGTTGATAAAAATTACAATCTTTTTATTTCACGTTTTGCGGTGGTGGGGGTTTATTGGTGGGGAAAATTTTATTTTGTTTCTCGAAAAGTAAGCAAGATAGACAGAAAATGCAAGAGACAAAAACGTTGTATTTTTATTTGATCAATCTGAAAATAATATCAAACTTATAACAAAGCAGTGGCGTGCTCAAATTTTTTTTTTAAATATCTAGTAAGGATGCCCCAGCACCGCCCCTTGAATTTTATTAAATTCAATCTAATTACATCAAATGAAACCCTTTACTTGTCACTAAAAACTTGCCAAGTTTTATCAAAATCGGCCAAGTAGGTAGTCTTTGAGATACATATTTGAAAAGAAAAGGTTTTTTTTATTAATTTTAACACGCTGTATATCGAAAACGAAGCTTTGAAACATACATGTTGATATAAACTTTTCTTTTTATTTTTGCGAGTTCTATCCCCTGTTAAATTTTCCCGATTAAAACCTGAGACATCCTTTATGATAAGGTAAGTACAACACCAATCATCTGTACAGGCTGCTTCAAAAATACACTAAAATATTTCAGGGGGTGACTTCTGAGATCATTCTAAGAAAAAAAGTTTATATGAACATGGGTTCGAAAATGCTTACCCGCTGAGTTAGGTATAGCCCCTTAAATTTGTGACTCTGAGAAGGTTTTCATTTATTATCTTAAAAACTGTTCAAGGTAAAATGATGAAATTCACCACATCCACTAATGTTGTTAGGCTTTAATAAGATAGAGTGTAAATCATTTTGAAATTTCCACTAGAGGGGGATAGGGGGTTAAAAAATATTTTCGGCCCCTATTCATATGAACTTTTTTTCTTAGAATGATTTCGGGAATCACCCCCTGAAATATTTTTGTGTATTTTTTAAACACCCTGTATAATCGAACGTATATAGCCTTATGTGTATTAGACGAGTCTGGCAGAGCTTTGGTGATCTCGCATTATAGCCAGACTGTGTTTTAAGCTATTATTATAATGCCAACTGTCATCTGACAAATTTTCAGGACTACCAAAATAAGTGCAATTATTTTGTTAAAAAAATTTCAGTTTTTCACGTGCCAGACACATTTGGTGTGCCTACAGATCAGCCTTTTTACTGAATTTTAGTACACGACTTGTTAGTAGAAGCATTTTCATTAATGTAAAAATAAGTGCACCGCATTTGTATTTTGAAAGGCATTTTCTGACTCAACCCATCGGAAAACCCCTATACATAATATAATATTTTTATTTAGAATCACTAACTGAACAATCCTATCAATGTTTGCTGACTGGAAAAATTAGTAACAAAAAATTCACTAGCTCCCGGACTATGATAGAAATGCTGTAATAATAGCAAGGATAGATTATAGTAAGATGTGTTTAAAAAACAATAGACTATAATTTACAGATTATAGCGAGAAACTGGAAAAGATCATGATCATTTATACATTTGCAGGAAACCGCATGCCATACTGTCAATTAACTGTTCTATTTTAAATGTACATACACTTATGTGCAATAAAATTAAGCAAACAAAATATGTTATAATTTAAAGCGGACATGAGTTTCCTAATTACAAAAATATTTAAATTTGTCAATTTCCTTAATGTCAAAATTTTACTCCTATCCAAGGACGTACTCCTATCATTTTATTGAAACTGCTGCTAGCCAATTAAAATAGATCCGAATTATACAACTAGAATATTGTGAAAAATAGTCATAAGACTTAATTTTATTACACAGAAGTGTACGTTATATTATTTCAACGTAAATCATTTCTAATTATTGCACATTTTTTAGTAGTATAGGGGGTCCGTTTAAAAACTAACGATGGTAATAAAATTAGTCTAGGTAATGGCGTAGAAATTTAGGTAAAAATATGCAAAATCGAATTGTGTTACATTTTCAACTCTCTTCTGAATGATATATGTATACAGGGTGTCCCCCAGACACGAATTATTTTTAGGTGTGATTTTTGAATAAATTCTGCATTGTCGTGTATAATTTTTTTATCCCCAATCCGCGTTAGTTTTCGGATGTTGAAAATTGTAGATTGAAAAAGTAAAACACTGTTAAATAAAAAGAAGCCAGTCTGCTAAACTATTTGATTATCGAAAAAAGTTATACATGTAATTTATAACTGAGATGATTTGCGATCGAAGGTATTTTGTAATTTTTTTGGTAGTGTTAACCCTTAAAGAAATATTAGTGATCAAATTTGAAATTTGAAAAAATAAATCATGTTCACGTTTCATTTAATTTATTTTGAAAACTAGTATTGAAAATAGTTAAAAATTTGATACATGTTGCAAGATTGGTTTATTTTGAATCGAAAAGTTAAATCCCATTTTGAACATAAACGATGTTTACTCGGAGTAACTATCAAATTTGTTAAAAAGATTTCCGTAAGTTGCCACCTGCAATGACTTTATATGGAAAATAAGAATTAAAAAAAAAACCCGGATAGGAGATACAAAAATTATACAGGACAATGCAGAATGTATTCCCTGTATATTACCATCCACATTAAAACTATTTGTTCTTTATTTTTCTCTATATTTATTTATTACTTACGTAGTTATAGTAGATACATTTACAAAGTAGGTAGTGTGAAGATTATTTGTGAATCATCCTTGTAAACTCACGAGGATGATGAATATTACAAATTTGGTAGTGACATTCGGCTATATTTGAATGCAACATGGCACATGGCATGGACAGTATAGGCACTTGTCAATCAGATTTATTCTTAATGATCTTTGTTCAACATATTCGATAATAATTGCGTAAATAATCGCAACTATCGTATTTCAACCACCAATTAAATATGACAATTTCCAATAATTGTGCTATATTTTCAGTTATATAACTTCATAGGTAATATTTAAAAAGTTAGTATAAAAAACACTGTTAAGGTTTCAACTATATTTTATCAGCCAAGATTTTCTTAAATCCAGTGGAACAAATTTAAAATAGAAATATATTAATGAAGCTCACACTTTTGTTTATTATTATATTGATTATCGAGTTAAGTGCGTATTTTTCAGAGGAAATTTGCCCAGAGATTTCATATATGAACCTCTAGTTTTAAAGAAAACTTATTAGGGAAGTTTAAATTTTCTGAAAAAGTCACAAATATCGACTTTCAACAAGACCACCGTTTTGATGGAGCCTACAATATCTACAAATATTTTGAAGAACTCTTATAAAAAAAAGCCACATACCCAGTAAAATGATACGAATCCCATTTCTTCAATTAAAAGTATAACTGTATTGTATCAAATTATTTTATTATTGATGGTATGTCATTGCTTACATCCTACATCGTAAATATAACTTTAGTAAATATGCTAGCATATACAGGGTGGTTCGTAACTATTCGGACATAGAGTAGCCACAGATAGTTCGGACCAAAATATGAAGATTTGACCAAATATGCCTTAGTAAAATGTTGCTGTGGAAAAAAATACAGGGTGTTAAAGTTGAAATATTTTTTTCTTTTTTTTTGGTAATAATATCACAACATCTTTATAAATTGCTACAAAATTTGGCAGAGGGGTATTACTTTAGGTAAGAAATATTATCTTATTTATTATTTTAAATTTTGTTATAGGTGGCGCCACATGAGCGATACCTGATGATGAAATTCCATCATAACTTTTATTGACGAACCTTTTTGGTAATTTTGACTAAAAAATATGTTGTAAATATCATTCATATGTAAAATTGCTGTACTTGTTTGAACTTGATAATTTCAACCATTTTCGAGAAAAACGCCATTAAACAGTTCAGAGTCTCGAAAAGTGTTATAAATGAAAAACCTAAGAAGGCTTGTAAGTGTTTGTATTTGATCAATAAACAGGAATAATAAACAAAACTAGCTTAAAAAAATAGAAAATCAAAGTAAATGTTCAACGTTGTTGTTTCCTCGTACTTCTATACAAAAAGAAAAAAATATTTCAACTTTAACACCTTGTATCTTTTTCCACAGCAACATTTTACTAAGGCATATTTGGTCAAATCCTCATATTTTGGTCCAAACTATCTGTGGCTACTCTATGTCCGAATAGTTATGACATTTATAATATTTATTTATAACACTTTTCGAGACTCTGAACTGTTTAATGGCATTTTTCTCGAAAACTGTTAAAATTATCAAGTTCAAACAAGTACAACAATTTTACATATGAATGATATTTACAACATATTTTTTAGTCAAATTTACCAAAAAGGTTCGTCAAAAAAAGTTAGGTATCGGCCATGTGGCGCCACCAATAACAAAATTTAAAATAATAAATAAAATAATATTCCTTACCTAAAGTAATATCCCTCTTCAAAAACATTTTATTTAATAAAACGTACGCCACTGGTTTTTTTGCAGCACCAATATGCAGAGAGTATTTTCCATTCAATTTAGAAACTTTTTCGTATCTTATAATTTTTTGATAACTTAACTCAAAATAACCTAATAGTACAGTAAATAAGGGAGAAAAAAGGGCTTCAAATAGACTTTTTTTTTACCCTACAGCCAATTTTTGTAGAATCTTCTAGAGGGTCACTCTGAAAGTTTAAAACTGAGTTTGTGTATTCGTAGACCCCGCCCTTCCTTCACCAGCCCTCAAATTAAGGGCTGGATTTTTTTGTTTATTGAATAACTTTTTTCTTATTAAACTTTCGAAAGAAAGAGTCAGTACAAAGTTGTAAAGAAAAATATTTCCTACAACTTGTCTTTTAAACTTTTTTTGATATTGTCGATATTTAAAAAGTTATTCAACAAATAAATTGAAAATTTTGGGGAAAGAGTAGTAAGTAGTAGTAGTAAGTAGTACCTAACTAGAGAAAAATTTCCCAAAAATTTGCAACTTATTTGTTGAATATCTTTTTAAATATTGACAATATCAAAAAAATATGAAAAGGAAAGTTGTAGGAAATATTTTTCTCTACAACTTTGTACTGATGCTTTTTTCGGAAATCTAATAGGGAAGAGCCTCTTTAATAAATAAGAAAAAAAAAGTTCAGTTATCAAGAAATTGTAAGATACAAAAAAGTTTCTAAATTGAATGGAAAATACTCTCTGCATATTGGTGCTGCAAAAAAAAACCAGTACTGTACGTTTTATTCAATAAAATGCTTTTGAAGAAACCCGTACGCACGCCTCTGTGTTCTAAATAAAATAATTGCAACCACTATTAATAACAGAATTAAAAAAAAAGATCTATGCAAAATTTCAGAAGACTAACTATTTTTGTTATTTATTTATAGCAAATTATTTAATATAATTTATTTTCTTTAATGCCCTGTACATCAAAAAGGAAGCAACATTCGACCATAGTTTATTAGACAAACCACCTTTAATTTTCGCTAAACTATCGACTGGTGAAATCCTGACGATATAAACTGGGACACCCTGTATTTGTGCCGCCATTATTTCTACAGTATTGACTTCCGTTAATTTTTTATGTCGCCCAAACTGTAGAAAATTTTATACTGTACAAGATTGAAAATACCCATTTTTAGCATAGGTCTAACCTACAAAGAGATATTTCGAAAAAACAACGCAAATAGTTCTCATAAATTTCCCGCGCAATAACTTCTAAAGTATTAACTGTAGAGAAAAAAATTTTAGAACGAAATTATAGAAAATTAAATTCCCTACAATTTTGGTAATAACTATTTTTAATGTAGAACTCTCCAAAAAGAGATATTTTGAAAAATCAGTTTCACAAATATAAAATATCGTATATTTCACCAATATTTTTTTCTATTCAAAAAGAACCACCTTTTCAGAATTTTTTTAAAGGTGGATAAATTTAATTTTCATAAAGTACACGTTTTTCAGAACACCGTGTGTTAATAAAACAAAATAGAGATAATAAAAAAATTGGTTCATTTTCAGTTACATAAAGTTAAATTATATTGACGTGTATTTTGATTATTCACTACATAATTAAAACTCCAGCCTGTTTAATTTGTATATTAAGTGATGAATTGTAAAGTTATTCATAATAAAAATTGTGTTGAAGCGTATACAAAGAAATATTTATTACATATTTTCCAATATATTATATTAAAAGATATTTCTCTCGTTTATACTCGTTTTTTCGCAACATACAGCTGAAAAGACCAAAATAGAATAAATTTGGGACAGTTTCACGTTAGAATTGTACCAAAATTTGATAAATACACTGCCTGCTAGAATACAGGCAGCTATTAAAGCAAAAGGAGACGTAACCTCTTATTAATGGTCCTAAATTAAAAATTATCCCAACATTTAGTTGCAAATTCATTTTGTAAAGTTTGCTAATTATTAAGGTTAAAATATTGTTAAATCAAATAAATAATTTTCTTCCATGCATAATATTGTTATTATAATTATATTATAATTTTATTATAATTATTATAATCTTATTGTATTGTTAGGTGTTTACTAATTATTTGCGTAAAATTTCCAGTTCTCCTTTCATACTTCAAAAATTTACTTTTGTCCGAACATTTAGTTGTTAGGGCTCGTATATTCTATTTTTATATTCAAATGAATAATTTTAGCTTTGATTTATGTAGTATAGATATTTATATTTATTTGGTATATAAATGCCACTACTTACAAAAAATTTCAAAGTTAATATTCAAAAATTCAATCATTAATGTTAAGGAAAAATAATAATAAGCACAAAGTTCCTTCTAATTAAGAAACTTCCTGAAAGTTAGTAGTTTGATAGTCAAGTCAAAGGTAAGGTAAAAAAATAAAGCCTTATAATTAATCAAACTTTGAATGCGAATTCGTACAAATCTATTTAAGTATCGTCTAACTTCAAAGAAATATTATATGTCACATACTTTGCTCTCGGAATCCCTTGAAATAGTAGGTAATCTTTTCTTATATTAATATTAATAATGAATCTTAAAATGCATTGAAAAGAAATGACAAACTAAAATAAAAATAAATGATAAATTAAGATCAAATTTACAGTTTTGTATTGTCGCCTTTTTAGCTTAATATTAATCAGGATACAGAAAAGACTACCTACTATTTTAAAGGGTTCGAGGACGAAACCTCCTTTAACGATTTAAACTATACACGAACCTAGTCTAGATTATACGAAATATTTGGATGATTATATGGCTAGTACTTCCAGAATATATAATCTGGTAATATTATTCCCCTAATCATCCATATTTAGATGGAAACTTAAAAGTATAAGTAGATATTTTTTGTTAAAATTATCAACCTGTATTTACACTTGCAATCTTTTATTTAACTATAATTTTGAGAATACTGTTAAATTCCTCGAGTTCTTCTGTAAACCAAACAACATTTGTGTCTAGTTAAATGTAGAAATTCAACTTCTCTTTTGTAATTTACAGCATTCTGTGCAATTCTATAGGTACCTAGCATATGAATAAACACAAACTCATATTATGTTGCTTTTTATTTTTTATTATAATAACTATTTGTTATTTGTCCTCTCTAGACTATTCCGATTCTATAGATCGTCTACCAACTGTTACCATATAGACAAATATTTAACTAATATCGGGTGAATAGCCCCTATCATGATGGCATCGACGGCATCCAGATCGTCATGCATTATCAGCATCGCCCCACGAAGTTGCAACCGCCGTTCAGTTTCACCTGTACGGTAAGTAATACGCTTGCGTATTGGTAGATGTAAAAGAATTACCTTGACTCAGAAGAGGAAGCATTGACCTATGCGTATCCCAAACCGAAGAAGCAAAAGAAACGAGAATCGGAAACAGGAAAATGCTCTTTTTGGATTTGTTGTTATGTTTAGTTGCTAAATTGGTATTTCTGTTTTAATAATGAATAAAGAGGTATTAAAAGGCATCTTGCATCCTAAAGGTGGTTTAGATTTTTCTGAATAATGATGCAGCAGCTATGAAAGACGTTTCAATATATTAAATATTTATACGATTATAGCCAAGCCTAAAAAGTTGTCTAGGTACCTACAATTTACAATACTTCCATATAAAATACCAAAATACTTATACTTAAGAACTTTTTGCATTAAGAATACAAAAGGAACTCCTAGTCCTCCCACTAGTAGAAATCGCTCGGCATCTTCTCTATTAAATTTCATAAAAGCCAATTTTTTTAGCTCCATAGCAGAAACGCATAATGTTGACAGTTTATTTACATGTTTTTTTAACTAGTAAATTTATTGCATACCGTCCTACTTAAAATTTACTGTCTAGTTAACATTTACAATTATATTAGATAAACACATTCTCATAAGGAAGTAATGTAACAAATGTTTATTTTTATTATATAAGGATCCCTTATGTAGCTGGAGTACCAGGGCCATAGGCATTAACCTATTAGATTTTTTTATACTTATTTATATATTTTTTGAATGTCTTTCTTCCTCCGAATGTATACATACAGTGTGTCCCAAAATTAGCCTGCCAAAATATACCAGTTGATTCTACGTTCAAAAATAATGCAAAAAGTTTAAATAAATATAGGTTGAAAAATGCTTCGTAAGGGAGCTAAATGCTAAATGCAGTAATAAATACCCATAAATTTTAATCCATTGTCTACTTTTGATAAATATTAGTTTTGTGATTATTTTTATTAGTGTAGTTTTCATGGACGTGATTTGTTCAAAACAATTTTACTCGAAAACGGTTCAAGATACAATGATCGACTGAGATTACCTTTTTTGTGTAGTAATAAACCAAGTTTCAAAATTTGATATAAAAAATTTAATAATTATCCCCACAAAAAATTTGGGGCATAATATACCCAACACCAACCCTGTATGTGACACTCCTGGCAAAATTTCTGAAAATTGGAAAAAGAATTATGTGGCAAATTATAAAAGCTTCAAACTCACCAAATTTCATGAATCTACCTCAAACAGTTGCAAAGATATTACAGAAAACTCCTCTTTGGGGTCCCCTTTTCGGGGGGCTGTAGCCTCCTTAGGAAGCATTTTTCAACCTATATTTATTGAAACTTTTTGCATTATTTTTGAACGTAGAATCAGCTGGTACATTTTGGGAGGCTAATTTTGGGACACCCTGTATAGTATAATTAGTGCTAATTCGATTTCTAGCATACTTAGCTTTAAAGCTACAATTGAGACTTTTTCTCGAAATAAATTGTGCTTTCTTTTCGAAATAATATCCAGTTTTCGCCTTGTAAAAAGTGGTAATATAATCAAAGTGGATAATGGATATGTGTACGTTTTTGTAAATAAAAAGATGAAAACTTTTAATATTGTACAAAATTTTGAGCCCCTTGTATAATTTTTAAGACTTATCTGGATTTACGGTAGGTATCAAAGGCCACAAACGTAAAAAAGTACCCTTTCCTCTTGTGAAATCAATCTGGGGATATGTTGCATACCTATTCAAAAATGCATCATTATACAGGGTGTTCCAGCAGAAACGTAAAACCTTTTTTAGATTCCTCTTTACTTGTTTTGAGATTATAAGTTCGTATTAAAGCATTTCTACAATAAAGTTGTAGGGTCCAAGATACAGAATATTAATGTTTTTAATTATCTTATTTTAATTTTTTTTCTTACAACTTTTAAAAAGGAATGTAAATTGTATTCTTTCGTCAGTTAGTTTGATGGTTTTTTATTACTTAGTTTTACTTCTTTCAAGTGAATTTACTAACTTAATTTTTTTAATTTTAACTCTAAAGACGCTAATCCAATCAAAAAACACAAGGAGGCAATTTTTGTGAAGTTATATTTTGTAGATTAACAAAAAGGATTCTTAATAAATTATATTCACTCAAAATCTCACCAAATTTGAAAAAAATATCTGAAAGCGTTGGATATTTTTTAATATGAACTTTTAATCTATGATGAACTTGAGTCAAGGAATCTCACCCTAAGAGGTTCCACATTTCTACTGGGACACCCTGTATAATACCTGCATTTCAGTTTTAAAACTAAAGGGAATCCATCTAATAAAATAAAACCACCCAATACCATCATGGATTCTGAATGATAAAATATCACTCAAAAAAATTTTTTCTTTGAACTTTGTAATTGTTATCCAATTTCTATAAACCAACTTAATATAAACTTCCACCCTGTACAAGTAGGTACAATCCACAGATTTCAAGATCATAATTATTGTCTGTATTTCACATTCCACTTCAGGAAAACTGTTAATGGATTCATGGTTTGTTTTAAGGAAATGTACATTGAATCTTCATGTCTTTATTTATTTTAAAGCCCTCATTTTGATTGTGCTGGTACCTCCGTTTTTGTGTTTTGTGATTATATTTTAAATTATTATAATTATATTAGTATAGATAATTCCAATATATAGGGTGATTCAGATTTTAATGCACAAACTTTAACAGCGTATTCTGTCACAAAATAAGAAAAAAAGTTCATATAAACTTGGGCCTGAAAATGCTTTGTTCTTGACATACAGGGTGATAAAAGTACCTCTTCAAAACCACATTTTATTACATGGGTATCTCTAATAATAAACAAGATACGAATTTGAAATTTGGGCTATAGTGTCCTTATAAGAAGGTCAACTAGCAAGGCAAATTTTAAATTTCTACGTCAATCCAGAGGTGTAGAATAGGGGTGACATATACACTCATTATGTACCTACTTTTTGAACCATTTTAAAATTCATAATTTTTACTCGTGTCTTCAGATAAAAACGGTAAGAGATACGACATTTTGACAAGAGTACAAAATTATACAGGGAGTTTAAAAGATATGAGCAGAAAGATGTATGGGCCACCCCTATTCTACGCCTCTGGATTGACGTAGAAATTTCAAATTTGTTCTGCTAGTTGACCTTCTCATAAGGATACTATGGTTCAAATTTCAAATTCGTATCTTGTTTATTATTAGAGATATGTAATAAAATGTGGTTTTGAAGCGCTACTTTTATCATCCTGTATGTCAAAAACAAAGCATTTTCGGACCCATGTTTATATGAACTTTTTTTCTTATTTTGTAATGTAGAATACCCTGTTAAAGTTTGTGCATTAAAACCTGAATCACCCTATATTATTTTTCTTATATCTTTGATAATTAAAAATTCTGTATCAGTTGCATAAAAAGACTACTTGTATTTATGTCTAGATATTTTGTGTATCTATTTAATTTTTTGGACGGATTCCTTATCCCACAGAATTCCAATTTATCTACAAAAATTTTATGAACCATAAATGTTTATTTGGTCAGGCGATTCGAATACGCAAAAATTAAAAACTCTTCTCACTTTTCCCTCTTTTATTTTCAGCAAATCCTCCATTTCTCGATTATTTCGAACCAGGAAGTCGATTCCTTCGGCATATTAATTAAATTAACAGCATAGTTTGCACCCATGTTTTAATAAAAAATTAACGAAATTTGGTACGCCCCTGAAAAAAGTGCTCTGTATACCAAACCTCATCGCTGTTGCTCAAAAAGTGCCAGAAATATTGAATAAAAACGGCTTTTTGGGGCGATCTTCGGAAGAACATTTTTTTTTTATATTTCCCAGCATTTATTACTGAACACGGTGTATAATTTGGGCGATTCTTATAATTATTATTATAATTAATTTTATTATGCAATTTATCATTTCCAATATAATAAAGATTACAAATCAATTTTTTTCCAGTAAAATAGATTCTGTCTATAAGCATTATGTAAACTATTCTGCGATATCCTCGCATGTATATACAGGGTGTTCTCGCGAAGTGGCTCACTATTGCTAACTTCGTTATTATTGGAGCTACAAAGTCGGTTAAATTAGCAAACTAGTAGAATTTTTTCCGTTGATTACAATGGTGAAAACAAAAAAACAATTGACCATCTAGTTTTCAAGATATTCAAAAAAATAACATTTTTTTAAATGGAACACCCTATATATTTTTGCAAAAATCGATGATAAATTAAATTCTATACAAAAAATGTTCTCATCTTTTTTTGAAAATAATTTAAAATAAGCGAGTTATTTTGAAAAAATCTTTGCAATTCTTTAAAATTAAGTAGGCATAAAATGGAATAGTAATTTATTAAAACCAAACAATCATAATTTTGAATTTAAGCAAGTTGAAAAATACTTGAAAGAATTACGGAAATATTGAAAATTTACAAAATTATTATTTTCATGGCTACTTGATATTAAAACTTTGAAAACTTTTTTCAAAATAAATCGCTTATTTTAAATAATTGTCAAAAAAGCATAAGAACATTCTTTCTTCAGAATTTAATTTATCATCGATTTTTGCAAAAATATACAGGGTGTTCCAAATATGATTAGTGTACATTGAAAAAACTGAAGATTTGGAGCATGCAACCAAAAATCAGTCTAACGCGATTTTTCACAGCTAATTTCTCAAACCCAGACTAAAATTAGGTTAAAAGGAATAAAAACACCGAAAATACCAGCGATAAGAATGTATTAAGCTGTTCGTGTGTTACAAATCATCACAGGGTCCGAACTTAAAAAACTTCCAAATTAACCCTGTGCAAATACAAAATAAAAGCATACTATTCGTCTACTTCAGCTTCTTCTTGGGGCGGAGGTTATTCGTGTGCCCGCACTTGGTCTTGCGGCAATTGGTGGCACGTGGATGCAACCTGGCGTAGCATTTACGACAGATCATCTTGTCGCAATTGTATTTCTGTGCCAAAATACGCAGAGATGGTTCGATAATACCACCTCTCAAACGCAACACCAAGTGAAGGGTAGATTCCTTCTGGATGTTGTAGTCGGATAAAGTACGTCCATCCTCGAGCTGTTTACCAGCGAAAATCAAACGCTGCTGATCTGGGGGGATGCCCTCCTTATCTTGGATTTTGGCTTTTACATTTTCTATCGTATCTGAAGGTTCGACCTCAAGAGTGATGGTCTTGCCTGTGAGAGTTTTCACGAAAATTTGCATTGTGACGTGTTCTGTAACAAATCGGAAAAAATTAAGTGAAATTCAAGTAGGTGTCCATAACCTATAAAATAAAAATTGCAATTTGACGTACAAAAATTTGCAGATAAATCAGTTTTTATGTTCTTGGGTATGCAGTATTTGTTAGGCACTTATTACAATTGATTTAGAATAAGTTCGGAGGGAAAATATTGAAGAAATTGTACTTACATGTTACAGAACGTGGTCGCCACAACTGCCTAAAATGAGAAAGACAAATGAAATCTGACTTATCGACAATATGGCTACTACATTTCCTTTTTACAAAGGCGGTAAATTTAATTTTTTATTTGAAATACACGACTTGTATATAATCATAATATGTATTTAATCCAGTTAAATTTGCGAATAAATTATTTAAATTTTTTACAGCAGCTACGAAGAAGTATAAAATATTATTTTAGTTTTTCATATTCTACAAATTAGCTCTGAATGTATGCAACCAGACATACAAGTAAATAATACAAGTGAAAATTTATATAGGGTTAGGCCAAAAAATATTAGCACTAAGTACACTCCCTATCAGAAGTTTTATTCAATTTAATTTCATATACCACTAAAAAAATTGTCGTGTAATGTAAAAACTGAGTTATTGCACCTTTTTTTAAAGAATCGCTCGAAAATTACTTTATTTTAAAGATTTGAGGCTACGAAAAATGCACTAAAACAATCAGATAAAAAGTTGATTTTTTTCTACATAAAATCAAAAGTCACCTTTACAATAAAGTAAATTTGACTATAATTCATCTAGTGGTTCCAAAATTATAATTATTTAAAATAGTGGTTCGAAAATTACGTAATTTTTAAGACGTAGAGATTGGAGGCCAAAAAATGCAATAACACAACGAGATATAAAGTCGTTGATTTTTTTCTATATAAAACTAACATTCAGCTTTACAACAAAGCAAATTTGACTATAATCCGACCAGTGGTTCCAAAATCGCTCAAAAACAGCATTACTTTGTAGATGTGAAATTTTTAAACGCATAAAACCATAATATATAAACTTGCAGGATCTTTCATAAATAAAACCAAGATTCAGTTTTACAATACAGTTAATTTGAGTAAGATCCGACCAGTGGTTCCAAAACTGATTTTTTTAAACCAATCGCACGAAAATAGCGTTATTTTTAGATGTGTTATTTTGAAAATTCATAAAACCATCATATATAAACTTGCAGAATTTTTCATAAGTAAAACCAAGATTCAGTTTTACAATACAGTGAATTTGACTAAAATTCGGCCAGCGTTTCCAAAACTATGATTTTCTTAAAGCAATCGATCGAAAGTTAAGTCATTTTTAAGAGGCCACAAAAAATGCATAAACAACCAGATAAAATTTAAAATTTAATAAAAGATTTTTTATATAAAACCAACATTCAGCTTTAAAATTAAGCAAATTTGATTAAAATTCGACCAGTAGTTCCAAAACTGTGATTTTTTCAAACACTCACTCGAAAATTACGCTATTTTTAAAATATACAGATTTGAGGCCACGAAAAGTACATAAAATCACCATATAAAAACCTGGTGAATTTTTCATAAATAAAACCAATGTTCAGCCTTACAATGCAGCAAATTTGACTAAAATCCGACCAATGGTTCCAAAACTATGATTTTTTCAAAGCAATTAAAAGAAAATTGTGTCATTTTTAAGATGAACCGATTTGAGGTCACATAAAATGCATAAAACAACCAGATAAAAATAGTTGAGGTTTTTCTACATAAAATCAGCATTCAGCTTTAAAATAAAGCAAATTTGACTAAAATTCGACAAGTGGTTCCAACACCGTGATTTTTTCAAACAATCACTCGAAAATGACGTAATTTTTAAAACACAAATTTAAGGCCACGAAAAATGCATAGAATCAGCATATAAAAACTTGCAGGATTTTTCCTCAATAAAACCAATGTTCAGCTTAAAAATGCAGCAAATTTGACTAAAATTCGAGCAGTGGTTCCAAAACTATGATTTTTTCAAAGCAATCGAAAGAAAATTATGTCATTTTTAAGATGTACCGATTTGAGGTCACATAAAATGCATAAAACAACCAGATAAAAATAGTTGAGGTTTTTCTACATAAAACCAACATTCAGCTTTAAAATAAACAAATTTGACTAAAATTCGACAAGAGGTCCCAACACCGTGATTTTTTCAAACAATCACTCGAAAATGACGTAATTTTTAAAACACAAATTTGAGGCCACGAAAAATGCATAAAATCAGCATATAAAAACTTGCAGGATTTTTCCTCAATAAAACCAATGTTCAGCTTAAAAATGCAGCAAATTTGACTAAAATTCGAGCAGTGGTTCCAAAACTATGATTTTTTCAAAGCAATCGAAAGAAAATTATGTCATTTTTAAGATGTACCGATTTGAGGTCACATAAAATGCATAAAACAACCAGATAAAAATAGTTGAGGTTTTTCTACATAAAACCAACATTCAGCTTTAAAATAAACAAATTTGACTAAAATTCGACAAGAGGTTCCAACACCGTGATTTTTTCAAACAATCACTCGAAAATGACGTAATTTTTAAAACACAAATTTGAGGCCACGAAAAATGCATAAAATCAGCATATAAAAACTTGCAGGATTTTTCCTCAATAAAACCAATGTTCAGCTTAAAAATGCAGCAAATTTGACTAAAATTCGAGCAGTGGTTCCAAAACTATGATTTTTTCAAAGCAATCGAAAGAAAATTATGTCATTTTTAAGATGTACCGATTTGAGGTCACATAAAATGCATAAAACAACCAGATAAAAATAGTTGAGGTTTTTCTACATAAAACCAACATTCAGCTTTAAAATAAACAAATTTGACTAAAATTCGACAAGAGGTTCCAACACCGTGATTTTTTCAAACAATCACTCGAAAATGACGTAATTTTTAAAACACAAATTTGAGGCCACGAAAAATGCATAAAATCAGCATATAAAAACTTGCAGGATTTTTCCTCAATAAAACCAATGTTCAGCTTAAAAATGCAGCAAATTTGACTAAAATTCGAGCAGTGGTTCCAAAACTATGATTTTTTCAAAGCAATCGAAAGAAAATTATGTCATTTTTAAGATGTACCGATTTGAGGTCACATAAAATGCATAAAACAACCAGATAAAAATAGTTGAGGTTTTTCTACATAAAACCAACATTCAGCTTTAAAATAAACAAATTTGACTAAAATTCGACAAGAGGTTCCAACACCGTGATTTTTTCAAACAATCACTCGAAAATGACGTAATTTTTAAAACACAAATTTGAGGCCACGAAAAATGCATAAAATCAGCATATAAAAACTTGCAGGATTTTTCCTCAATAAAACCAATGTTCAGCTTAAAAATGCAGCAAATTTGACTAAAATTCGAGCAGTGGTTCCAAAACTATGATTTTTTCAAAGCAATCGAAAGAAAATTATGTCATTTTTAAGATGTACCGATTTGAGGTCACATAAAATGCATAAAACAACCAGATAAAAATAGTTGAGGTTTTTCTACATAAAACCAACATTCAGCTTTAAAATAAACAAATTTGACTAAAATTCGACAAGAGGTTCCAACACCGTGATTTTTTCAAACAATCACTCGAAAATGACGTAATTTTTAAAACACAAATTTGAGGCCACGAAAAATGCATAAAATCAGCATATAAAAACTTGCAGAATTTTTCCTCAATAAAACCAATGTTCAGCTTTACAATGCAGCAAATTTGACTAAAATTCGAGCAGTGGTTCCAAAACTATGATTTTTTCAAAGCAATCGAAAGAAAATTATGTCATTTTTAAGATGCACCGATTTGAGGTCACATAAAATGTAAAAAACACCCAGATAAAAAAGGGTTGATATTTTTCTACATAAAACCAACATTCAGCTTTAAAATAAAGCAAATTTGACTAAAATTCGACAAGTGGTTCCAACACCGTGATTTTTTCAAACAATCACTCGAAAATGACGTAATTTCTAAAACACAAATTTATGTCACGAAAAATGCATAAAATCAGCATATAAAAACTTGCAGAATTTTTCCTCAATAAAACCAATGTTCAGCTTTAAAATGCAGCAAATTTGACTAAAATCCGACCAGTGGTTCCAACACTGTGATTTTTTCAAACAATCACTCGAAAATGACGTAATTTTTAAATATACAAATTTGAGGCCACGAAAAATGCATAAAATCAGCATATAAAAACTTGCAGAATTTTTCCTCAATAAAACCAATGTTCAGCTTTACAATGCAGCAAATTTGACTAAAATCCGACCAGTGGTTCCAAAACTATGATTTTGTCAAAGCAATCGACAGAAAATTGTCATTTTTAAGATGCACCGATTTGAGGTCACATAAAATGCATAAAACAACCAGATAAAAAATAGTTGATGTTTTTCTACATAAAACCAACATTCATCTTTAAAATAAAGCAAATTTGACTAAAATTCGACAAGTGGTTCCAACACTGTGATTTTTTCAAACAATCACTCGAAAATGACGTAATTTTTAAAACATACAGATTTGAGGCCACGAAAAGTACATAAAATCACCATATAAAAACCTGGTGAATTTTTCATAAATAAAACTAAGATTCACCTTTAGAATGCAGCAAATTTGACTAAAATCTAACCAGTGGTTCCAAAACGACGATTAAAATAAATAAATAAGCAAAATAAAAAATATATTCAAGATAAAATACCATATTTATAATTACACCAAATATTATTTCAAAACTGATACAATACTTTCCAACACATCCTTACGCCTATACGCAATAACTCCTCCATGATTGGAGTATTTCGTAGCCTCACCCCCCATCGAAGGGTACTTCACATCCACAAATCTCCCATTTCCCACCGCTTCCTCATAACTCAAAACACCTCCACCCAAAGAACGTAAAATCGCATGTGGCGCACAAGTATCCCATTTAAAAATCATCGTCTTAGACAATACATAAGCGTCAGCTAAACCTGTAATCACTGTTAGAATCTTATAACCCGCACCAGAAGCCGGCACCAACGTAAAACCAGTTGCCTTTAGTTTCTCTTTAATTGACTGTTTTTCGTTGATGCTTAAACTTATTATATTATTTCGCGAAGTAGGGGTTCTTATTGAGTGTTGGCTGATACCGCTGGTTGAGACGCCCCATATACATCGACCTTTCCACTTACTAACAAGCCAAAAAAAAATTGTAAAATACAAACTAATGTTCGTTTTTATAAGTCGTACTTGCTTTCTTCGTGGAGAAAGGGCTGGTTCACAATTCCAATCACTGGAAGTTCTGTTTTTTTGTCGTAGACGCCTATTAAAACTGTCACACATTCTAACCCAGTTTTGCATATTTTTTTGTCATAACAATTCTTATTACCTTTAATATATTCTGAAGTACAGTCTAAAAAAAATGCTCAGAAATTCTTCAAAGTAACTTAGTTAAATAGTTGAACCTATCGGATCGATCCAAACTCCTAATCCGCTTATATCTAAATCGAAATCTTCTGTAGGAGTTTGTGTGTTTACATTTTCTAGACTGATATTCTTGTGGACCTCTGCGGCTAGTAGACCAGCCATTTGCTGGTCCCCGTCTAGTACTTTTCCCAATAAACGAGCTGTTTTTTCTACCTCGGATTTCACCTCCACATTGATGGTATTACCTAGTTTGTTACTGAAAAATTTATTTTCTTCTCCTCGAATATAGTTGACTAGTTCCGGATACTACACTAGACAGATAAGATCGCATATTGTACAGAAGTGGACTGTTTTAAATAAAAACCTGAGTGCCAATATCATGTTTTACCATCTCTTGTATAAGCACATCCGCTAGAGTTTTGAAATCATTCACGGATCGGGGATTCGATGTTGAAGAGGTTTTCTGTTGGACTAGCAGTTGGAATGACTGGTCGTTTTGTCTAATTACTCTAGCTACGTTTGCGGCTTTTTCTGAGACTAGTATTAACTTTTTTAATAAATCCATTGTAGAATGGACTTGGAATATTTTAGAGAGTAGTAAAGGGAAACATTTAGTTATATTTCTGACAGCATGAACAATGAAGATGTCAGACTTTTAATTTTAAGATAAACGAGGCTGTAGATAAGATCTTAAAGTAACACTACTGTCTTTCCTCGTGTAATTTTTTCTGAAGAAGCTTATGGACATCAAAAAAATATTAGAAATTTTTTGTGGAATCTCGGTAGTTATAAAGTTTGAGAAAAAAAGACGAGTTTCTTTCACACCCTATAGATATTAAAGTACAGGGTGATTCTTTTATCTGGGGAAATGCGTTTTTCTCGTAAACGACTGAAGGGAATTAAATTTTGAAAAAAGTGTTATATACCTACTGGCTGTCACTCAAAATTAGGATAGAAATATAGACTTTAATATGCATGACGCTAGGCGTCGCGACGCTTAAAAAAAAATTTCCAGCAACATACCACTTTTATTATATCACTGGAAAGGTCTTTTAATTTTGAGTCTTTTTTCTAAAAACCAATTTTTTTTATTCTTATTTTTTAAAAAGTTATGATCCAATTTAAATTATTTCTGTTCTAACTAAATTTTGAAATATTTTTAACAGTAGGCCGAGTTTTCCTTCAAATATTATTATATAAAATAAAGTAGGCTTAGAAAAAACAAAACCTGATATTTGTCAACATATTACAACAACAAAAAACTTATTAATACCTAAATTAAACAAAAAAAAATGCCTCTTAAGATTAGAAGACATTTGTGGCTTCAACTAGATGGGGCTCCTTGTCATAATGCTGCTATTGTGCGGAATTATTTAAATATAGAATATGAAGACAGGTGGATGGGAATTTACGGGCCAGTAGAATTTCCTCCTAGGTCTCCAGACTTAACACCTCTCGATTTTTTCTTGTGGGGAACTCTTAAAAATAAAGTTTACAAAACAAGGTCTAATAATATAGATCATTTAAAACAAAAGATTGTCGATGCCTGTCCTGAAATTAATGCTAATGTTGTAGGAAAAGTCACGTATAATGAAATACGAAAACGTTATAATTTATGTTTAGATAACAATGGTACTCATATTGAACAATTCTTAAAATAATCAACTTTTTCATTAAATTTTTTGTTTAATTTAGGTATTAATAAGTTTTTTGTTGTTGTAATATGTTGACAAATAACAGGTTTTGTTTTTTCTAAGCCTACTTTATTTTATATAATAAGATTTACTTTAGTATTTGCGGGAAAACTCGGCCTACTGTTAAAAATATTTCAAAATTTAGTTAGAACAGAAATAATTCAAATTGGATCATAACTTTTTAAAAAATAAGAATAAAATAATAATAATAAAATAAATAAAAAAAAAATTGGGGCGTCGCGACGCCTAGCGTCATGCATATTAAAGTCTATATTTTTATCCTAATTTTGAGTGACAGCCAGTAGGTATATAACACTTTTTTCAAAATTTAATTTCCTTCAGCCGTTTACGAGAAAAACGCATTTCCCCAGATAAAAGAATCACCCTGTACTTCAAAGTAAAAAAAATCGGGTCACACTATTGTTTACTCAATTAAATTATCTCTTGAATCCTGAAAACCGCATGTTAATATCTTTTCTTTTTTTCAAAATATTTTACTTTAAATTCAACCTAAAAATTTGCTTGGTATGTTTCAATTGGCCAGCAGTTTAGTTCAATATTCCAGCTACTCTTGCTTAAAACTATTAAACGCAAACAGCCAAATTCTAGAAAACCTTAAACAGAAATTGAACTTTCCAGAAAACTAGACAAGTTAAGGTTTAATTTTCAATATAAGCAAATTTATTTTAAGGCTTAAAATGAATACATCACAGATAGGAAAATATAATTATAAATATTTACTTGAAAGCCGCATATTTCTTATAAATATCACCATCATTTGCTTGTGGACTAAATCCTCCTTTTGCTCCTAGAAGAATATATTTTTTATAAATATCTATAGAAGCTTGACTAACCGTTGGTGGAGTGACACTCAAAGTTGTATCGTTAGAAAATACACTTTGCGGTTTTAATACTATAGATATTGGCGTAAAAATATTTCTTGCAGTCCCATTAGATTTTTTACCAATCAAAACGTACCTACAAAAAAGCAAATTAGTTTATTACGCTAACATACTTACATCATATCGTTTACTTTTTATACATCAAAATATCTTGTTTGCTAGGATTCTTCAATTCAGTCCCATAAACTTCCTTCATAGACGGAAACAAAGACTTAAAAGTAATCGGTTCCGGTGTGCTCTCTTTAGACGAAGTAACCTGTGATTCATTTGTGTAGGTGCTTTCCTCATCATCACAAGAATGCTCATCGTCCGAGCTAGAACTAAACAAGCGTCACACATGTTTACAAAAATAAACCGAACCTACCTAGTACTCGAAGCAGTGGAACTCGTGGAACTTTGTCCTGTAACCGAAGGATTCTTCATCGCATTACTTTTACTCGAGTTTTCTTCGCGTCTTCTAACCGGCCTAACACGAATTGTAAATGGAGAGTAATTCGTTGTGAAACTTGGCATAAAATCCCGGATAGAATTGCTAATTTTCAATGCGAAAACGTCTGCTAGAACACTAAGCTCATAAGGCCGGTAGTAGTCTGCATATGCATCAATCATTTCTACATCTCTGGTGTGCAACTGGATTAATTCGGAGCAAGCTTTGGTTACGTCGTTGTAGGCGTAAGGTAAGCATTTCAGAACGCCGTCGTCGAACCATTGGGTGAAAGATTTCGTGTTAAATATGATGGGTTTGTGGTGGAAATAGTAATCGGTGGGGTAGTCCCAAATTTGGGATGCATTTTCCACCGGTTTGAACAATCCTAGAAATAAATTAATGGCGTTTTGTTTCTCTGCATCGGAGAATGTGTTGCTGTAATATCGGCTTAAAGTCTGCATTATATCGTTGCCTTGGGATGTCCACGGGGCGGTTTTTCGGTATGTTTTAATACGATGCACCAACTGGGAACCGCCATATTGCAAAGCTAAAGTATCACCTAAAAAACACGTGAAATCTAATTTTCCTCCGAAAATTTCGCAGGTATAATTACCATGATCCTCATACAAAGACTCCAACATGCGTACACAATCAGTATCAAATTCCAAACTAGGTGCATCTAGCATACCCAAGGCGCATAATTGGAATCCTAAAACGCATTTTCCAATGGCAAACTGCGCTGTGTTGGTGCGATCCAAACAATCCACACAATTCGTTCGAATGATACCAGTTTGTAAACTACCAAACTCATTTTTGTTATGTCCGACTACAGTAGCCTGTTTCTGCGAGAAATACTTCGGTTGGTTGTGGAATATTCCAACTTTCATTACTGCGTTTCGAGCAATTTCTGCTAGATGTCCCATTACGTTTGCGTTACCTTTGGTTTTGCGGGCCATATCAAAAGTTTTGTAGATGATTTGATGGTCGACTGGTAAAAATTGGTTTAAATATTTTACAGAAGAACTTAATTCTTCGCTTAGTAGTCTTTCCTGTTTTTTGCGTTCGCGTTGCTTTACCAAGTTGAGAATTACTATGGGTGCTCCATATCTGGTTAAGAAAAAAAAATCGAATTTAATGTTTAACTTAAATATTGTACCAGTTTGATATCACTATTGACTAAACACTTTTTAATATAATTAAATGAATGTAATGCAGGTACATTCACATTCTTTACTTGAATAATAGGCCCTTAGGAGCGAGATATAATGATAATATATGGGAGGGGCAACGTACAAAAATCATTAGTTTTCTAAAAAAATATACAGGGAAAAGTGGGAAATCTCTCGGATTCAGATAGGGCCTGAAAAAATAAGATGACAAGTTCCTATAAATTTTTTTCCTACAGGCCCTCCCTACGAAGATATGTAGCCCTGAAGAGCGTCGCTGGAAATCGTTTTTTTTTTAATAACTTTTAAAGTACTTAATAGAATTTTATAAAAAGTTAATATGATGGACACTACTAAGGACCTCTTGAAATAATGTCCTTGACACATATCTAGCTTGTTTAGTTTACCAGGGGCAGACTAAGTTTTACAACTTAATGCTTAAACTTTTAACACCCTGTGTGATAAGACTTAAAACAACAAAATCAGGTAGCTTGAACCTTAGACTAAAGAAAAGCTACTCTTGTTTATTGTCGATCAAGTGAACCATTTTCGAGAAAAAGAATAATAAACTAATTCATGTTTTATTAAGTCATTAAAAAAAAGTCTCATTCCGAAAAAAAATCAAAATTTAAAAAACGCACTGGTGTCATGAGGCACCTTAACGAAATTATTGAAAAACTTCATAAGAGGGTTCAACATGGCCTTCGTGAAGTCTGATACACGCGCGGCCACGACGAATTGAGGACTGCTGTACCCGCCCACAATAACCCATAATTGTAGGGAGGGCCTGTAGGAAAAATTTTTATAGGAACTTGTCATCTTATTTTTTCATGCCCTATCTGAATTCGAGAGATTTCCCACTTTTTCCGGGATACCCTGTATAAACAACTTTCGGCTTTTCGTAATTGTAACTGAAAACGTCATAAATGAGCAAAAACACTTTTATAAATTATGACGTCCAAGCAAATTCGCTAAGATAAAAATTTAGGGGACTTAGCTCCGCAAAAATTGCTAAAATATTAGGACCACAAGGATCTAATTTCAGAAGGCCTTCAGTCTCATCCCTAAATTGTAGAATTAATTCTGCTGGATAGTAGCACTAACTGTACAAGTAGCACAAGTTTAGCTATGAAAATTTTTGTGATAAAACGTAAAAAATTCATTATTCCGGAGGAAAATCTAACAGAAACATTCGAAATTCAGGAATTTAAATGCCTTACTTTGAGACGCTGTATCTAGGGACATATTCCTCAAAAATAGTTCAACAAGAGCTAATTTAAATTAATACTTCTTGTGGATATTTGTTGTCCAATGCCCAAAAAAAACCTGAATGTAAACATTCTTTGTTGCGCTATACCACGGTAAGTATCCAATAACAACTTAATTATTTTACAATTTTATTTGCGTCTCCCACTAGTTTAATTTTCCATAAATGGAAGTTCTTAATGGTTTTAACTACTATACGATTCAAGTGTATTGAGCCCTCAAAACCGTAGGGGCGAAATATATTGAAAAAATTATGTTTATAGCACAAAATATAAACTGCTGATCACACAAAATTTTTTATATAATATTTTTTCGATGTCCATTTTTTTAGTGCCTGGTTAATGGGAAAAAACAATTTCTCAAATTTTTTATATCTCTCTCGAGGATATAAGTCACTTAAATGGTGAACATAAACTGACTAAATTCCATTTTATTCCATTAAGAAAATAGCCTCAAAAATTAAATTAAAAAAATTTACCAATTAGCGAACGTATACCGATTTTTGATAAGCCACTGGTTACCATTAAATGAAAGTACAAAAAATGCACTTTTTATAAGAAAGCCATTCATAATAGATCATAATAATCTGCAGAGATCGGTTCTTAAAAAACACAATACGGCCTAATGACAAAAAACAAAAAAAATCATATTTTCTGCAAAAATTTTATAAAATAAAAGGGATATCAAAAATTTGTGAAATTGGTTTTTTCTCTATTAACCAAGGACTAAAAAATATAAACATTTTTTGTGGAATCTTGGTATTTATAAAGTTTGAGAAAAAAGGACGACTTTCTTTCATACCCTGTAGATAGTAACGTACTTCAAAGTACAAAAATCAGGTAACACTGTTGTTTTCCCAATTAAATTACTTCTTGAATCCTGAAAACCGTATGTTGATATCTTTTCTCCTTTTCAAAATATTTGACTTTAAATTCAACCAAAAAATTCACTTGGTACGTTTCAATTGGCCAGCAGTTTAGTTCAATATTTCAGCTATTGTTGCTTAAAACTATTAAACGCAAACAGCCAAATTCTAGAACACCTCAAACAGAAATTGAACTTTCCAGAAAACTAGACAAGTTAAGGTTTAATTTGGCCAGTAGTTTAGTTTATACCGACATAATAAATAATAAAATAAAGCTACTTTCTAGGCATTATCTTAATATTGAAACATTTGGTTACCTCTTCAAAAGTTCATTAAAATGTGCCCCCGACGTTTCCGCAAACGGATCATAAAAATCAATAGTAATCGCCGGTTTAGCCACCATTTTCCCCATCTCCTGCTTCCAATGTCCAGGTATAGACCCACGCATCTGCACAAACGACGTAAAATGACTTTGGCTAAACGACGACACTCCAGAATCGTGAACCATCTGCTCAGTTTCGACTTCATTAGCAACATCTCCTTGAAAATTGGCGCCTCGCTTCAAGAACCTTGTACCAGCATATCTACTGGATCTGCGAGCAATCAATGTAACATAAAGCGATCTACCGAAGACGTTTATGTTCGATTGTCCAATGAAACCGTGGGTTATAAACAATATCCAGTCGGGGTGAAGTTCTGCTTCGATGATTTTGTCTAGCAGGTGCAAGTTCCACACGAATTTTCTATGAGGTTGTGTACGAATGCCAAAATGTTGCTGTTCCTCGCCTTGGCTACCTTGCGATATTATGGATGAGCTTAGTAGGTTCGAATGCTCCTCCGGTAAAACGTAGTTGGAATCAGTTAAGTAAGTATGGGGGATGAACTGCTTTGGATTGGTTAAATTATGTTGAAGGGTGTGAGTTAAATCGTAACTATAACTAAGTAATAAAAAACAGGATTATCGTGAAGGTTTAGTATGAAAAAGTTTTTGTTTTGGTGCATACCTGAAATAAAAATTGCTCGCCAAATCGATGTTCTGGAACATTTTCACATATCTCGGCTCTTCAGGGTGTATCAGTCTAACAGTTTCATGCGGAATGTAAATCATATTAGTTTCTTCTATTTTATAAATAGTGTGGTGGCCAATAAGCGCAACTTTTCTACGTTTTGTTATCAAAATAACGTAGTAACCTTCCAAAAACTTTATAAACCCTACGATTTTTTTTCGTGGTACACAGAGAGCTTTTGGATACTTGGATTAATTTCTTACCTACGATACCGAAAGCGGATATCACTTTAGAAAACCCACTAGTTAAAGAACTTCGTCGGTTGCCTGATTCAATCATGTTTACAAGATCATGAATTTCCTCTGCTGTGTACTCAACTTTATCGTCATACACAACCAAGTCTTTTGGCTCCATTCTGTCTATTTTTAAAACTCGAAAGCGTGTTTGTGTATTGTTGGATCCAACTAGGTAATATTTCTAAAATAGAACAAAAAACTTAAATAATAGGATTATTCTTTGTTATTAAATTTTCTACTTACAGATTTTGTTTCATATAATGCCATTTTCTGTATGGAACTAATAATAGGGTGAAATACGGTGCCATTGTGTTCCATTTTTTTTATAAAACGCACCACTTAAACGAATTATTTATTGTAAAAGCTGTACTTAAATGATTGTTCAACTTTTGCTGGAAAATAAGGTTATAATTACAGACAACTGTCAGATTTTACGACAGTTTGCAAAACACTCTTCTTCTACATCTTGAAATAAAAAATTGTATAAATTATTTATAATAAATATATATTTTAACATTCATTTATTTATATTAAACAATGGTCTTTTCAGTTTGTAATACTAAATTAAAGGAACTGTGCGACTCAAAATTTACTCAGTTCAAGTAGATATACAGGGTGTCGCGGGAAGTAGCTTACTATTGCTAACTTCGTTATTATTGGAGCTACAAAGTCGGTTAAATTAGCACACTAGTTGCATTTTTTTCGCTGATTACAATGGTAAAAACAGAAAAACAATTGACCATCTGGTTTTCGAGATATTCACAAAAATAACATTTTTTAATGGAACACCCTGTATATTTTTGCAAAAATCGATGATAAATTAAATTCTGTACAAAAAATGTTCTTATCCTTTTTTGATAATTATTTTAAATGAGCGAGTTATTTTGAAAAAAGTTTGCAAGTTTTAATATCAAATAGCCATGAAATATAATTTAGCCAATTTTCAATATTTCCGTAATTCTTTCTAATTTTTTTCAACTTGCTTAAATTTAAAATTATGATTGTTTTGTTTTAATAAATTATTATTCCGTTTTATGGCTACTTGATTTTAAATAATTGCAAACTTTTTTCAAAATAACTCGCTTATTTTAAATTTTTATCAAAAAAAGATAAGGACATTTTTTGTACAGAATTTAATTTATCATCGATTTTTGCAAAAATATACAGGGTGTTCCATTTAAAGAAACGTTATTTTTGTGAATATCTCGAAAACGAGATGGTCAATTGTTTTCTGTTTTCACCATTGTAATCAGCGGAAAAAATACTACTAGTTTGCTAATTTAACCAACTTTGTATCTCCAAATTTTTATGCATATTTTTATGTTCAAATTAATTTTGAAAGAAAAAAATTTCTCATATTTTCAATTTTTTACTGATGAAAACTGTACTCTATTATATTCTTTTTATATGTAGAAGATACAAAATTGAACACTTTCAAATGCTACAGTTTTTACATTTATTCTACATTTTTTTATTATGTAAATTTTGAATATTTTAGTAGGCATGTGAGATTTGGGTGTGGAAGAAAGACAATAAATTATTCAAGAATCAACATACTTATTATTATGTAGGTATACACACTATAACATTTAAAGTTATTTTAAAAAAGAACTTGTTGACGAAAATGACTCTGCAAACAACTGTTGCCTTTGACTCCCAATTTCATGTAGAGGCGAGATTGCAACCGTTTCATGTAGTGGACATCACGAGCATGTCTGAAAACACATAAAACACAGTTAATTCCCAAATGCAAACACAAAAAATGTAATTAATACTGACTTTGCTACTTCTTGCTGAGAAGTTGACCATCCGATGGACTTGTAAGCTGCAAGCACCTTGTGAAGCTTTCTGTTATTTTTACTTGGAACAACAGCAGTTCGAACTGTGCTTTGTTGATAGTAACGCATTAGACTTCGATGGCCCACAGTTGCACCAGACGGCAGGACCAATTGATATTCAGATGAATCTAATACTGGCACATCGACCTGGAAATTATAATGGTAACATAAAATATCAATTATTAATAAAAAATAAACCAATCTTCATCATGTCATCAAATTTTTAACTATTTTCAATACTAGTTTTCAAAATAAATTGAATCAAACGTGAACATAATGATTTATTTTTCCAAATTCCAAATTTGAACACTAATAATTCTTTAAGGGTTAACACTATCAAAAAAATTACAAGATACTTTCGATCGCAAATCATCTCAGCTACAAATTTCATGTATAACTTTTTTCGATAATCAAACAGTTTTGCAGACTGGCTACTTTTAGTCAACAGTGTTTTACTTTTTCAATCTACAATTTTCAACATTCAAGTTATGATTGCTCGAAAACTAACCCGGATTTGGGATAAAAAATATATACAGTGTGTCCCAAATTGGTGACTCCACTATGGGTAACTTCTTTATTATTGGAGATACAAAGACGGTTAAATTAGGAAAGTTTTTAGGAATTTCATGGCCATTTCAGATTAGTCAACAGATTTTGAATGCCTCTTTTAGTTTTTGAGATATTCGGGAAAAAACAAAATGTTGCATTTTCTTTAATGCTCAATATTTTCTTTATTATCGATTTTGTGCTGTTGAGATTTTGACATTCTACATGCATTTTTTTAAGATACTTCTAATGGTGTTGTCAGATTTTTCCCAACTCTTTTGTTTTTTGAAATACGATTACCAACTTTTGTTTTTCTTATGGACGTCAATTGTTTTTTTGCACTATCCAGTAGCACTTTTTATTACCTTTCCAACGATGTATCACAACATGACGAAAAATTCCAATTTTCACAAAAAAAGAAGTATGTTTAATAAAAAACAAAAGAAAGCTCTACGAATAAAAACATAAATAAAAATTATCATAAAAATGAAGTAAATTATTTCTCGATATGAGCCCCATTTTTTTCTAAACACTTTCCACAGCACTGTAAAACGGAATTTGTCACTCTTTGTAGAGTGTTTCTAATTGATGGCGTTCAATGTATCTATCACTCTGGCTTCTAGAACCTGCCTATTTTCTGGTGTATCGAATTCGTAGAATTAATTTTTGACGTATCCCCAGAGGTAGAAATCGCACGGCGTCAAGTCCGGCGACCTAGCAGGCCACAGACTTGGTCCTTTGTTTGCAATTATTCTATCTTGATTTCGCTATGCCAGTTACTCTTGAAATCTGTCTCACTGAAGAGCTCGGTGCATCGGTTACTGTCTCAAGAATGTTGTTAACATTTTCTTCATATCATAACGATTCTCCCTCTTTTGTTCAAATGCTCCAAAATTGATCAAATTCGTCGCAAGTTTTCTGAAATAATCACGAGCATGTTAAATTTTTCTCCGTTAGAAAAATTGCGTGCCATTCTCGATTTCTTTTTAGCAATTCTACTTCTGAACATGTTTAACTCTTTGACAACTGTACTCAGTAATTGTTTCCACGACCACCTTATTGTATTTTTTGGCGTCCAGATTCCACATACATGACGTGTTCATTTGGATTTTCGAGTTTTATCGTTAGCTGTCATTTAGCGCGACATTTTTTGCATTGCAGCAAAAGAGATATCTCATACATTTATCATGCAGCGATAGAGTGATTGATTTTTATTTATGGCTGGGATGTCTTTTGTTTTTTTTATTGAAAAATACAAATTTCTGATTTTTCTTGTGAAACTTAAAACTTTTATTCATGTTGTGATACATCGTTGGAAAGGTAATAAAAAATGCTATTTGACAGTGCCAAAAAAACAATTGACGTCCATAAGAAAAACAAAAGTTGGTAATCGTATTTCAAAAAACAAAGGAGTTGGGAAAAATCTGACAACACCATTAGAAGTATCTTAAAAAAGTGCGTGTAGAATGTCAAAGTCTCAACACCACAAAATCGATAATAAAGAAAATATTGAGCATTAAAGAAAATGTAACATTTTGGTTTTTCCCGAATATCTCGAAAACTAAAAAAGAAATTCAAAATCTGTTGACTAATCTGAAATGGCCATGAAATTCTTAAAAACTTTCCTAATTTAACCGTCTTTGTATCTCCAATAATAAAGAAGTTACCCATAGTGGAGTCACCAATTTGGGACACACTGTACAGGACAATGCAGAATTTATTCAAGAATCACACCTACAAATATTTCGTGTCTATCCTGGGACACCCTGTATATCCGTGATTTTTTTTAAATACGAAAAACCTTGAGTACTTAATTATAAGAACATAGTACCTTAGTACCTAAAATTAAATGTAAAATCCAAGTTATGTCTACTGTCAACTCGTACACCCTGTATTTATATCTGTTTAAATAAATGTAATTAAAATAAACAGTATATTACCTCTTCGTCTGCGTTCTTGTGCTCAGATGTGTCTGGGTAAGACGAGGAATAATCATAGAAATCTGTGTATTCAGCCAAAGCCAAACCTTCATACAACATTCTGCAATGTCCTTTATCAACCATGTGACTTTTTGCTGCCTCGGCTGTATGAAATGTGCGCCCTTTCTCATTGCACCACAAACACATGAAATCTGAAACAACACATTTTGTAATTAATTATTGCAAAACAGTAATATTATTTATAACACTATAACGTACCTCTTGTGACTTTCTCGCCTAAATAACGCATAAGCCCTTCAACATCAGAGCAATATTCAACATCAGTTATAAAAAAGGAATGTTCAGTAGTCATATGCTCCAAATTACTCAGGAAATTTCTAGCCTGGTGCGAACAAAACAAACACGTATTATTGTCGATTGGATTCTCAGTTTCCTTGTCCCATTCATCTGAATCAACACTTTCAACATCTGAATCGACGTCTTCTGATTGTTTAGCAGGCTCATCAACATAATTCACTTCGTTTTCTTTATGCTTTTTGGAGTTTAAGTGGTTATCATAGGATTTTTGATTGGCAAATGATTTCTTGCAAGCTTTACAATAAACACTCTGGTCTTGATTGCTTAACTCTACCTTAATTTTATGATCAATAACTCTTTGTCGAAAGTCTTCAGCTTTTATACTGGGTAGGTTTGCTACTCGACGATGTAGATTATATCTATGCCAATCTGTTTTGTAGTGTTCTTTATGGATGTTTGCATCTTGGAAAACTACGCAGCAAGCCATACACGTGTAGGGGCTCTTTCCATCGCTGGACATGTTGATGACGATAGTTTAATAAACTTGTACTGTAATTTTCACTAATTAAGTTTTGCTAACACGTGGTTTAGCTGCTTCGCATGAAAATATGACAGTTTTCTTATAGGTTATGTACTTACTAGTGTTGCCAACACCCAACTCATCTAATACCAACAGTCTTTTTTATCATTATAATATTTCGTAAAACAAGCAAATATATATATATATAAAATAAGAAAACCTTAAAATGTTTTCGAAATAACAGCCATTAAGTATATGGTTTTATATTTTGGTTGCCTTATTATTTGATATAAAGAAATTAATTCCCCTAATAAAATTATGTTGGCAATAAAATGAGATTATACAGGGTACGGCAAGGTATTATATACCGAAGGACTCAAAAACACAAGAAAAACAATATAGACAGACACCATGGCGAAAATGGTCAAAATGGATTCAGGGGTCTTTAAAACGTGTAAATATCATCAAAATCTCGAAGTCGAAAAAATGGAACCATTGGTGAGATTTTAGTCAAATTTGCTTTATTGATGTAAAGCTGAATGTTTTGATTTTATGTAGAAAAACATTAACAACTTTTTGTTTGTTTGTTTGTTTGTTTGTTTTATTATATTTGTCGTATTTTCAAATCTGTGCATCTTAAAAATGACATAATTTTCTATCGATCCATAGTTTTGGTACCACTGACCGGATTTTAGTCAATTTTGCTGTATTGTAAAGTTAAACTTTGGTTTTATTAATAAAAAATTCTACAAGTTTTTATATGGTGATTTTATGCATTTTTCCTGGCTTCAAATTTAGATGTTTTAAAAATAACGTATAATTTTCAAGTGATCTTTGAAAAAAATCACAGTTTTGGAACTACTTGTCCAATTTTAGTCAAATTTTCTTTATTTTAAAGTTGAATGTTGGTTTTATGTAGAAAGAAATCCACTACTTTTTATCTGCTTCTTTTATGCATTTTTTGTGGTCTCAAATCGGTGCATCTTAAAAATGACATAATTTTTTATCGATTCCTTTAAAAAAACCATAGTTTTGGAACCACAGGCCGGATTTAGGTCAATTTTGCTGCATTGTAAAGTTAAACTTTGGTTTTATTAATAAAAAATTGTACATGTCTTTATATGGTGATTTTATGCATTTTTTCTGGCTTCAAATTTTGATGATTTAAAAATAACATAATTTTCGAGTGATTGTTTGAAAAAAATCACAGTTTTGGAACCACTTGTCCAATTTTAGTCAAATTTTCTTAATTTTAAAGTTGAATGTTGGTTTTATGTAGAAAGAAATCCACTACTTTTATCTGCTTCTTTTATGCATTTTTTGTGGTCTCAAATCAGTGCATCTTAAAAATGACATAATTTTTTATCGATTCCTTTAAAAAAACCATAGTTTTGGAACCACAGGCCGGATTTAGGTCAATTTTGCTGCATTGTAAAGTTAAACTTTGGTTTTATTAAAAAAAAATTGTACATGTCTTTATATGGTGATTTTATGCATTTTTCCTGGCTTCAAATTTAGATGTTTTAAAAATAACGTAATTTTCGAGTGATTGTTTGAAAAAAATCACAGTTTTGGAACCGCTTATCCAATTTTAGTAAAATTTTCTTTATTTTAAAGTTGAATGTTGGTTTTATGTAGAAAGAAATCCACTACTTTTTATCTGCTTTTTTTATGCATTTTTTGTGGCCTCAAATCGGTGCATCCTAAAAATGACATAATTTTCTATCGATTCCTTTAAAAAAACCATAGTTTTGGAACTACTGGCCGGATTTTAGTCAATTTTGCTGCATTGTAAAGTTAAACTTTGGTTTTATTAATAAAAAATTTTACAAGTCTTTATATGGTGATTTTATGCATTTTTCCTGGCTTCAAATTTTGATGATTTAAAAATAACATAATTTTCGAGTGATTGTTTGAAAAAAATCACAGTTTTGGAACCACTTGTCCAATTTTAGTCAAATTTTCTTTATTTTAAAGTTGAATGTTGGTTTTATGTAGAAAGAAATCCACTACTTTTTATCTGCTTCTTTTATGAATTTTTTGTGGCCTCAAATCGGTGCATCCTAAAAATGACATAATTTTCTATCAATTCCTTTAAAAAAACCATAGTTTTGGAACCACTGGCCGGATTTTAGTTAATTTTGCTGCATTGTAAAGTTAAACTTTGGTTTTATTAATTAAAAATTCTACAAGTTTTTATATGGTGATTTTATGCATTTTTCCTGGCCTCAAATTTGTATGTTTTAAAAATAACATAATTTTCAATTGATTGTTTGAAAAAATCATAGTTTTGGAACCACTGGTCGGATTTTAGTCAAATTTGCTGTATTGTAAAACTGAATGTTGGTTTTATTTAAGAAAAATTCTTCAAACTTATATAATGATAGTTTTATGCATTTTCAACATAACATATCTAAAAATAACGGTATTTTCGAGCGATTGCTTTAAAAGAATCACAGTTTTGATCGAATTTTAGTCAAATTTCCTTTAGTGTAAAGTGGAATGATGGTTTTATGTAGAGAAAAATTAACAACTTTTTATCTGTTTATTTTATTACATTTGTCGTTGCTTCAAATCTGTCTTAAAAATTTTTCGATCGATTACTTTAAAAAATCATAGCTTTGGAACCACTGTCCGGATTTTAGTCAAGTTTATTGAATTGTAAAGCTAAATCTTGGCTTTATTTATGGAAATTTCCGTATTTTTCTATATGGTGATTTTATGCATTTTTCCTGGCCTCAAATCTGTATGTTTTAAAAATAACGTAATTTTCGAGTGTTTATCTGAAAAAATCACAGTTTTGGAACCACTGCTCGGATTTTAGTCAAATTTACTTTATTTTAAAGCTGAATATTGGTTTTATGTAGAAAAAAGCAACTACTTTTTATCTGGTTGTTTTATGCATCTTTTGTGGCCTCAAATAGGTGCATCTTAAAAATGACTTAATTTTCGATCGATTGCTTTCAAAAAATCATAGCTTTGGAACCACTGATCGGATTTTAGTCAAACTTACTGTATTGTAAAACTGAATGTTTTGATTTTATGTAGAAAAACATTAACAACTTTTTTTCTGTTTGTTTTATTACATTTGTCGTGGCTTCAAATCTGTCTTACAAATGACATAATTTTCGATCGATTACTTTTAAAAAATCATAGCTTTGGAACCACTGGCCGGATTTTAGTCAAGTTTATTGCATTGTAAATCTAAACCTTGATTTTATTTATGGAAATTTCCGTATTTTTTTATATTGCGATTTTATCCATTTTTCCTGGCCTCAAATCTGTATGTTTTAAAAATAACGTAATTCTCGAGTGTTTGTCTGAAAAAATCACAGTTTTGGAACCACTGGTCGGATTTTAGTCACATTTACTTTATTTTAAAGCTGAATATTGGTTTTATGTAGAAAAAAAATCAACTACTTTTTATCTGGTTGTTTTATGCCTTTTGTGGCCTCAAATAGGTGCATCTTAAATATGACTTAATTTTCGATCGATTGCTTTCAAAAAATCATAGCTTTGGAACCACTGATCGGATTTTAGTCAAACTTGCTGTATTGTAAAACTGAATCTTGGTTTTATTTTAAAAAAATTCTGCAAGTTTGTACATGATGGTTTTATGCGTTTTCAACATAACATATCTAAAAATAACGCTATCTTCGAGCAACTGCTTAAAAAAATCACAGTTTTGAGACCACTGGTCGAATTTTAGTCAAATTTCCTTTATTTTAAAGCTAAATGTTGGTTTTTGTAGAAAAAATAGAAAAAATTAATCCATCTTCTTCATATATTGGCATAGTTCGTCTTTTCTAAGTTGACTAATACAGACGGCAACAATAATATATTGAAAAAGATTCAAGACAGATTTTATCATTTTTGACCTTTAAGATGTAGAAATTATATACCTAAGCGCCCCAAGCTCGAGAACTGAACTAGAAACTACGAAATTTTCCCTAAAATTATATTTTTTTATCTGCAATAACAGAGACATTGTATGATTTTTCTGACTGATCTTATTCTTGGCACTCAAGACCTGAGCGAAATTGGAGTGCGTACCTAATCAATTTTGTAGTACATATCAGAGAAAAAGCGATTGCATATCAGATTATAATAAAGATTAGGATAACTATACTGTTGTTTCAGTCTGGGTTGTTTTTTATTTTTTGTATCATATAATTATATTGGTACGATTCTATAAAAAAACTAATTAAAATTCAAGTAAAGAAGAATGTACCTACAAGAAATGTGTTTAAGCTGTAAATCAAATGATATTAGTTTTTTATTGGATAAAATCAATCGAACATTACAATTTACAATGAAAATAATGCTGCGTGTAGAGTGAAAGGAAACAAAAATAGCTGTAGAATCCTGCGGCCTTGTTCAGTTAAATCTTCATTTTACAATATAACATAATTCTTACATCACGATTTGAGTTTAATTATATATCGATTAAGGAGTTATTTTTTAATAATAAATTATTATCATCATATCATACCTTGTAATTATTGTGCAGTTTGGTACAGTACATGTAAAAATGTATTTTAGATGTTACAAAAAATATCATCATCTTCATATAAATTTTATTAATTTACATAATTATTGTATAATAATTGGTTTGCCTATACAATTTAGAAAAGTGTCCCTCATCAAATTGGGCCCAAAAAATTCTTTATCACTAATATTTCTGCAATGGTTTTATGTAAATACTTGAAATGTAGCATATGTATAAGAAACATAGAATAAACCTCAATAGAAACATTTCAACAAATTTCTAATAAAATTGAGTCGACAGAAAATTTAAATAAATTTTAGGGATTTTTTTTATGATTTTCTGGTTCTGATTATTATTTTGTTTACGAAGTTAGATTAAGTTTACATTACACGTCAAAATTTTGCTGTTGTATTTTTGTATATATTTTATATGTCAAATTTTTAAGTAAAAACATTGTGGAAATATTACCAAACGAAAAGCTTTTTTGCCAACTTTGAAGAATTATGATGTCCATGCAAAGGTAGGTACGTAATTTTATATAAGAAAGTTAGTTAAAATAAACCACCAGTTTTTAAAATTATGCCAATAAATTATCCTAAACATTGCATACAGGCCGGATATAAATATTCTGTTTGAATTTCGAGCATAATATATTAAACATTATTCATTATTATGGTTATATGAAATAATAAAGCTTTCTATTCTATTCTATTCTATATTTATATAATACAGGGTGTCCCAAAATTAGCCTGCCAAAATGTACCAGCTGATTCTACGTTCAAAAATAATGCAAAAAATTTTAATAAATATAAGCTGAAAAATGCTCCCCGAAAGGGGGGCCCCAAAGATGAGTTTTCTGTAATATCTCTGCAACTATTTGAGGTACATTCATGAAATTTGGTGAGTTTTAAGCTTTTATAATTTGCCACATATTTCTATGTTCAATTTTCAGAAATTTTGCCAGAGGCGTCACATACAAGGTGGGTGCTGAGTAAATTATGCTCCATATTTTTAATTTTTTTATATCAAATTATGAAACTTGGTTTATTTTTACACAAGAAAGGTCATCTCAGTCGATCTTTGAATCTTGAACCGTTTTCGAGTAAAATCGTTTTGAAGAAGTCACGTCCATAAAAACTACACTAAGAAAAATAATCACAAAATTGAGAAAAAAAATTTGATTTTCATATTTTGTTTTTATTATTAATATTTTACGAAGAAATGCTAAACGAAGTATGTAATAAATACCTACAAATTTTAATCCATTGACTGATTTTGATAAATTTTAGTTTTGTGATTATTTTTATTAGTGTAGTTTTCATGGACGTGATTTTTTCAAAATGATTTTTCTCGAAAACGATTCAAGATACAAAGATCGACTGAGACTACCTTTTTTGTGTAAAATAAACCAAATTTCAAAATTTGATATAAAAAAATTAATAATTATCCCCACAAAAAATATGGGGCATAATATACCTTGTACTAATCCTGTATGTGACGCCCCTGGCAAAATTTCTAAAAATTAAAAAAGAAATATGTGGCAAATTATAAAAGGTTCAAACTCACCAAAGTTCATGAATCTACCTCAAACAGTTGCAAAGATATTACAGAAAACTCCTCTTTGGGGTCCCCCTTTCGGGAGGCTGTAGCCTTCTTAGGAAGCATTTTTCAACCTATATTTATTGAAACTTTTTGCTGGTACATTTTGGCAGGCTAATTTTGGGACACCCTCTATAACAGCTGAATAATAGTTATTTATGGTTCTAGTGAGTAAAGTAGGATATTATAGCCGAGATGAAAAGTTTGCTTGATAAATGGAGTAACTTTCTCGAGAGAAGTCTTTTAACTCATATGAACTTAATATACAGGGTGTTCCAGGATAGACACAAAATATTTTTTGAATTTGAATTTGAACACTAATAATTCTTTAAGGGTTAACACTATCAAAAAAATTACAAGATACTTTCGATCGCAAATCATCTCAGCTACAAATTTCATGTAGGTATAACGTTTTTTCGATAATCAATTAGTTTAGCAGACTGGCTTCTTTCTATTCAACAGTGTTTTACTTTTTCAATCTACAATTTTCAAGATTCAAGAAATGATTGCTCGAAAACTAATCCGGAGAGGGGATAAAAAAATTATACAGGACAACACAGAATTTATTCAACCTAAAAATATTTCATCCTGCTAGCCATAAATTTATTTTTAAATAAATTTGATTTAAGCAGGAAAGGAACACTCGTTTTTGTAGTAATCGTTGATAAATTAAATTCTGTATTAAAGAAACGAAACCCTTTCTTTGTTAATACATATTGAAAAATACACGAGTTATGTATTGTGAAAAAAAAGGATCAGAATTATAGTAATTTATTAAAAAAACACTTATAATTTGAAATTTAAGCAAATTTAAAAAATATTGCGGAAAATAAAAGAAATTGTTAGTAGTATTCTGACCCTTGATTTTAGAAACTTTTTTTCAAAATACATAATTATGTAATTCTTTTATTGTTAATTATCAAAACAAAGTTTACGAGTGTTTTTATATGGATCATTGCTTGTGGAAAAAAAATACACAAAAGTTCTGTTTTTACAATTCAATGCAAAGAAAGCCAATGTAATAAACAGCTCCTAGTCCCAAATAAAGGGGACTTAGTGTCTTTTTGTTTCTGTAGGGCCAGTCAATTCATCTTCAGTAAAAAGTGTACCTAGGTATCTTCGTTTTTACGGTTACAGTAGAAATATAAGAATTGTGCACGTATTTTTAAACATTTTTCATCATGCGTAACTACCTGTGAAACACATAATGATACATAATTAGTTATGACAAATATTTAACAAAACTGATCATCATATTTAAAAATATAACTTTTAATGAAAATTTAAAGTAAGTATTCATTTAAAACGTGTACTAAAAAGGTAGTAATTTTAATGGAAAATAATGCTCCTAGATCATATTATAAAATAAATAAGAATTATTTTCTTCTGGACGATCTAAATTAACCAAAAAATTTCATGCAATAATTTGTAAAAGTTTTACAGTTTTTCGACATTCGCATTTTAATTTATTGTACGTACAGTGACAATTTCATTAAAAGCAAATGATGTATGAATATTATAAATAAATTTTAATTTGTCGGTACTATGATGACTTTCCATACTTTTTATTTATTACATTGTACTACTATTTACTTATTTATTACATGAAGTACAATGAAATATTTAATACAAATACAGGATAAACACGAACTATTTTTTGGTGTCATTCTTGAATAAATTCTGCATTGTCCTGTATATTTTTTTTATCTGCAATCCGGGTTAGTTTTCGAGCACTCATCTCTTGAATGTTGAAAATTGTAGATTGAAAAAGTAAAACAGTGTTGAATAAAAAGAAGCCAATCTGCTAAACTATTTGATTATCGAAAAAAAGTTATACATGAAATTTGTAGCTGAGATGATTTCCATTGGAAAGTATCTAATTTTTTTGATACTGTTAACCCATATAGAATTATTAGTGCTCAAATTTGGAATTTGAAAAAATAAATCATTATGTTCACGTTTTATTTCATTTATTTTGAAAATTAGTATTGCAAATAGTTAAAAATTTGATACATGATGGAAAATTGGTTTAATTTGAATCGAAAAGTTAAATTCCATTTTGAACATGAACGATGTCTACTCGGAGTAATTACTAAATTTATTAAAAAATTGACTTTATAAAGAAAATTAAAAATAAAAAACAAACCGAATTGGAGAAAAAATTATACAGGACAATGCAGAATGTATCCAAGAATCATACCTAAAAGTATTTCGTGTTTATCCTGGCACATCTTGTATGTATTGCGAATAAGCTAAATTTTCTGCAGAATTAGGACAATTTTTCCTAATTTGTACGTTAAATTTTTTTGCTTTTATTATGGTTTCATTTAAATTAATAATCTCTTAAATTAAAAATCTCACCCTGAAATTATTCTATTGTAATTATACTTTTATACATAATTAAATTATTATTCATAAATCTCTCTTAAGTAGTAGTTTAATTTAATTACTTACTATTGTATTTATTTTGTTATAAAAAGCTTCCTATTACCAATTTAAAGTAGCTAGCTATACAAACATGAGCAGGAATATTAGTTTTGATAAAATATTCATTACGTTATCATATCATCTTCGTTGGAAATATACAGAAAATCAAACATATTCTTTTACTAAGACTGTACACCTTGAAAAGTTGTTTAACATCCACGATATTATTATTATTATTAAATTATTATGATTGTTCACACGACCAAAAAAAAGTGATGATCACGGAAAAGAAGTTAAAAGCTTTATACATTATTTTTTCTTCCTATTTTAATGACTAATTTCAAAGCCATAAACACCATTGTTTATATATTTGATCATAAATGTTTCAGACGGCGTCAAGGAAAGAATAATGATTCCAAAGTTATTTTCAGTGTTATTTATTGTTGTCGTTGCAAAGGCGTTGCAAAACAAATACTGCAATTTACTTTGTGATCATGGCGTACAAGTGTTTTCACATACAGTGTGTGACAGGGAAATTGAGGTAAATCGTAGATTTTTTTTTGGCTATGTTAAAAAATCGATTTTAGACATGTGGACCAACAAAAAATTGCGGTGGAGATTTCAAAGTCATGAAATTTACAGACGCAGACAGACAATATATTTTGGATATACACAACTATTTAAGGAATAAAGTGGCGCTTGGTTTTGAGAAATCACAACCGCCAGCATCGAACATGAAAATGATGGTTAGTATAATTTTTAATTACAACCAAATTATTTTTATTTCTAATTTAGGATACATATCCTATAATTCAACTCTAGAAAAAATTGGTGGAATATAATTTAAATAATTTAATTACGAATTAAGTACAAAAATATTCATTATTATATCAAAAATTGTTGTCATTTAGTCCAAAATAAAATTCAATTTTAGGTGGTGGTACAAAGTAAGAAATTAAAATACCTAATTATTATTTATAAAAAAAATGTTTATTTACATGATTTTAACAAAATTACTGCAATGTAACGTTGTAATTCTTGTACAAGTATTCATAATAATTGATCGATGTAATTTAAAAGGTTCATAGGTCTTGTCCAAATAATAAGCTAAATTAATCAAATTTATACAAAAATTAAACTTTTTTGAAGGTACAACCTCTAAAATTTGACAAAAATATTTCATATGATCACATGATTAAAATTTTGAGATAGATATGTTTCCACAAATTTCCAATTATCACTGTTTATACTGGGTGTCCCAGTTTATATCGTCAGGATTTCACCAGTCGATCGTTTAGCGAAAATTAAAGGTGGTTTGTCTATTATACTATGGTCGAATGTTGCTTCCTTTTTGATGTACAGGGCATTAAAGAAAATAAATTATTTTAAATAATTTGTTATAAATCAATAACAAAAAAGTTAGTCTTCTGAAATTTTGCATAGATCTTTTTTTTTGTATTCTCTTATTAATCGTGGTTGCAATTATTTTATTTAGAACACAGAGGCGTGCGTACGGGTTTCTTCAAAAACATTTTATTGAATAGAACGTACACCACGGGTTTTTTTTGCAGCACCAATATGCAGAGAGTATTTTCCATTCAATTTAGAAACTTTTTTGTATCTTACAATTTCTAGATAACTTAACTTTTTTTTCTTATTTATTAAAGAGGTTCTTCCCTATTAGATTCCCGAAAAAAGCATCAGTACAAGTTGTAGAGAAAAATGTTTCCTACAACTTTCCTTTTAATATTTTTTTTGATATTGTCAATATTTAAAAAGATATTCAACAAATAAGTTGCAAATTTTAGGGAAATTTTTCTCTAGTTAGGTACTACTTACTACTCTTTCCCCAAAATTTTCAACTTATTTGTTGAATAACTTTTTAAATATCGACAATATCAAAAGAAGTTTAGAAGATGAGTTGTAGGAAATATTTTTCTTTATAACTTTGTACTGACTCTTTTTTTCCAAAATTTAATAGAAAAAAAGTTATTCAATAAGCAAAAAAATCCAACCCTTAATTGAGGGCTGGTGAAGGAAGGGCGGGATCTACGAATACACAAAGTCAGTTTTAAACTTTCAGGGTGACCCTCTAGAAGATTCTACAAAAATTGGCTGTAGGGTAAAAAAAGTCTATTTGAAGCCTTTTTTCTTCCTTATTTACTGTACTATTAGGTTATTTTGAGTTAAGTTATCAAAAACTTACAAGATACGAAAAAGTTTCTAAATTGAATGGAAAATACTCTCTGCATATTGGTGCTGAAAAAATACCAGTGGCGTACGTTTTATTCAATAACATGTTTTTGAAGAATCCCGTACGCACGCCTCTGTGTTCTAAATAAAATAATTGCAACCACTATTAATAAGAGAATACAAAAAAAGATCTATGCAAAATTTCAGAAGGCTAACTTTTTTGTTATTGATTTATAGCAAATTATTTAAAATAATTTATTTTCTTTAATGGCCTGTACGTCAAAAAGGAAGCAACATTCGACCATAGTTTATTAGACAAACCACCTTTAATTTTCGCTAAACTATCCACTGGTGAAATCCTGACGATATACACCCTGTATACATATAGGTAATTACCAACTAGCCGATTTTTAAGACAAGAACAAAGAGCCCCGTTGCCCTCCATCTCACGCAGTCCTTGGGCTAGTTGCTTCGTTATAGTTCGTCACATTAGATTTTTAAATTTGTTCAAATAGTTTTTTTTTAATTAGGTACGTTGTTCTTCCTAAGATCCTACGTGTCTATGTCAACAGTTTATTTTTATAGCTGATTCTTTTTTCAGAAATACAATAAGGAACTAGAATTTATAGCCCAATGTTGGGCAAACACGTGTAACGGAAATCCTCTGCGTCATGATGCTTGCCGAAGAACCTGTAAGTTTTTATTGACTATTGCCTCTAAATTACTGATACACATTACAAATATTTATAAATAATTTGATGGTCATCTTCCCTAGACAAATATCCCGTATTAATAAACCATTACCTAATCATCGATAATTTATTGATAATACATTGTAGTAGCAATAAAATTAAACTTTTAATCATCCGCATATTTGACTTGTTTTTGTAGATGAATTCGAACACGTTGGACAAAATTTAGGTTTCATAAACAGCTCCATATCAAAAATCGACGTAGTGAAATCAATTAAAGAATTAACTCTACTGTGGTACCGAGAAGTCGACATTTTCAATGCAGAGTGGGTTAATGATACCCAAGATAGGTCAGTAAAAAATTTACAAAAATTATTTAATATTTATCAAATTTTGATTTAGAGGGCCCAATGTGAAAGTTGGTCACTACACTCAACTAGCCTGGGCAGACAGTACCGACATAGGATGCGCTGCAAGTTATTACACCACATCATCCAACAATAAAAAATGGCACCACGTTGTTTTTGTTTGCAATTATGGTCCTGGAGGTAACTACATTGGTCTGCCGATGTATAAGACGGGAACGCCAAGTTCAAGTTGTCCCAGTGGACTAAAAGTTAATGAGAAATATTGGGGACTTTGTGGAGATGCTATTAGTGTTAAAGAGCAAGCGATACAGAAGAGTTATGATGTTTTCCATTTAACCAATGGTGCCAAAAATCCTAATTTGGCATGAATATTATTTGTAGAGTATCATTTTTTTTAACTGTTGCAGAATAAATAACTACTTCAATTTTTTTAAGAGATTTGTTAATTATTTTTTAAAAATGTTCAAGCACTGTGGTGGCTATGTGTAAAGGGTGGTCGAGTTTGTGAATAAGATTTTTGCCAGGATGTATAAATAAATCTAGTTATATGTATAATTATTGTTAAAATGTTTGTTTTTATCCTTTAGAGAAAATTAATAGCTTATAAAACCATGAAGAATAGTTCTCTTCGAAATGTATATGACAAGATCACAAATTTTTGCATGAATATTTATAAAAAATGCAGCTTTTAATAATTATTAATAAATTTTGAGAGATTCAACAAATCTACTGCAAAACAAATTAGCAGGAAATTTTGTAGCTACTAAAATTGTGTAACGCAAATATGAGGGAAACTGAAATCACAAGAAATTACGCGTGGGCATTTTTACACTTAACAATTGACATTTTTGAAACTGATTCAAAAAGGACTCTTTTTATAAAATAATGTATCCTCTTAAATTTTTATAATAGGAAATTTTTGCGATTAAATTAACACAAAGTCTAAACACTCTATCGTATAAAAATGGAATTTTATGGACTTACATATTGTCGATTTGGTTTTGATCTACTTTTAAAGGTATGAACACAAAATCGTTGGTGTAGAAATATAAACCCATTTTGGAATATACAGGGTGAGTCAGTTTTTTGTAGCAGGATTTTAACAGTTGATAAAGGACCTTTTTTTAAGAAGAAAATTTCCTATAAACAAGGGTCGTAGAAAGCTTCGTTTGTGAGATACAGGGTGTTGAAATACGTTTTTTATTTTACTTTTTCTTCAATATAAAAATACCTGTTTAAAATAAAATAATGATATTGCGGCAAAATACTAAGTACTTGAGTGCAAATAGTTTAACATAAAAATCTATCGTTTAATATTTCCAGTGGCGTAGATAGAGGGGTACATATTAGTACTTTTATTGAAAAAAATATTAACCAACTGAAATTTTTAATTTTTTCTTCAAGCATATAAAAGAGCATTCAATTTTGTTTAAAAAAGACCCTCTTGTCACAAGTCGATAAGATGTACCGTTTTGAAGATAAACAGAAATGTTTTTAACAAGTCAGAAATTTATTTAATATTAAGTATGACAAATTTAATATAAATCGTGAAAAACCTAAAACAACTTATAAATAACGATAATAATAAATAATCCCATTTAAATTAATTGCTCAAAATATGTCGCGTACACCCTTTCTTTTAAAAATCCTCATACAAAAAAGTCTAAGGGAGTCAGATCTGGGGATCGTGGAGGCCATGCAACTGGCCCCCCACGACCAATCCATCTCCCTGGAAAGCTGTTGTCCAACCAGTTCCTTACATTTCTCCCAAAATGAGCTGGACAACCATCAAGTTAAAACCAAGCAACCCTTCTTAAATTTAACGGAATTTCTTCCCACATATAGCCATGCTCTGCTTCTAAAAATTGCAAAAAATTTTGGGCATTCACACGTGGTGGTAAAAAATAGGACCCAAACAAATGATTGTTGTAATGTCCATTCCAAAAATGTTTACACTGAACTCATGCTGAAAGTTTCTTGGTCGAATGGCATGAGGCTTTTTATGTACCCACACGTATTTTTTTTTACTTTTCACGATTTATATTAAATTTGTCATAAGTACCTAGTATTAAAAAAATATCTGACTTGTTACAAACATTTCTGTTTATCTTCAAAACGGTGCATCTAATCGACTTCTGACAAGAGGGTCTTTTTTAAACAAAATTGAATGTTCTTTCATATGCTTGAAGAAAAAATTAAAAATTTCAGTTGGGGAATATTTTTTCAATAATCTACGCCACTGGAAATATTAAACGATATATTTTTGTTAAACTATTTGCACTCAAGTACTTAGTCTTTTGCCGCAATATCATAATTTTATTTTAAACAGGTATTTTCATATTAAAGAAAAGTAAAATAAAAAAAGTATTTCAACACTCTGTATCTCACAAACGAAGCTTTCTACGACCCATGTTTATAAGAAATTTTCTTCTTAAAAAAAGGTCCTCTATAAACTGTTAAAGTCCTGCTACAAAAAACTGACTCACCCTGTATATTTTTTAAATATTTTAAGCAAATACATTTTTTTTGTTAGGATATTTTGTGGTACTTAAAATAATTTTTGATGAACCTAATTCAGGAAGATTATAAGTTAAAATATCAAATTCTTTCTTTTGTTGTGTGAACCTTGAAAGTATATACGTTTAATTAAACCTTGTTTAATTAATAATAAGCTATGCTGATTAAAATATATGTGTCCATGGGATTCTAAGTATCCTATTGTAAATTAATGCAACGATAATTGTATACAAAGAAGATTTCCATTAAAAAATATAACACAGTCAACACAGGTACATGAAAAATAAATTATACATACATAACTCGTTGGCTTTAATAATTTGTCAACCACATAAACATTGCTGCCAAAAATGGATTTACAGATTAAGTCAAGGATATATTTGAACTTTACAGTAATTGCTCAGGCTTTAAAATAGGATATTTTAATTGCATGTCTGATTGCTATATTCTAGTAAGTTTTATAAAAATACCGATCACTTAAATATAGAAATTAAGTAATTATTTAATTAAGTCACAAACAGATTTTTTGTGTATTTTTTCAATTATCTTACAACTTAGCGGGTGAAATTGTTCAAAGTTTGTAGGATGCTGTAAATAATTAGGAGCAACGTACATTCAAAATTTCACGTCACTGGCACTATTTCTTCAACATTTTTTTGACAATTAAGTATTCGAATTTTCCATAAAGAGAAATATTAATTTATTTTACAAACAAACGAGTGAATCGACCTAAACATTTTTTGTGAGTTTAGGAAGCTAATTGAAGTCTATACGAATTTTCATAAAATTGACTTTATTTCAAAATACGTACAGGGTGGGCAAAATTCGATGTTTTTATAGGGTAACTTTTAAACCATAAGAGATATTGAAAATCTGACCGCGCATCGTCGAGCTCTTTTTTTGACAAACCCTTGATGGTGAAGTCAAAATTTAGCGATCGTCGTTTGTTTTCGAGTTATAGACGAAAATTCGATTTCTTGAGATTTAGATTTATGTCTATATTTCGGTTGTTTTTGAATTTAAAGAAATGGCGTTTGCACGTTCTTAAGGCACTTTTTTGAGGAGAATGCAATGGCGTTAACAGATTTTAAAAATGTTTTTTTATTTTTAGGTTACGACATACATTTTTATTTTTTTATATGGATGTCATAGTGGGCTGTCACTTTATTGAAAAGAGCATTTTTTTCTCTTTTCAAATATATATAATATGTAGGGTCTATTCCTTCAATTTCTTCTGAAAAAATCAAAAAATCTAAATTTTTGGAATTAATAATATGTATTTCGCATATTTATCGCAGTAGACGAATGCCATGATGAGAATCCTCGGCGCGCCATTGAGATCCAAAATCAGGGTTGGTTTGGTTTTAGTGTTTGGTGTGCCTTAATAAAAAATCAAGTTTTGGCATATAAGATTTATGAGGGAAATCTAACTGGTGAACGGTACTACCAGTATTTAAATGAGAAAATTGTTGATGAATATTTGGACAATTTATCGTTTAGCGATAGAAGTCAGTTCTTCTTACAACACGATGGTGCACCACCTCATAATACGAGATCAGCTAGAGAATTGCTTAACTCAAAATTCAGATATAATTGGTTTGTTACCAATGGGCCAGTTAGATGACCACCAAGGTCGCGTGATTTGCACCTTTGGGGACATATTAAAGATAATTCATATAAAACTAAAAGTAGAAATACAGAAGAACTCAAAGCCAAGTTTACGCAATGCCTTAACTCCGAGTCAAATATTCACATTTCGAATGCGCACAGAATAATGAAAAGTGTATTGCAGTTAATAGACGTAATTTTGAACCTTTTCTTTGAGTTGTTTTATACAGTTATTAATTTTAGATAGTGTCGTGTTTATATGTATGTCGTTTGTTGTATTTTCATTTTTATTATAAGATTTTTTTAAATTTAATTTCAAAAATTTAGATTTTTTTATTTTTCAAGAAGAAATTGAAGGAATAGCCCCTACATATTATATATATTTGAAAAGAGAAAAAAATGCTCTTTTCAATAAAGTGACCGCCCACTATGACTTCCATATAAAAAAATAAAAATGTATGTCATAACCTAAAAATAAAAAGATATTTTCAAAATCTGTTAACGCCATTGCATTCGCATCAAAAAAGTGCCTTAAGAACGTGCAAACGCCATTTCTCTAAATTCACAAACAACCGAAATATAGACTCAAATCGAAATCTCAAAAAATCGAATTTTCGGCCATAACTCGAAAACAAACGGCGATCGCTAAAATTTGACTTCACCGTCAAGGGTTTCTCAAAAAAAGAGCTCGACGATGCGCGGTCAGATTTTCAATATCTGTTATGGTTTAAAAGTTACCCTAAAAAAACATCGAATTTTGCCCACCCTGTACAGTTCCTCCTTAAATTTCATAGAATTTGATTTGTTTTGAGAATTTACTGTGTTTATGTAATCGACTTTTGTCATTAAAGTGAATGGGATATTGTGAAGTTTTTTTAATTCATAAATAAAATGCGTGATTAGTCACAAACAATAAACGTTACGTATATTTGTAAAAACATACATATTCAACAAAATTATATAATTTGAACGGCTTAACATAAAAAAACTAAATTTTTTGACTTTTTTTTATCACAATAGTTAATTATATCCAAACTAACTTTAAGTACAAGATACATGTTGCTTGTGTAGTACCAGCTACACAAATATTAAACACTCAACACGCTTCGTCGATATCATACAGTTTCTTGTAACATTTGTTCTTTCTCACTGGCATTAGAGTCGTCGACTGGTTTTGGAGGATTCGACACTGGATTTTGTGAATATAAGTAAATGGCAAACATAACTGTACCTATAGCTAATATTGTGTTTAAATAGATAGGAATACTGAACAAAATATAACTAAAAATTATTGTTAAAACTAGTTCTAAGGCACTGGCGAAAGTTTTCAAAATTGAGTTTAACGTTTTTAGAAAGAAGCTGGTTACTATTCCTATAGCCGCGTTGTTTATCATAACTACAAGAACTTTGTAGTGGAATACTTTGATTATGCTGTTCCAAGCGAGAGTTTCCAGTACGTTGCCTTGCAATAAAAGTAGGGCAACGTTGCATATTATAGAATCTAAGTACATAAAGACATTTTGCACGAATATATCTATGTTGGCACCTTGTTTCTTTAAAAGATATTCGTTGTAAACCCCTGCGAGGCAGGAACAAATAATTTGTACTAAAAGAAATATGGCATTAATTCCTATGTCGACAGAACTGGATTTTTGATTTGGACTGTCGGAGTGCTTTGGTTCTTCTTTTGTAAAATTCACCTGCTTTAGCATGCAACCACAGGTGAGTATCAGCAGCGATAGCCATTGTTTTCTACTTAAAAACTTCCGGAAAATCACCTAAAATCCCAAGAAAATAATATCAATGCGAATTTAACAGGTTTTCATCAGTAGGTTGCTCACCTGGAATAAAATACCTGTGACTACCACTCGTAGCTGTAGTAATAAATAGTACGTTGGTGGATCAAACGCCGACAAGTTGAGGAATGATAAATTGTTATACAAACAGTAAAGTACGGCCGGTACAAAATACAAATACAAAACGTGTTTGTTTTTGACGACGTCTTTAATTAATTCTACTGGTTTATTTCTGCAATCAAGATTAATTAATGTTCGTTTAAAGCAAACAAATGAAACTTACTCTCTACAGTATAAAATAGATGAGACTACTAGTTTTAATACTTCGGTCAGGAGAACCACTGTAACCGTATTATAATCATATTGATTATCTGGTTTTTGTGAGGCGGTTACCAGTATTCCTATAAACAAACAAAACGCCACGTAGATTACACCTTAGGTATAAAATAATATAAATAATAATCATTACCTTGATTCACAAATAACAATATATAGATTATAAAAATTATAAAACTGAATTTACTGGGAAATAACTCAGATAGTTGTATCATTTTAATATGTAGGTGGGAATGTTAGTTAAGACAAGGACTACATCCTTCATAAAAAGCCATTCAACTAATCGTTAAAATACTTATTGTTGCGATATCTCTTGCTTAGTTGTCAGTATTAAATAAATAATTTCAAACCAGCTGATAACTTCAAAAATTAGGCCAGATGAGCACAGTAGCTCAAATGGACCATTCTAGAACATTTGAACTACTTTCCTCATTGTAAATTAGAAAAATTCAATTAAAATAAAAAATATGTTTATTTATTAAGCTTAAAGAGGTTAAATGTATTAAATAAAATAGAATTTTGCTAATATCGCATCGTTTAAATTAAAATTATTCAGTTTCCGATTGTGCCATCTATCAATCATCTTGAAAACTAAATAATGAAATCTGTAATTTAGTTTATTTGTTATTGAAATTATATTACAATAAATATTTAAATTAAATTTTAAACAAAAAATGGAGTAGTACAGTTCTGTTCTGTTCTGAATAATATAAAGATATTAACCAGGAAAATGTTCACAAACTTTCATGTTTCTTCCGAGAGATGGCATTAAATGAAAATGTCATAAATGCATTCTAACCTCTAATTAATTACCAAGTAAACAGAAGTTTTTTAATAATTTTGTGTTTTCATTATGAATCGATTCATTTATACTAGTCCACTGTTGCTACAAAACGAAATTACGGTACTGGTTGAAACTAATGTTCGTTTATATGATGGAGAGCAAAAGGTACTGTACTCACTTTATGAAAGTATTTAATTTGCACCTCCAACTCTTGTATTCGTACACAGACAAACTTCGAAGGAGGAGAATTAACACTAACCTCACACAGAATGCTGTGGGGGCGTCCCGGAATGTATGCACTAGGCCAGACATGCCTGGCATTAAACTTAGACTTGGTCGTTTATATTGAAGAAGAGTCTCCTAGCGCTTTTAGTTTTAGCAGGTCTCGGAAAATATTGGTGCATTTATCTGAAAATCCCAATGGTAAGCGATGAAATTTCCTAAATCCCTGTCAATAACTTGTTTATCCCTCAAGACACAACTACAAATAAACCGCAGACGTCTAGCCTTTATAATTACATCAAATTATCGTTTCGTGAGGGAATTCGAACGGATTTTGTGACGCAAATTAATAATTATCTTCAACGAAAATGCTGGGAAGTCGAAATGCAATCGCCTCAAAAACCACAGTTACCTCAAATCAAATTACGAACTGGTATTGTGGGTATTGAGAGAGGCTTACAGGAGAAGCAGAAGGCTGCAGATGAGAGTATTTCTGTCGCTTTTCAGGATTTGGATAAACTTATGACTATGGCGAAGGATATGGTCCGGCTGTCTAGGACAATTTCAACAAAAATAAAGGTACAAATCGGAAAAATTAATAAATACGGACAAAAAGGAGTTTCTTACTATTGTATTCAATTGCTTGCAATAAAATTAATTACCTAAGACATTGTAATATTTTAGGAAAAACAAGGAGACATCACCGAGGACGAAACAGTAAAATTCAAATCCTATTTGCTAAGCTTGGGTATAGACGATCCAGTAACTAGAGGCGCCTACAAATCGAACAATATGTACTATAGAAGTTTAGCAACACAAATATCAGATTTTTTCTTAAGTCACATAGAGGAAGTGGGGGGCATGATGCTCCTTACCGATGTGTTTTGTAGGATAAATCGCGCTAGAGGTTTGGAGTTGCTTTCACCTGAAGACACCTTGAACGCCTGTCAATTAATGGAATCATTAGATCTGCCTTTAAAACTGTATCAATTTAGCTCAGGGGTTATGGTTCTGCAACTAAGGACGTTGGATAGTGAGAGTTTGGCTGAGGCAACGACAAATTTGGTATGGCATTATTTTTATTTATGTAAACTGCTGGCCAATTGAAACGTACCAGGCGAATTTTTAGGTTGAATTTATAATCAAATATTTTGAAAAGTAGAAAAGACATCAACATGAGGTTTTCAGGATTCAAGAGATAATTTTATTGCGAAAGCAATAGTGTGACCCGATTTTTTTACTTTGAAGTACGTTACTATCTACAGGGTATGAAAGAAAGTCGTCTTTTTTTTCTCAAACTTTATACCTACAGGAATTCCACAAATTTTTTTTTATATTTTTTTGATGTCGATTTTTTTAGTCCCTGGTTAATGAGGAAAAACCCAATTTCTCAAAATTTTTATATCCCTCTTATTTTATAAGATACCGAATTTTTCATTAAATTTAATATTGTTGAACAGGTTTTGGCAATAATAATTATGCTGCCATTTTGAAAGCAAATGTCATCATGTGATATGTCGATAAAAAGATAATTTTAAGTAGAATGTAATTCTTACGGAAAAATATACAGGGTTGTTTTAAAAAATTTTGAAAGTTAGTAGGTGGCCCTTCCGGTATAACCGGAAGTGAAAAACCCGTTTCGAGGATATAAGTCACTTAAACCAACGGTGAACATAAACTAACTAAATTCCATTCTATTCCATTAAGAAAATAGCCTCAAAAAATGAATTAAAAAATTTACCAATTAGCAAACGTGTACCGGTTTTTGATAAGCCACTGGTTACCAATAAATTAATGAAAGTACAAAAAGTGTACTTTTTATAAGAAAGCCATTCATAAGGTATTATAATCAACTACAGAGATTGGTTCTTACAAAACACAATACGGCCGAACGACAAAAAACAAAGAAAAAATCAAATTTTCAGCAAAAATTCGGTATCTTATAAAATAACAGGGATATCAAAATTTTGAGAAACAGGTTGTTTTTCCATTAAGTAAGGACTAAAAAAATCTACATCAAAAAAATATAAAAAAAAATTTGTGGAATCACGGTAGTTATAAAATTTGACAAAAAAAGAAGACTTTCTTTCATACCCTGTAGATAGTAATGTACTTCAAAATAAAATCGGGCTACACTATCGTTTTCTCAATTAAATTATCTCTGAAATGCTGAAAACCGCATGTTGATATCTTTTCTATTTTTCAAAATATTTGACTTTAAATTCAGCCTAAAAATTCGCTTGGTACGTTTCAATTGGCCAGCAGTTTATTTAGTTCATTATATCAGAAATTGTTATTTTTGTGTCAATTTTTAGTACCCAATTATAAAACATACCTTTTATTTTGCAACTATTTACTTTTCAAATTTTTCTCTTTGACATTAAATTTTTTTTAGATTGAAGACAGAGAATCCATGACTGCAGAGGAATTGTCGCGGCAGTTGGGAATTGCACTTACTTTAGCCAAGGAAAGGCTGCTCACAACTGAAAAGTTTGGAAAATGTTGCAGAGATGATTCTATTGAAGGCCTCAGATTTTACCCCAATTTATTTTTAACCAAGGAAGACTAACCCTTTATTTTACACTTAGTAACTATTTATTTACATTACATTGTATAGGATAAAACTGTAAGTACGTCTAAAAAATCTTGATATTGTTATAATTATTCTTGTTATTATTATTAGAAATTGCAGATCATTTTCTATTCTTAAATATGAGAGAAGCAAATATTGTTTTCTAAGTAATTTGTTTATCTTAAAAATAGCGGAAGGCCTTCAGTATTTTTATATATCTATATTTTTACCTCTTCTCATGGAAAGTTATTTAATATTATATAAACAGTATATTGTAAACATAAACATGTTGAGAAAAAATTGCATTCGTTTTAATAACCACTTATATCTGTTTGTGCAGAAAATAATATACAAGAGGTCAAAAATATTATGCCTATAATCCCCCACCATTAAGAAATGTTTTATCTGAATATACGAGTAGATTGTAAAAAGAATAAACGGGGTAGTCCTCATTCTAGGAATGAAATAAAATAAAACTTAAAAATTAGAAGTTGCAAGTGTCGAAAACTTATTGAAATAGCTGCTGTGAAAAAATGGGAAGGAAATTTACGCATAATTATTCATAAACTGAACAATCTCATGAAGAGGATTGTGATAATGGATAATATTAAAGGATACCGTGAGATTGTTGAATTATATCGACTGCATGATCATAATTAATGGAAATATATTTATTTATACAATAAAATATGCGACGTTTTGAAGATTTGTTTATATTTGATTTGATTTGTTTTAATGTTTTGATACATTAACGATTAATATATTTACTTCACCTTAAAAGATTACAGGAAATATGTGAAATAATGTAAGCAAATTGTAAATATTTCATAATGTTACGAATTTATAATTGGAGTATGTATTAAAATAATTGTTGAATTTTAATCTAAACTTGTTTTATAATTTGATAATAAAATATTAAACAGTAATAAAGGCAAAACAGTATAATAAAGCTACGAAACAACAATTTGGAATAATATGCTAAAATTTTCATTATAAGGAGTCATCCTAAATTAATAGAGAATTTTTCTCACAAAAGTTAGTTTAGTTTATTTATAGAAATAAAGAATATAAAATGATACATATTGAAACAATTTTTAATTAATTTATTGTAAATAATTAATTATATCTTGTCTGCATTTATAGCACGTGAAAATTGTATCGTTAGAACTTTTCTCAGAAATTCTGTAATTTTTCGAAACTTTCAGCTGCTGCAAATAGTAAATTTTTGATCCTACAACAGAAATTGTTGAGAATTTTATTGTCTACAGTACAGGAACATTAGACTAAATAAAAGACATAGTGATAAGATTTTCGGGTCTTTCGAACGTTTTGTGAATGAGGGGGGCTCGAAAAAAAAAAGATTGAGTTTGACTTTTTGGGGATATCTCGGATCTCGTTATTTTTTCGACAAAGTGACAGACAGCAATTTAGTGGAGAATTAAATTCCGCATATTTTCTGTTTATAACATTTTTTTATATCTCTTATTGTTTAAATAATATCGCAGCGCAAAGTGGAAAAAAGGGGGTAAGTCGAATTTTGATCATAGTTTTGTGAATCAAAGGATTACTCTTTGAATATACAGGGTGTTTCAACTCAAAGTGGACAACGTAATAGAGGTTGTAGATCTCATCGAGACTAACACTTTTCAAATTAATATTTTTCATTTGAGCTTTTGTTTTCGAGTTATCGACCTTCTTTTGTTTTTACATAAACCTCGTTATCTTCATTATTTATGGCCGGATTTTAAAAAATTTAAGTTTTTGGAAATTGTCAGTTTAATATCTACAATTATTGCGTTAAACATTTTTTTCAAAAATTATCAACAAACAAAATGGCGACCAGTTTTCTTTTTTAAACTTGTATAGCTCCAAGTCTGCTCCAAAGAAAATTGGTCGCCATTTTGTTTGTTGATATTTGTTTTAAAAATTTTAACTCAAAAATTGTTGATATCAAACTGACAATTTAAAAAAACTTTAATTTTTTAAAATCCGGCCATAAATAATGAAGATAAAGAGGTTTGTGTAAAAACAAAAGAAGGTCGATAACTCGAAAACAAAACCTCAAATAAAAAATAATAATTTGAAAAAAGTGTTAGTCTCGATGAGATCTACAACCTCTATTACGTTGTCCACTTTGAGTTGAAACACCCTGTATATAGAAGTAATAATTATGTAATTTTCAATATTTATGCAAAAACATTTTGCAATAACAATTCTCATTCCAGTGCCAGTTTTACTGCGGAAAATTTTTTGTTACTGACAATTTATAAACAATTAAGCACCCTCTTTGTATCTCGGTGGTTTTTTCACGATTTCTGCAAATGTGGGGCTCGGAAATAGAGCTAAAGTTTACAAAAATTTGCACGCAGTTGTGAGGTAGAGTTAAATGAGCGTTTGTTTTACGTGGTTTCCCCTGTAGGCCTAATCCAAAATTCGTGCCTTGTTAGTGTCTCATCCTCTTTAATGCAGTAGGTCCCGTGTTTTCATCGCCTAAATATAACACTTCTGATTCGTCGCTGTATGTTTCGGTGATTAGACTGCTTATCCGTACAAAAATTGGACTTTCATCCTCGATATTGTTTTCTTCGGGTGGATTGTCAATTTTGGGAGAATTGTTACAACTTTAGCCGTTGCATTTCTGGCAAATAACAGTGCAGTTGAAGTAGGTCTTACGACAAGTGTAAGCTTTGCGGCATTTGTCGGCCTGGTACCCTCAAGAAATTAATTTCGGCAGTTTCGGTTATTTGGATGGAGATTTTTCAAAAAAAAAAGCAGAAATGGGTTATATTTAAAAAAGAGATGCAGAAAAGTTGCTTTCGGTTGCTGCATCGTATAAACAATTAACCCTACAAGAAACATGTTCAAACAAAAGTTCTAGATAAGTAAATTCTACATAAGATTGATAAAGACTATTTTTATCGTAGGTGCTTTCTGGAACGGAGATATTTCAAAAAAGCGCATTTTTTCAAGGTGGTCGCCTTATCGTAGCTTCTCTATTTTTGTTGTTTGTTCTCTTTATTGAATGGCAGAAAAATCTTATTTGTACTAAAAAAATTGTTTTGAACATTTTAAAACAATTTTTTGAGAAACTTTAAAACTTAAAGCAAGATTTTTAGTCGCCTTGTTAACCATCCTGAATTACTTTATGTTAACTAAACTGCTTGCCAATTGAAACGTACCAAGCGAATTTTTAGATTGAATTTAAAGTCAAATATTTTGAAAAATAGAAAATATATCAACATGCGGTTTTCAGGATTTCAGAGATAATTTAATTGAGAAAACGATAGTGTTACCCGATTTTTTTACTTTGAAGTACATTACTATCTACAGGGTATGAAAGAAAGTCTTCTTTTTTTGTCACATTTTATAACTACCGTGATTCCACAAAATTTTTTAAATATTTTTTTAAAGTAGATTTTTTTAGTCCTTACTTAATGGGAAAGCAACCTGTTTCTCAAAATTTTGATATCCCTGTTATTTTATAAGATACTGAATTTTTGCTGAAAATTTGATTTTTTCTTTGTTTTTTGTCGTTCGGACGTATTGTGTTTTGTAAGAACCAATATCTGTAGTTGATTATAATACCCTATGAATGGCTTTCTTATAAAAAGTACACTTTTTGTACTTTCATTAATTTATTGGTAACCAGTGGCTTATCAAAAATCGGTACACGTTCGCTAATTGGTAAATTTTTTAATTCATTTTTTGAGGCTATTTTCTTAATGGAATAGAATGGAATTTAGTTAGTTTATGTTCACCATTGGTTTAAGTGACTTATGTCCTCGAAACAGGTTTTTCATTTTTTTTTAAATTTGCTCATATTCGTGTATACCGGGTTGCTACGAAATCGTTTTACAACCCCCACCATTTTGTTACATTTAACTGTATTAATTTGAAATTTGGCATGGTTTGATTGTTGAAAGGAATAATCATTTTGACGTTTAAAACAATCTGATGACACTTCCGGTTTCACCGGAAGGGCCACCTACTAACTTTAAAAAATTTTCAAAACGACCCTGTATACTTTTTTCTGTAAGAATTAGATTCTGCTTAGAATTACCTTTTTATCGACATATCACATGATGACATTTTCTTTCAAAATGGCAGTATAATTATTATTGCAAAAACCTGTTCAACAATATTAAATTTAATAAAAAATTCGGTATCTTATAAAATAAGAGGGATATAAAAATTTTGAGAAATTGGTTTTTTCTTCATTAACCAGGGACTAAAAAAATCGACATCAAATAAATATAAATTTTTTTTTCTGGAATTCCGGTAGGTATAAAGTTTGAGAAAAAAAAGACGACTTTGTTTCATACCCTGTAGATAGTAACGTACTTCAAAGTAAAAAAATCGGGTCACACTATTGCTTTCGCAATGAAATTATCTCTTGAATCCTGAAAACCACATGTTGATATCTTTTCTCTTTTTCAAAATATTTGACTTTAAATTAAACCTAAAAATTCGTTTGGAACGTTTTAATTGGCCAGCAGTTTATTTAAAGTATTGAATATAATTAACAAACTGACAAACCCCTCAGTAACTGAATTTAGGTGTCGGAACCAGAAACACTGGAAAATAATGGGGAAAATGTGTTGAGGTAGTCAGTTAACATTTTTTCAAATTTAGGAAATTGTAGTCTCACTTTTGTACCACTTTGGGTTATAACAAAAAATTAGAACTTTTTTTTTATTTTTATACAAAAAATTTTATGTGATCAGAGGGCAGTCGACCTTTTGTAATTTTATCACGATAATTGCGAAACAATAAAAGGGATTAGCTATACAATCTTTAATCAAAAAAAGAGGTCGAGTTCATATAATAAATTCGACATGACATTAGGATCTACATTATTATTAGATTAGCACATGTTTATACCAATTATATTCTTTTATTAATTACTTTGTTATTACAATATAATACTATATGTTAAGTTTACGTGTATACAAATTCTTATAAACTATGAAAGACTAAAATATTAAAATCACAGCAAATAACAACAAATAACAACGAACAAAACTCTCAATTATTCATTGCACAATGTCAAAAATCCGTAAGTAGCCAATTTTCTTTATTTCCTCAATAGCAACATCAATTTCTGCATCCCTGTCATTTTCTAATCTGGTTTCCATTTGGTTGAAAATTTCCGATAAATTGTTTTCCTTGCCACAAATAACAAAAGGAAAACCAAATTTTGTTTTGTATTCTTTATTCAGTTGGTTTAGCTTCTGTTTGCCTTGGATGCTGAGTCTGTTAAGTTCCAATTCCAGAATGAGTTTTGATAAATCTGTTAGTTTTGCCACGAGGTCGGGTTGGATTTTCAATATTTTCTCTTTGTCTGAAATAGAAATTGAGTATTTAGTTCCCTAAAATTCAGTACATTAATTTCGAATTTGGAAAAAATACAAATTAATCTTTTCTGCAGGTTTCAATTTGTTCTATTTATTTCTGGGGATATTTGTAAAGTTATTTAACTATTAACACTTAAATTTGTAAAATTTACCTGGTAACTTAAGACTGTCCAAATAATTATTAATAGATCTGGAAATATCTTTCGCATTTTCAAACGGCCTATTCTTCAATATTCCAATAGCAGCAGCTGGTGAGTGTTCCACAACATTTCCAAATATTTTAATAAAATGCTCACTTATTAAAGAGTTTACCTCATCTATGCTTATTGGTTCTGTAAACATTTTTATTTCTAATTCCCGTAATCAAACTTGCTTTCATTAAAATTGTAAGTTTGTGACTGAGCAAAATTGCATACAAACACTAGTATTTATTTTGTACATCAGAGTGACCTTTTCGTTATTATCGTTAATTGCTTTGATAGCTTGTTCACCCTAAACACTTTTTTTCACGATATATTGTTTTTATTTCTATAAAGATTAAATGAATTCAGTGTTTGTCATGGTACCGTTATATCACTCACTTCACTAGATTATGACAATAACTGATGATTAAGCACGTTCATCTCACTTTTTATGGTGTAAAAAGCAAGATAAATAAATTGGAACTATTTGCTTCTCTTTGTCCTATGCTATTCAGTTTTTGGAAGAACTATAATAAAAGTTATTTCAAATTTAGGTCGGAAAGTCAGACACAAAAGGAAAATAATTACTTAAACTTAAAATAGAGCAACTCGAAACTCTATGCTATTTTTACTGGGTAAGATCTAAAGTTTATCTCAACATAAACATTTATTGCTTGAACATTTTTATTGCTCCTACTCAAAAACTGGTTAGTTTAGATCTGAAACTGGAAATTGATATTATTTTTTTAAATTATTGAAATGGACTAAAAGATAAATTGCTTCAATCTTCATCACAAACCCAAAGGTTGTGTGTTGAGTGAGGGCTTAACTTATAACCTTTGACTTTTATTAGTAATTAATTCAATACATTTTTTAATGCGTAAAAAGTTGCAAGATTATGTTAATAATTAATACTGTCATTGTTTATATTAAACGTTGTTTTTATTTCCATTTAGTCGATATTTGATACCAAAACGTTCAATTATCATCACATAAGCTTATAAAACCCACTTTGCGAACCGGAAATAAAAATATCATAAATTATAAGTCATAATTTAATTATTAGTGATTTATAAAAACTACTAAGTAAACTAATTAAAATAAATATGCCCTAACTGTACAAATCTGGGGTGCAAAAACTGAACATAATTTTTTTAGAAAATTACCTTAAACAAAAGAAAGAAACATTTTAATTCTTAATCTTAATTAACATTATTTATTTCCATTTAAGCAGAATCCTTGAATCCGTTTCCTGATTTCATCGGCCAAACTAGTGCGTGAGACTTCCACCTCATTTCGAGTAGTGACTTCACGTAGTTTAACTACACCTTTCTGTAACTCGGATTCTCCCAAAATTACAGCTAAGGGTATGGTGTATTCTTCGCAGTGTTGCAGTTGGGCCAGCAATTTTGGATTGTTCTTGTAAGAATGTTCAACCTGGAAAAAAGAAAAATCATTAAATTACGTAAAAAATTACAATATTTCTGTTTTAACTAGTTTTATTCATATATAAAGGAATGTTTTATGAATGAGGGATAGTTTAACATAATATTGAGTTTTTTTAAATTTCGGTTATCAATGAAGATGTGCTAAACTTGCAACTATTGCCACGTGTATTAATTGTTGTGGTTTTTGAACCCATGCATTTCTTATCTAGCAATATCAAGGGAATATTTCGAGATTTATTGACAACTAAATAACTAAAGTATCATGGACGTTGATTTTAATAATAGAAGGAACTGTTATATACAACAATTTTTTCAATAAAACAAATCCGTGTAAGTTCTAACTACATGCTTTATAATTTCTGGAGTACGAGTAAGTACTACATTTTTTTATAAAGACTGTAAATGTATGAATCATAATATCTGAATAAAATTAAAATATTGAAATTAAAAATTTAATATTAACAAATTTTATTTGTGACCATTTTAAAAATAATTTACAAAAAATAAACATTATACAAGGTGTTCGCGCGAAGTGGCTCACTATTGCTAACTTCGTTATTATTGGAGCTACAAAGTCGGCTAAATTAGCAAACTAGTAGCATTTTTTCCGCTGATTACAATGGTGAAAATAGAAAAACAATTGACCATCTGGTTTTCGAGATATTCACAAAAATAACATTTTTTTAAATGGAACACCCTATATATTTTTGCAGAAATCGATGACAAATTAAATTCTGTACAAAAAATGTCCTTAATTTTTTTTATTATAATTTAAAATAAGCGAGTTATTTTGAAAAAAAGTTTGCAATTCTTTAAAATCAAGTAGCCGTAAAACGGAATAGTAATTTATTAAAACCAAACAATCATAATTTTGAATTTAAGTAAGTTGAAAAAAACTTGAAAGTATTACGGAAATATTACTATTTTATTTAATATTTTTAATATACAAGTGTTTGCACAAAGTGGTTCACTATTGCTAACTTCGTTATTATAGGAGCTACAAAGTCGGTTAAATTAGCAAACTAGTAGCATTTTTTCCGCTGATTATAATGGTGAAAACAGAAAAACAATTGGCCATCTGATTTTCGAGATATACACAAAAATAACATTTTTTAATTGGAACACCTTGTATATTTTTGCAAAAATCGATGATAAATTAAATTCTGAACAAAGAATCTTCTTATGTTTTTTTGACAATTATTTAAAATAAGTGCGTTATTTTGAAAAAAAGTATTCAAAGTTTTAATATCAAGTAGCCATGAAAATTGTAATTTTGTAAATTTTCAATATTTCCGTAATTCTTTCAAGTATTTTTCAGCTTGCTTAAATTCAAAATTATAATTGTTTTGTTTTAATAAATTACTATTCCGTTTTATGGCTACTTGATTTTAAAGAATTGCAAACTTTTTTTCAAAATAACTCGCTTATTTGAAATTATTATCAAAAAAAGATGAGGACATTTTTTGTATAGAATTTAATTTACCATCTATTTTTGCAAAAATATATAGGGTGTTCCATTTAAAAAAATGTTATTTTTTGAATATCTTGAAAACCAGATGGTCAATTATTTTTTTGTTTTCACCATTGTAATCAGCGGAAAAAATGCTACTAGTTTGCTAATTTAACCGACTTCGTAGCTCCAATAATAACGAAGTTAGCAATAGTGAGCCACTTCGCGCGTATAATTGACAAGATTAACTTTTTTCCTTCGTCTATTAAAATTATGTCACTTCAATTAAACCCAATAAGAATTTAAAGTAAATGCTCAAAATGTGAACAATTTCGTTCAATTATCATTATTCTTAGTTGTTTTATGTTTTTCACGATATACAGTGTACTCTCTGTTAGCGGACACTCCTCATAAGCGGACACTTTTTGAAGAACCGACAAAACAATATGGCTTTGTTAATAAAAAATTCCCTCCTGAGCGGACTCCCTATTAACCGGACACGGACACAAAATTGCGCGGTCTAACGTCACGCGAACCTCTCTTATGTGGACAATTTGTGTGGTGTAAATGTAGGACCGCAGGAATTTCGACCAACAATTATGCCTTGTGTTAATATTGCAGGGGATTCGGAAATATTGCTTGTTATTGGAAAAACTGCTAGACTTCGTGCTTTTCATAAAATTGATTTGGCTAGTTTAGTAATGTGTCAACCTAATAAAAAAGCATGGATGACCTACGACATAATGCCTGAGTACTTACAACTTGACAAAAAATTGAGGCTTCAAAAGATTTTTAAACAAAAGAAAACCTTTTAGAATTGACAGCTACACGAACTTAATAAATTATACTCCTAGTACACAGCGCACTTCCTCAAATTTAATCTTTGTTGGGATTCAGAATTTCCTCCCTCCTTACCTTAAACCCTTCATCCCACAGTTCCTTGACAAGCATCATCCTCTGCTCCAAAAGATTTTTCTGGGCAGTAGCAACGTAAACTTCCACATCAGTAGTTCGAAGCTTCTGTTTATTTAAAGCCAGTTTACCTTCCAGAACGGCAAAAAGACGTTCAACGCCAATAGATACTCCTACGCAAGGTACTTGTTTACCTTTGGAGTCGAACATGCCAACCAAATTATCATACCGTCCTCCACCAGCCACTGAACCAACGGAAATTTCTTCTTCGCCAGGTTTTCCTACATAAATTACACTATAGTTTGTCTTTATTGAATTAGAAATATTCTTTTACCTCCTAGTAGAACTGCTTCGTAGATGATACCCGTGTAATAGTCCAAGCCTCTGGCTAAACTAAGATCGAAAGAAATACTGTCTGAAGTCCCGTAAATATCGCAATAACGCAAAATCAATCGCATTGCTTGCAACCCTTCAACAGCATGTTTGTTCTTGGACAATTTTTCATCCTCTAGTAACTTGTCCACAAGCTCCATTTTGCCGTTTAACCGAACATATTCACCAATACGATCGGCGACGGCTTCGGATAGACCTTTTTCTTCCACCATTTCTTTCTTAACATCTTCCCATGGAGACTAAATTAACAAACAGAGAAATTTAAACATTTGATACAAAACAAAAATAAAATAGTTACTTACTTTGTCCAGTTTATCAACCGCGGAACAAATACTTCGAAAACTGTCCTTCGGCACACCACAAGCCTCAAACATGCCGTCTAGAAGTAATCGGTGATTCAACTTGATTACGAATGGGGTCATGTCTAAGATATTTAGAATTTCGTAGACGATTTTGACGCATTCTGCATCTGGGATCATGGAGTCATATGAGCCGGCTATATCAAAATCCTAAAATTTATTCAATGATTTTTTTGGGAATAGAAGCACTAGATAATAACGTACGCATTGATAAAATTCCCTGTATCGCCCACGAGAAATCGAAGGATTATCTCGTCGATAAACTTTGGCTATATGGTAACGTTTAATATTCGATATTTTATTCATCGCCAAATACCTGGCAAAAGGAACTGTTAAATCATAACGCAGTGAAAGTATTTCTCCACCTTGATCTTTCAGATCGTAAATCAGCTTGGAATCCTCACCATATTTTCCCGTTAATACTTCCTACAAATTATGCAAATTATACACAGTGCAATTTATTCATGTTGATTTTTGGCAAATTCCATAAAATTATCTAACAACAATTTATTTAAACCACCTATAGAGCAACAGAGAGTGGACACACCTTCCAACTATTACAAGGTCACCTAGATACAGAAATCACCAGACTAATAATTTAGCTTGCATATGGAACGTTGCGTAAGAACTAAATGGTATTGAACTCCATCATACATTATTGTAAACATCTAATAACTTACTTTCAACTCAAACACTGGTGTGTCAATAGTTTCAGCTCCGTGCTTTTTAAATACTGATACAATTTTATTCAGAACTTGCGTTCGAACCGCCATCTGCAACGGAGAATAATCCCGCGTGCCTTTCGGGGTTTTAAGGGTGAATTTTTGGGGGCACGCATTGGTGTCATCTCCATTTACTTGGGATTTTAGTTCCAGGAGTTTGGCTACCTCCTCAGCAATCTAAAATTGAAAATAGAATATTTACAGTATAATGATTAGTTGTTGCGGTAATTTAAACAAAAACAGCTACTAACTACAAAGCTATGCAAATTCATACCAATTTCAATATCACTTTCGTTAATACACATAATAAAGTAGGATAAAAGTGCATTAAAAAAATGTAAACCCGGAAAACATTTTGGTATTTGAGGTGACCTTCAGCAGGTTTTACATAGATATCCGTTTAGTAATACTAAAAATAAATTTCTAACTAATTTTATTGTTGTTTTATAAAGTCGAAATGAATGAATTTACATAAATTCTGATAAAAGTAACAGTAACACTCTTCGTAGTTCAATATAAATAAAAACAAATCTTACTAAGAAATTTGGAACAAAAACATATTACCTACTATACAGGATGTTCGCGCGAAGTGGTTCACTATTGCTAACTTCGTTATTATTGGTAGTAGCATTTTTTCCGCTGATTACAACGGTGAAAACAAAAAACAATTGACCATCTGGTTTTCAAGATATTCAAAAAAATAACATTTTTTTAAATGGAACACCCTATATATTTTTGCAACAATCGATGGTAAAATAAATTCTATACAAAAAATGTCTTCATCTTTTTTTGATAATAATTTAAAATAAGCGAGTTATTTTGAAAAAAAGTTTGCAATTCTTTAAAATCAAGTAGCCATAAAACGGAATAGTAATTTATTAAAACCAAACAATCATAATTTTGAATTTAAGCAAGTTGAAAAATACTTGAAAGAATTACGAAAATATTGAAAATTTACAAAATTATAATTTTCATGGCTACTTAATATTAAAACTTTGAAAACTTTTTTTCAAAATAACTCGCTTATTTTAAATAATTGTGAAAAAAGCATAAGAACATTCTTTGTTCAGAATTTAATTTGTCATCGATTTTTGCAAAAGTATACAGGGTGTTCCATTTAAAAAATGTTATTTTTGTGAATATCTCGAAAACCAGATGGCCAATTGTTTTTCTGTTTTCACCATTACAATCAGCAGAAAAAATGCTACTAGTTTGCTAATTTAACCGACTTTGTAGCTCCAATAATAACAAAGATAGCAATAGTGAACCACTTTGCGCAAACACCTGTATATTAAAAATATTAAATAAAATAGTAATATTTCCGTAATTCTTTCAATTTTTTTCAACTTGATTAAATTCAAAATTATGATTGTTTTGTTTTAATAAATTATTATTCCGTTTTATGGCTACTTGATTTTAAAGAATTGCAAACTTTTTTTTAAAATAACTCGCTTATTTTAAATTATAATCAAAAAAAATTAAAGACATTTTTTGTTCAGAATTTAATTTGTCATCGATTTCTGTAAAAATATATAGGTTGTTCCATTTAAAAAAATGTTATTTTTGTGAATATCTCGAAAACCAGATGGTCAATTGTTTTTCTGTTTTCACCATTGTAATCAGCGGAAAAAATGCTACTAGTTTGCTAATTTAACCGACTTTGTAGCTCCAATAATAACGAAGTTAGCAATAGTGAGCCACTTCACGCGAACACCCTGTATTTTCAAGTAAAAACTAAAAGCCAAGATTATTCTATTACTAATTTTGCAATATACTAAATTTGAAACGTAATTACATTAATTAATGATACTGTAATTTTATACCAAGTCTTTCACTTATTTTATTTGAACTTTCTAATAGTAACAAATTGTGTGTTTTTAATTCACACAGTGTGTAGTAAATTTACATTAATGAAAAATAATTATAAATGTATTGCTTAAGATTTATATTAATTAATTATTTTATGACATTCATTGTATCATCAATATTTTTAAAAATTTACAGACATTTTAAACATAATAAAATTTTAATTATATAAGTTCGGAAAACCTTGATTTAATTTTCATTGTTTCGAATATATACCTACAAAGTAAAAGGCAATATTCCGCAAATGAAAACTCTTACAGCCAGGAATGTTATTTCAAGTTTCAAGGATTCAGAATTATGGCAAAACACATCAGCTTCTCATCAGATATCATTTTAAATTATCGAAGCTTTTATTAATTAAATTAAAGTCAGTGCAGTGTGTCAATTTTGTGCCGTTTATTTTAAGTACCCAATATTAAATTAGAAGTGAAGTTGATGTAAATCAATGGAACAATTAATCTCGGAATTAATAGCAAAAATTACGGATATATTTTTGGATTTGAGATTAAGCTTCAAATTCAGAGTTAGGTTTAGATATTTTCAAGAAATTATAACTTTTTATACCTCTTCAGTACCTACAAACTAATCTACTCTTTTTGAATACTTAGAAAGGTTTTTGTTTATACAGTGAACGCCAAAAAGTCTGTACAATATGATATTTATTAAAAACCTTTACGTCAAGAGTTGCTGCATATTTCCCTCGAAAAATCCAGTCGAATTTCTTTCCAAATTCGCAAATATTACTATAAAAATAAACAGCTTGTTTAGAATAATTTTTAGAGTTAAATACAAAATAATCTCAATTTAAAAACTAACCTAAACAAGGAAACTGATTATCATATGTAATTTGTAAAAAAGTATAAAATTTTATTCGAAGAACAAACTTAGATAAGATAAAGAGTTAATATAGATTGTAAATTGTATTTTTCTACGAAATTTTCGTGGAAATTCTATTGTAAAATTATGCAAAAAAATTCTTGCAGATTAGGGACATTTTTCTTTTATTAAGATGCTAATTAAAAAAAAATGTACAGGGTGGCCCATTTTCGAGCCATTTAATACGACACTGTTTTCAAAACAAATTATTACTTCTGACTAAATAATGCTAATAATAGCTTTTCATCAGTATCATAAATTTAGATATTTATTTTTTACCTAACTAATAAATTTAGAATGTTGAAAAAATAATTTGTTTTAAAAATAGTGTCGTATTAAATATATTTAAAAATACAGAAAATGTCAGTTTTTGTCATCGAAACGTTTGAAAATCCAAATTTGTGATGGGTCATAGTTTTTAGGAACTCCAAAGCTAACAAAAAATAAAATAAAAAATCCAGGTCCGTATTTAAAAAAAATAAGTTGATGGTTTCTGGAAGACGAAACGTCGGATTTCAAATTTGGCAGCGCCATATTATAGAGGATAAAAAGTGGCAATGACGAAGTGTTATTTGTTTTCAAATAACGTCAGCAAAAAATAAAAAAGATTTTATGAAATTTCGTTTTTTTCTGGATATTTCAAAAAGTATTCGGAATTTTCCGAATTGCAACACAGCATTTTGATAAGCATCTAATTGCGCAACTTTGCCATAATTTAACCGACCCTGTATCTCTTACGGTTTCCGAGATCCCTATGATGAGGTTTGAAAATGGGCCACCCTGTATATCTAAGTACATGTTGATATATTTTAGGTAAATGTCACTCTTTTTGAGAAATCTACAAATGGAGTTATCAAAGATTTATATGTGAAAAATTTACAAAATGCAAATTTGACAAATTTTGAATTTTTAGGCGTAAATTTCCCTTTTCCTTAAAAATTTGATTGATATACTGAATGGACTACAAAAGCAGGTTTTACTGCTATAATATTTAAATAAAAGTTCTCTAAAATATTTTAGTGATAATAAAAATTGCTCTCTTACAGGAAACTGAAAAATTATGCATATTTATAGTAGCATAAAATTTTCAAAATAGTGTTTTTGATTGTTTTTTCGAAATATTACCTCTCCTATCGAACTAACGCTAATATGAGGTATTAACCAAAGTTGTAGAGAATGAAATTTCCTATAATTTTTGTTGCTACAATAAATACATCACAAATTATTACAGGGTAAAATTTTGAAAATGGTATTTTTGGCAGCTTTTTCGAAATGTTGCTTATCCTATCGATCTAATGCTAAAGTGAATTATTATATAAAGTTGTAAAGAATCAAATTTCTTACAAATTTTGTCTAAACCACTTTTTCTTGTAGTAAACAAAAAAAACAAAACAGCGGCCTAAAAAACTTTAAAATTGTGTTTTTTTATAATTTTACATTACAATTCGCAATTTATTAACTGTACCGGAAAATGTTTCAGATAAAATTTGTCGCAAATTTAATTCTCTAGATTTCTAGAACTCTGTTAAAATCTACTTTTGTTGAGTTTTCTAGTATTGAAAAATTTCAAGATTTAAAATGTCAAAAGATCTTTTCTCCAGTTCTTCTGTCTTTGGTATTTTTGTTCCAATAAATCTATGCTACATTTTAAGACACATATTTACATCCCCCATAATTTTAATGGGGTAAATAATATTTTTTTCAATTGTTCAAGTTAATAATCTCTTTACGGTCATATTAGTTCCATAAGAATTGGTGATTTAAAAAATACCTTTAATTTCTTGCCTGCAACTATGTACGTACAGGGTGGTCCAGTTACGGTGTCCTCGTTATTATCTCAGAAACAATTAGGCACAGGAAAAAAAGATGTATATAGAAGTTGTACAGTCTATAGCATGCTACATTTTTTAAATAAATTTATTTATACAGGGCGTGTCATTTTCATGTGGCGATATAAAGTTTTTTAAATGTATTTTACCCGAAATTATGATTTCTCGTCCAATTTACGACAAAAAATATATAAGGTTTAATATGCCTATTATTGATATTTTCCAAGATATTCGAGAAAGTATCTAGAAATACTATGATATCTGCCTGTTTATATGAGCAATATTAGTTCTATTTTTTTGCTAGAAAATTTTATTTCTGGTCTTAAAAATCAAGTAAACTTTAAATTGATATCATATGTAAGAAAAAGTCGTAGTATTTGACAAAGAACTATTATTTTATAGAGTAGATCCAGAAGCTAATAATAATGCTCTGTCAGGTAGGCATTGGAAAACAGTTAAATTTTTTTAAATATTTTGTTTTTTATTATAAACTAACTAAATAAAGAATATGTTCTGGTTGAGTATTTTTGAAATTGAAACAAATAAAATAGCTTGTCGAACACACCTGGTGGACGCTACACCCACATAATACAATATTATTTTTCAAAATATTTTCTCGAATATCTTGGAAACTATCAATAATAGGCATATTAAGCCCTATATATTTTTTATACTAAATTGGATGAGAAATCATAATTTGGGGTAAAACACAGGGTGTTCCATTTAAAAAAATGCAACTTTATATCGCCACATGAAAATGACTCACCCTGTATAAGTAATATTTCTTCAAAAATGTAGAATGCTATAGACTGTACAACTTCCATATAAAACGTTTTTTCCTGGGCCCAATAGTTTCTGAGATAATAACGAGGACACCGTAACTGGACCACCCTGTACAAGGTATCCGGTACAATGTACAATATTATATCCTACAATAATTTCGTTTTCACTATAATAGAAAGTAGGACAAATTATTGATTTTTGGACCAAACAAAACATTGTTTTTAGTATATTTAACTAAAGTTAATATTTATAAAATTTTTCATATTATATCAAGAACTATCCCCACTGAAACTAACACATAGAGGTAGAGGAGTTGTTAAATAATAATTACCATACATAAAATAATTGATTTTAGTCCAAATATTTTTCATGTAATTTTATTTTACTATGGATGCATTTTATAATACTCTATCTACACTACCTCGCATGTTGTCATCCACGATACATTAACGATTACTCAACAAAGATTATTGATACCCTTTTGATGCTTTTTACAAATAAATTGTGCAACTTCAATCGCATTCTTACAAAATAGCGAACTATCATACATAATATCTAATAACTGAAATTGGTAGAATTAAAACGTACAAAAATTAAATAAACTTGTGATCACTGACCTGTGGTTGTCCATTAAACACTACAGAAGAAGTTGAAAAAAAATTAACTTTTCCCACAGGCCGTGACCAACGATAAACAGAGCGCAAATTTTGCAGCATGGTGAGTTTGTGGGCATAAAAAAATCATCAATCAATCAGCACTTTAACAAATGGAAAACAGACAAAATTAATAATTTATTACCTGGACATCTAAAACAGATTTAACTAGGGTTCCAACATTATTATCGTATTCATAAGCCACAAAGGATTTTTTCTCTGTGCTAGAGAAACTGTTAATGTGGCTGTACCAACGAAATACATGACAATAGTGCTGGATTTCTTTATTATTTAAAAACTGAAATAGTTCTGTGTCTGCAGAAGACGGTGAATAGCCACTAATGTAACTACGAGATTTTAAATGTTCGTCCAAAATCGCAAGGATTTTATGGGACACACGCAATAATGGTTGAAATGGTGAAAACCCATTCCTGACCTGAAGTAGAAATTCCAATGCAGTAATTATTATAATTATACACTGTTCTCTACTATAATCACTTTAAATTCAAACGACGGAATACCCGACTATAGTATGATGCAATTCTCACCTTTTCTTTGCTTTCCTTGGCGGCTTTCAATTTCCTTACTAAATCACCCTGTTGTTTAATTTGTGCCTCTACAAATTCTTTCGTCGACATCATAAACTATAAAATGAGCACAACGAAAAATCACCAAGAACTTGTCTAGTTATCAATCACTGAATTACTGAAACACGGATTAAGTGAAAGCATGGACTTTTTAATTATCGGATATGTCAAAAAAAATAAGAACGTGGTGAACGTTCATGCAACAATGTTGCTTCTTCTTCTCCTACCTAACCTTGGCAGTCGGGCAAGGCATTGTTTACTCTAATTATAATAATCTGTAAATTATGATTATAATTTAACTTTGAGTTTGTTGCAATAAGTTTATTATATAAATTTATGCAAATGTTTAACAAGTAATCTTTAAAATTTTAAATAAGTAGATAATGTTTATGGTGCATAAAACGAACGGAGTAGTTAACGAACAAAGCTGGTGGAAATAAGTGAATGACCTTCGATTACCTCGGCGCAAGCGCATTATAATATATGTCACGCTGTATTGTCATTGTCAAATATCTGACGTTTGACGATTGTAGATTAAAAACTAATTGTTTTCAATAATACGCACTGTTTAATAAACACAAACAATTCCAGAAAATTATTAAATTCGATACCACTAGCCACTGCAGTTACTAGACGTGAACAGCTTCAGATGTGAAGGTAAGAAAGACGAACCTTACAATGGTTGTTATTAACAAAGAACTTTGTTTCAATGTTTTAGATGCCAATATTATACAGCGTTGTGTGTCGGGGAAATACAGTCCTAGCGAAATATGCTAGTTGTGCAGGGAATTTCGCCGAGGTGACCGAACAGATAATATCCAAAATACCACCCCATAACGATAAACTTACGTACTCTCATGGAAACTACTTATTCCATTATGTAGCAGAAGGAAGGATTATCTACTTGTGTATCACAGACGATGTACGTACCCTTAAAATGTTGTAATAATCGTTATACAAACTTTTATATGTAGGAATTCGAACGCAGCCGAGCATTTCTTTTCCTCAATGAAATCAAGCGGCGATTTCAGTCATATTATGGACCCACAGCTGAGACGGCTATTGCTTATGCCATGAACTCCGAGTTTTCACGTGTGTTAGCCAATGAAATGAAGCATTATTCCGAGTCGCACGACGTGGACACTATTGCAAAAGTACATAGCGAATTAGATGAGTTGAAGGATATTATGGTGAAAAATATAGGTATGTTGTTAATTTAATTTAGTGTCCAGGTAATTTAGTTTCCATTAAAACCGTTTGTGCTTTAGATAACGTGGCAATGAGGGGAGAAAGACTGGAGTTGTTAGTAAATAAAACCGAACATTTAAATAGCGGATCCGTTACATTCAATAAAACAAGTAGAAATTTGGCTCGGTCAATGTTTTGGAAGAATGTGAAGATTTATGTGATTATTGCAACCGTTATTGCTGTGATTGTTTATTTTATCGTTTGTATGGCTTGTGGGGGCCTTTTATGGCAAGGTTGCATTGCAAAAAAGTGATTTAATGTATGTATATCCTAAAGTTAACGAAAATTAGAATTATCCTTGTTTAATGTATTTTTTTTTGTAATCTTTTAAATATTTAAGACTTGTATATTATTACAGTTTATTTATATTTTAGTGATAATATGTAAATGGTATGAACTAAATGAAATAATTATTGATAATGTCATTAAATATAATGTACTTGTTTTTATAATTCTGCAGTTCGATACATCAATCTGTCTGCAGCTGTATTAATGTAATAAAAATTTTATGAACTATAATATTTATTTTTTATTAAAATGTACCTAACCCAGTTTTAAAGATTCCTACAATTTTTTTTTAATTTTAAATACTCGATTGTTATCAGCCTTTTCTCTTAAAGATGTTTGTAAAATAATTTAAATAGTAATATCAATATTTTCTACATGTACATATAATTATTGATCAATTTGCATTTTATATTTGATTGTCTGAATAATAGTTAAATTTATTATCATGAGTAAAGAGTTATTTGAGTTTTTATAATATTGCATTTAATCTAAATTACGGTTTGTAAACTATTAAACTTTGCTCAGTATTTACACTAATACACACATTAAGATAGGAATAATATGTAACTACAAAGTCATTATTAGTCAATTGAATTAGATTCTATCCAACGGTCAATTTTGAGAAAATACAGATTATTTTCTAACCAAAGCAGTTTGTCGTAGGTTATACTTTTTTCGTGGAAATTTTTGCAAATAATTTTTTCTTTGTACTCCACTTTGAAAGAATGGTAAAAAATATACCCTGTGAGATTCCCTCGATGATTGTCCAGGTCCAGGTGGATGTGATTACGCCGGATTCTGATTTTTATTGATTTTGTGGGAATCGTCGCAGCATTATTCACCATAAAAACAATACCTAGGTTAATAGAAGTAGTAATTAGTATGTAGGAACTGCACCGTTTTACGAAGTTTTTTAAGGTAACATTTATACCGGATGTTCCAAAAATAAGCGAACCTATAGAAAACATTTAACTGGATAAAGACTCATTCTAATATGAATCTAAAGTTTTCAGCTTATAGGCAGGTATTTTGAATTACAAACAAAAAATTTCTCTAAATATTTAAATCGACATTTAAACTAAAATTTTTCCACTGACTTTTTATTTTTATTATTTTTAAAACAAACATTCTCTCAGATTATTTAAATTTTAAACAATGCAGTGGTAATTTCAAGGAAATAATTAAAATTTAAGATGCGAGCTTTTCTCGTGATTCCCAATAGTTTTGACCAGATTTTTTGCAAAACTATAAAAGAGGTAGGTACCTATAATCATAAAATGTGAAGACTCCTAATAATTTAATGGTTTTTGTAACTTTTACAATAGTTTTCGACATAAAACACAATTTAAACTAGTTTTAATAATTTATACTAGTTTTTGGTACCTACCAATATTGATTTTGTTTTTTCAAATTCGTTTTTTTGACGACTTTTAAAAATCGCACCTTTCGAGAGTGAATCTCTTTAAATACTCACAGTTTTAGAACCGCTGCTCCAATTACTGTCAAATTAACTTTGCTGGAAAGTTGAATGATGGTTTTATTTAGGAAAAAATCATTAAGTATTTATATATACTGTATGTACGTTTTTTGGGAGCCCAATTTACACTTTTAAAAATTCACACTTTTGGAACTGCTGGTTGGATTTATGTCAATAAATCATCATATCAAAGGTAAATTATAGTGTTAGTTTAAAAAAATTCAGGCGCCTTTTATAGAAAATTTCTTATGTTTTTTATGACTTATAAAAATAGCACTTTTCGAGGGTGAATCTCTTTAAAGTCACAGTTTTAGAACCGCTGCTAAAATAACTGTCAAATTACTTTTGTTGGAAAGCTGAATGATGGTTTTAATTTGAAAAAAATCACGAACTATTTATATATACTGCATGTGCGTTTCTTGGGGGCCCAAGTTGCACTTTTAATAATTCGCGTTTTTCGAGGGAAGGGCTTTAAAAATTCACACTTTGGGAACTACTGGTTGGATTTCTGTCAATAAATTCTCATTTCAAAGGTAAATCGTAGTGTTACTTTAAAAAAAATTGACGCACCATTAAAAGAATTTTTTTTGCGTTTTTTTTTGACGACTTTAAAAATTTCACTTTTTGAGGGTGAATCTCTTTAAAAACTCACAGTTTTAGTTAGAACCGCTGCTCCAATTACTGTCAAATTAACTTTGTTGGAAAGCTGAATGATAGTTTTATTTTGAAGAAAATCACGAACTATTTATATATACTGTATGTGCGTTTTTTGGTGCCCAAATTACACTTTTAAAAAATCGCGTTTTTCGAGGGAATGGTTTTAAAATTTCACACTTTTGAAACTGCTGGTTGGATTTCTGTCAATTAATCCTCATTTCAAAGGTAAATCGTAGTGTTAGTTTAGAACAAATTCACCCACCTTTATAAAAAAAAAATTGCGTTTTTTTGACGACTTTTAAAAATCGCACTTTTTAAGAGTGAATCTTTTTAAAAACTCACAGTTTTAGAATCGCTGCTTCAATTACTGTCAAATTAACTTTGTTGGAAAGCTGAAAGATGGTTTTATTTAAAAAAAAATCACCAACTATTTATATCTACTGTATGTGCGTTTTTTGGGGACCCAAGTTGCACTTTTAAAAAATCGCGTTTTTCGAGGGAATGGTTTTAAAAATTCACACTTTTGGAACTGCTGGTTGGATTTGTGTCAATAAATCCTCATTTCAAAGATAAATCGTAGTTTTAGTTTAGAAAAAATTCAAACATCTTTTATAAAAAAATTTTTGCGTTTTTTTTTACGATTTTTAAAAATCGCACTTTTTAAGAGTGAATCTTTTTAAAAACTCACAGTTTTAGAATCGCTGCTTCAATTACTGTCAAATTAACTTTGTTGGAAAGCTGAAAGATGGTTTTATTTAAAAAAAAATCACCAACTATTTATATCTACTGTATGTGCGTTTTTTGGGGACCCAAGTTGCACTTTTAAAAAATCGCGTTTTTCGAGGGAATGGTTTTAAAAATTCACACTTTTGGAACTGCTGGTTGGATTTGTGTCAATAAATCCTCATTTCAAAGATAAATCGTAGTTTTAGTTTAGAAAAAATTCAAACATCTTTTATAAAAAAATTTTTGCGTTTTTTTTACGATTTTTAAAAATCGCACTTTTTAAGAGTGAATCTTTTTAAAAACTCACAGTTTTAGAATCGCTGCTTCAATTACTGTCAAATTAACTTTGTTGGAAAGCTGAAAGATGGTTTTATTTAAAAAAAAATCACCAACTATTTATATCTACTGTATGTTCGTTTTTTGGGGACCCAAGTTGCACTTTTAAAAAATCGCTTTTTTCGAGGAATGGCTTTAAATATTCACACTTTTGGAACTGCTGGTTGGATTTCTGTCAATAAATCCTCATTTCAAAGGTAAATCGTAGTGTTTGTTTATAGAAATTTTTAGGTATGCGATTTTTTTTCTTATTTAATAACTTAATATTTTTTTGAACGAACCATCTGATTGCAATTTTATTTAAATTCCTTCAATTCTATGTTTAATAGTTCAATAGTTTTTTGAACTACGAATATCAATTTACATTGAAATATACGTAACTGTAATAAATTCACAAATATTTCTGTCTGATATTTTTCAAAACGACAGGAGATAGATGCGAATTTGTTTGATTGGTTTGATTGGTTATTCACATTCTGCTATTCTATTTCTAGTAACTCATTGATTTTGATAGTAATAACAATTTTTTGTCAATATTAAAGATGAGACTTTTTGTCATAATAAGTTTGATGCGATTTTTTTGCAAAACTAACTACAACAAACCTCCCTTGAAAAAAACTGCGTCTGTCCTGGATCAGTAAATGTACAAAATATCCAAAATATCGTAAGACATTAAATTATTTTTGGGGTCATAGAAATTGCTAATATCAGGTGAATTGCGATTATGTCTTCCATTTTATGTTTTGTACCTACCTATAAACATTAACATTTTTTAATCTTATTTTTTGAACATCAGTGAAAAAAATATTTTAATTTAAATATCCTTATAAAAACTTTTTTAGGGGGATTTATTTCAATAAAATTTTTATTTAGAATTTAATTTCATTCATTATGGAAATGGCAATAAGAGGACAGAACAGAATTCAAAGTAATCAATATTTTTATTTATAGGAAATGCTGTAGGTACCTACGTATTGGTTTGCATAATGCAATGTTATAAGAAAACCGCGTTTGTATCGATTTTATTATATTGATACGAATGATACGTTTGCATTACAGTTACTATTGAAAGAGGGATGAATGACAAAAAAAAACCCATCATAATATGTAGCTTTAGTCGTCAATCTTCCAGAACTAACAAAAAACATGAACCAATTCTCATTCGCTTCATAAATCAATGCGACTGCTCTCTTCTGTTACACATATTTCTGTGATGCTTCTAATGCAAAGCCAAAATAGCCTCGCCCTTACGTTTTCACCCTCCTGGTACAGTACACCCCCTACTCTACGTACGCTGGCTGCATAGCTATGCCGTGCCGTGCGTTGACTTGCCCGTTGAAACAGCGCTTCGACATGAAAGAGATCTCATCGCATCAGTGGTGTGCACGGTTAGCCAAGTGTTAGTTGGGTTTGTAAAGAGCGCTAGCCTGGAAAACACATCGAAAAAAGGAAACCGCGGACTGCATTTGTTATGATAACATGTCACGAACACGTCCATCAAAATAAATACTAAGTACAAATTGTTGTTCCAAAAATACTAGAATAGGAAATTAAAATGTGATCACTGCCAAAAAAATAAAACAGAATAAAAATATTTTGTTACAAAAACGAGATAATCTCAAACCTGATATGATGTTGAAATATTTCTCCTAACTCCAACTGGAAATGGATGACAGCTCGCCAGATTTGAGCCTAAAACTTCGGAGAGGCTCCAGTGACTCCAGGGATTCGTTCTATATGGACTTTGATAAGGGAATTGACTCGGACATTGAAGAGATGGCAACTACTTCCGGAGCTGACCTCGGAGATACTACCGCAGATATCACAGCTACCCCCACTGCTTTAGGACATGGAAAAAGTGAAGGTGCCAGGTAGGTTTTGTATTACTGTTTCCAGCCCATATTAATAATGTAGGTGTCTGCGAACTTTATATTCTTAGATAGACTAGACTAGACTATACATACGCAGAAACTGAAAGGTTTCACTCGGTGTACTTTAATAATTTATTACTCAGATTCAACTTACATGTATTAATAATGTAGATACATGCAGAAGAGAATTTTAATAAATGTGATGGGTAGGTGGATTAGATACCTACCCTAAAAGATTTATTAAACCAAGTAGGTATGCATACCCTTTTAATAAATTTAATAATCTTTTTGCAACAATAATTAGTTTTTTTAATATCTCGAACAATAAGTTTCAAAGTTTTATGCAGGCATTAATTTACCTTATCTAAAGTTATTCAAAATGATCAATTATCAATATTTTTATAAATTTGGCGAATGCGCCAATGTTTTTAAAATTGATTTATTTTACTATAACTGTCTTCTGTATAATAGGATTTATTTCAAGGGGATATAAGCCAGTTAAGAATCTAAAGTTGGTACCTAATTAAAGAAGAAACCAAAAAATAAAATAACAAAATTCAGTTTGTCGACGGTCGTCTTCTTCAATTGCATTCTGATTTTTCGGTTTTATTTTTGTGTAATAGGACTATAAATTTTTAATTTAGTTATTGTTTATACCAAATTATCAAGTTTATTTCAATTTATTTTAACATCGCTGACATCCACTTACATATAAAAAGTGTAAATGCTTTTCTGGCTAAACAAAGTCTATCTAAGGCAATTTCTTGAATGTTTAAGCAAGGATTATCACAGATTCTAGTAATACGTTAATAAATAATATTTAGATTTGTATTCAACTTTCGTTTTTTTATTCGTTTATGCCATGAAATATTTTGTCATAATTCACCTGAAAATCTTCGCTACTTACTAAATTTTTCCAGAAAATATTTCTAGGTAGGTAGTTTAAAATAATTTCAGCCAAAATATTTTTTATACTTTTCCTTATGGATGTACCCACCTACTAGGATTATTTTCTGCAATCATGTGCATTACACTATCTCTGTCTCTACCTCTTATGACGCATATGCTTCCTGAAAATATTCCTGCTATATCTTTTCTGGCTCATAACTTAAAATATCATGAAAGAAGTTGACGGTTCAAAACGGATATTTTATATTTTCAGTTTTGGGTGATGCCTTAAAGAATATTATAAGAGACACAAAAACAGTTTTCGAATATTTTTCGTATTGTCATATAGATTATTTCTTAACATAAAAAAATAATACCTAACTAAGATTAATTGCTTTAGAAGTCACAAGCATTTATGCAAATTAAATGGACGTTGAAAGTTATAATTATTGTTTCATATTTATGTGTGTGATTAAAAGCTCTCCAATATTTCTTACTCTATAAAGTAATTAAATTAAAATAAATCATAATAAAGCTTACTAAGCGACTTCCATATGATTTTTCTTATAATTGTCCCGAAACATTAACAAGATAAGTTAAAGTTTTACAAATTATATTAGGTAATAAAACTAAAATTAATTTAAGCAAAACCAAAAAAGTGATAAAAATGTATGCAATACATGCGAAAATTTTTTTAGGACTTAAATAAGGGCATATTATTGTTATAATAAAAAGTTTAGTGGGAATTTTGTTCAAAACCCTTAGAGAAAACCTTGTGTTTTACGTCATAGGGGTGGCCAAATTCGCTCTCTACTTATAGGTATCTATTCCAAAATATCCCTCTGACCAGAAATAAGTGTCTGATTTGAGATTTGTTTTTGTCCATATACAGGGTGTCCGGAATTTAGGAGCAAAAAACTCTGGGGGTGATTCTACTTGAAAAATTAATGTGACAAGTTCATATAACATTTTTCCGAAAGCTCATTAATCTTGGGGTTACAAGGCCTTAAAGTTTGTTTTTTTAAATCAATTTTTCCAGTAACTTTTTTTCTAGTGTACCGATTCGTTTCAACTTTGGCATACTTATCACTAATGTTTATTTGTATTTTTGCACCAAAATTGAGGTAAATCCCCCCGTGTCAAAGAGTCGAAACTGACGTTGACCTTTGGATAAAGACCCAGAACTTTTTTGTTAGGTTCTTATTTCTAAATTTTGATGACGCCCGATTGAAGAGCATCGAAAAATCTTCAAAAAAATCCTCTTGCTGCATCACGATAAAACGAGTCGTTTTCGAGAAAAACGCCTTAAATGAATACGAACTAACTACAGTTCATTTTCAAGATTAACCAAGAGCATTAAACAGACGCGTTTTTCTGGAAAACTACTCGTTTCATCGATATTCAACAAGAGGATCGTTTTTGAAGATTTTTCGATACTCTTCAATCGGGCATCATCAAAATTTAGAAAGTTATTGGAAAAAATTGAGAGAAAAAAACTTTGGGGCTTTGTAACCCCAATATTAATGAGCTTTCGAAAAATAGTTATAGGAACTTGTCACATTAACTTTTCGAGTTGAATCGCTCCCCCAGTTTTTTGCTCCTAATTTCCGGACACCCTGCATAAGTATCATTTTCTAAAAAAAATTTTTCTTTTTAATTAAAGTACAAATAACATTAAAAAAATGTTAGTTAAGCTTAGTACTATAGAAATTAAACTAAATCTACTATATTTTAGACTTTTGTCACAAGATCCATGTCACAGTTAATAATATAAGGTAGCGTCCTATTTCTTTGTAAATCGGATACTTATTTCTGGACAGAGGGAGTATCTGATTTAAAAAACTAACTAACAATACTTTATGCACAATAAATTTTATTTTTCTTAAATCTGCTACAGAAAATTGTAATTTAAAACCAATTTTACTTTTTTATATGCCCTGAATCAGCTTGAAATGTAAAAAAAATCTCTAATACCACATACATGAAAATTTTTTTCGAAACTCTTACCAATAACTTTCATGTAAAAATGTTTTCTTTCCGAATAACCCATCAGATTTCTATTGAATCATTTCTTAGATATACAAACTTTTTTTAAGTTTGTAATGACAATGAGATATTTTAAATCCATTTTTGCTAGTGCCTCCCCATTTTATATACTTTTATATCATACCTACAATCCAATTTTAAAAAAACTATCTACTCTTTTTTAGAAAAAAAACTATTTTAAAATATTGCAATAGTTTTTTTTTTCAATTAGATTAAATATAAAATTATTTGACAAAACACATTTTTCTTATATTAGAAAAGCAGTGACACAAATGCTCGAAATATTTTATTTGGTAAAACCGTAAAACAGTACGATGTAGGTATTTTTTTACGATATTTCACAAGTGTTAATTTCTTGACTGATCCACATCTTGGAAACGTCCAGATTTCCAGATTGGAGTCAGCAGCCAGCAGCCAACAACCAAACGCCATAGTTGAATGCCGTAAATCCAGACAGGCTTAAGTATGGCTTTATAGAGGAGCATCCTACTTCGAGTGCTAAGTTGCGAGTTTTATCTAATAATTCCAACACATTTCGCTATACTTTAATTCGAGTTGCCTTCTATTGGTAAAGATTTATAAATATATATAAATATTTAAGATGCAATATTTATGTTAAAGGATATTTTGCGTCTTCTACTAAGCAGATGTACTGATTTAATTTCTTCAAGTATATTTGATTCACAATTTTTTAACTTAACATTGTTGTATATTCCTGGACACTATACAGGGTGATTTATGACCCACTCCGATGTGATTCTACTGTAAGAAAAAATAAATGTTATATGAATATGAATCCGATTCGTTTCTGGAAATTTGGATACAATTACAGTTTCTTTACATAAAACCAAAAACTACCACTAAAGTATTCGATTAGTTTATAAAGTCATGTTTTGGATATTATATTATTTACTTTTTCATAGAATTTCCCAATTTCTTTCCATTATTGTATTGAAAAGTTGTTACCTTAAAAACCCACCTCTTTCGAAATGTTATACCTACTTAAATATTTAATTCCCTTCCTTCTGATTGACGTTTTGCGTTACATTAGCTGTCTATTTCCATTGACGATTGGCGTCACTCAATCTACAAAGGAAATAACGGAAATTTTGATATTTTGATGAGAGATCCTAATAGTACATTGCTTGGCAACCATCAAGCTCTGCTGGTGACAACTGACAAACTTTTGCGTCGCATCTCTGTTATCACTTCTCCGAGACCATTATACACATTCTCCCCCTTGTTTAATACTTGCTCAAGTCAAAGGTGAATATTCAGAGTTGATGATGTAACGGTTCATCTACCCTTTATCAATGGCGCTATACTAATGTATTAGGAAAGTTGCATCTTAAGAACAAGAATTGATGTAGATAATAAAATAATAAACAATATTTAAAAAGAAACTAATAATAACAAAATATGCATTTTATTTTAAGTATTATATTTAATTTAAGTAAATCAATAATGTGGAAAATTAAATTATGCATAAGGAAGTTGCGTGATCAAAATATTTAGTTTTCAACCTTTTATTGTTAGAATGTACCTCGGTTGTACATATACATATGCGTTTGGTGATAAAAATACCCAGTACAGTTATTTAATGTTGCACGCCAGTTGATATGGGTATGGGCTTAAAAGGTATAGCACATAGCTAAGTTATTTAAGTATTCAGGATGTTATTTCATTTATTTCCTCTTATTATTAGATATTTATCATATACCTACCCGTATGACACATTAGGACTTCTCGTAAAATTTTTAATACAACATATTCAGCTAATCTATACATCAAAATTTCAGTACGAAACGTAGGTATCTATCAATATGGAAATTAATGGAAATTAGTTCGTGACATTTGCATATAGACTGAAATATACGGAAATACTCCCAATTAAGAACCAAAAATTGAAATGGATATTCCTTGGCTTATTTTAGGAACAAAGGTTCTACTGCCCTGGAAAAACAGTGGCATTTGATTCACTTATTAAAAAAACAGATGTATACTCACACGCACGCCACTGGTGGATATAAAAATGTTTATCAGTACTTATATTGCAAAGTGGTTCTTACATGTATTTGCACCAACTTTGAATAACATTTCTTTAAGGGTTTTCCAGACTTTTATTTTGAAAAAGTAGTTTAGGGTATTTGTCCATATACTACTTTATCCTGCTGAAATAAGCGAAGGAATATTCCTCAGAATGCCCCCTTCAGTTGTTGTATATACTTAGATGTAACTCCTAACTTTGTCATTATTAAAAAAAAATGGTAGAGACAAAAAAATGTAAATGTACTTACTTTAAGCATGAAGAAGGTAAGTAATATTTACCAGACGAGGATGAGTTTGCGGACAATAAAGTCCGAGACTGGTCAAGCACTTACCTTCAGAATAGCTTATTAAGTTTTTACCATTCCCGAAGTTCACATATAATGTAAAAAATCGATTTTAGTTGTTCAACTTTCATTAATTTATATTCGACATACCACAAGTTGTGAAAACAAATAGGTAGACTTTGATGCATTGTGGCTCTGGAGACGAACTTTGAATTATTCGTTGTTTATGACAAAAAGTGAACGTAGAAAACCAAAACAGGAATAATTCAATAATTTATAGTTATAGAAAATGAGTGTTTCCGAAATCGATAAGGCAGCAAGTCTGTGCATCTTTACTACTGGAAAAGATAAAGAAACGGTACGAATTATCATTATAAATAATACAAAGATTGGTGCCAAACTAAGAACACCGCTGGGGTCTCGGAAACCTCACTGTTGGCATATTTTTTGGAAAAATCCTCAAGAATGAATTCACCAGCAAGTTTGTGTATAGTAATATTACTATAAATGTAAATTACTGAAATATTCATTAATAGTTTTCAGTTGACAGTCATTCACAAGCATCAAACTTCCCTATAGGGACGTAAATGAAGCTCCTTACGTCCTGTTGTCAATAACAACCAATAACATTTTGGTAAAATCAAGTTACGTCTCTATCAACAATCTCATTATAGTCTACCTATTGAATTGGGTAGGGAAAAAGTAATTAAAACCACTGTCATAGTTAAACTAGTAAAAATATAAAAAATATTTACTTATATTTCTTTTTATTCTATAAATTATAATATACTTGGAGACAATAAAATAAATAATGGAGAAAAAATTGAGCACAGTTTCCTGTTTCTGGAAATCTCGCCTCGCTTGGTTAGGAAATAATTTTTGGTGTTTTCGTTTATTTTATCAAATATGCAAATTAAGGAAAAACTAATTTTTCTTCAGATATAAAATGGCTTTTTTGAGAGATGTATAGCGAAAAGTTATCCAGAAAAAAGTTATCTTACTATGCAAATTTTCTGGAACATCAGTTTGTATAGTAGGACTATACAGGGTATCCCGGGAAACGTGCGAAATCTCTCGGATTCAGATAGGGCATGAAAAATAAGATGACAAGTTCCTATAAAAATTTTGCCTACAGGCGTTTTTTAAATTTTAATTTTTTTTCGAAATGAGACTTTTTTTTAATGACTTAATAAAACATGAATTCGTTTATTATTCTTTTTCTCGAAAACGGTCCACTTTATCGACAATAAACAAGAGTAGCTTTTCTTTAGTCTAAAGTTCAAGCTACCTGATTTTGTTGTTTTAAGTCTTTTTCACACAGGGTGTTAAAAGTTTAAGCATTAAGTTGTAAAGCTTAGTCTGCCCCTGGTAAACTAAACAAGCTAGATATGTGTCAAGGACATTATTTCAAGAGATCCTTAGTAGTGTCCATCATATTAACTTTTTTTAAAATTCTATTAAGTACTTTAAAAGTTATTAAAAAAAAAACGATTTCCAGCGACGCTCTTCAGGGCTACATATCTTCGTAGGGAGGGCCTGTAGGAAAAATTTTTATAGGAACTTGTCGTCTTATTTTTTCATACCCTGTCTGAATCCGAAAGATACCCCACTTTTTCCGAGACACCCTGTAGATACGACTACATACTTATATTGTAATGTATATTTGTTAAATAGAATTCTAATACAATCCCTGTAATGGTCTTTTTTGTGAGGAGCTACAAAAGAGGCAACTCGAAACAGAATTAATCGTTAAGATTCATAATTTAGGCAGTCAAGAATTTTTATCTCATAATTCGAAAGAAAATCTTATCGCTGATAAAATGTTGCCTCACAACTCGCAAGCACCCTAGATTGTCGTACAGACCAGAAAGTTGTGGAACCACCTCTCTACAACTTTCTTAAAAACTAAATTACTAATTAACCATGTCCATTTATAGATATAGTTACATATGGCATTGACAAGAATAAAAATATAAATTGTGGGAATTTTTATAATTTTATTATGATTAATCTGCTGAAATGACAGATTTAATTATACATTTTGTCTGAAATCTAATCAAATTCATCAAATAATAACAAAGACAGTTTAAAATTCAATTATCTGCAGCTTGATGTAATAATTGGCTTTGTTTAATATAAAATGTTTTGCAGTGACATCAATATTCTGTAATATTTGATGTGGGAAATAATTCGCATTTTCAACGTTTTGATTTAACTCAATGGAATAATTGCCTGCGTGCATTAGCACCCCTCTGCATTTAGTCTGTTTGTTTGTGGGGGCCATGTGTGGCTGTCGACAAAAATTGCTACATTAACAGTACAGCTACATTTTTCTCTAATATCCTCCAATTAATATATTAAATCTGATGGTTTGATTTACATCATCAGGTGAGCATTTTTTCAATGGGCTATTTTTAAATTTTAAATTAATTTAAAACAATTGAATTTATTTAACAATCTCCTAACCGAACACACACGTGTTCTAAACTGGCTATAATAAAAAAATTACATTGCGCGGGTGATGCGAGATGACTGTATGATTTTTTTTCAAGTACTTTAGGATCATTTACTTTTTGTGTAAAGTTAAACTGGAGTGTAATTGTCGCTTTATTTCCAGTTGGCCAACAATACCACCCCAGAACATGAGTGGCGGAAGTCGGAGCAGTGCATTGGGGGGTGGCGACCCTTTATTACCGTCACCAGCATCCCCTAGTGCAGTCATAGTATCACCAGAAACATTAAGTCGTTCTTCACCGTCCAAGTCCACCAAACAATCAGCGCACGTACAGATTGCCCCACCACCAAAGTGGGTATTCAGAAATATTAATTTTCCTGTTTGCTGACAATTTAATTATTTTAGGGCAATATCTCCGGGTCCACTAGCGATTGCTAGCTATTACCATCATCATCAGCAATTTCCGGTTGTGAGAAGATTGTCCAGGGCCGAAAAACAAATAGAATGGAGACAGCTTGGGGCGTAAGTATATAACTACATAACCAGCGGCCAATTTTACATTCTTGTAATATCAGATGATGGCGACTAAAATATCGCACACGCACCCTCTTGTGTCGTGGTGGAAAACTTTCCTTTCTTCATAAAGCTTCAAATAAACCAAAGGACAAGTGTTTTAAGGGGGAATAAAACAGTAAAATCCTGTTATAGAACTTGAGACTTTCTTATGCTGGAGCTACTTACTTATATTTTGCGCCTTTTGTCCCCTTCATGCTTGCACTATTGATTTTTTCATCTACGCACATCTGAGATGGAGACAAACCGCTTGGATGCTGCAGTGAACTTATATTGACTGTTTTCTTTAAATTTGATAGCTTCTGTATTTATAGGTTTCCCTCAGAGACCAATATGTTTGCCATTTAAGAGCCGCTGTATATTACTTACGGTTGTTGGTTATCTTGTATTATATGGGGAGGAAACGAAAGGTGTTTTTAAATAATTTGATGGAAGGTTTTTTGTGGTTTTAAAGCAGAGGGTATCAGACATGTGGGTGGCATGTGCAGAGACAGGCAGCTTTAAATTATATATAAAACAGTAATAGAAGTAGAAATGAAACACAATTAGTAGATTTGAAAGGGTTCTCATCGTGTGGATACACAAGACATGCTTAATATGATAAAATTACATTGTATGTTTAAATGGAAAAATTTAATTGAAATTAAACTAGGTACATGAGTTTGCATTTATCAAAAAATATAAATGACTTAGTCTCATGTTGGTTATTAAGTTAATATTATTATATTATAATTATTAATTGATTATATTATTTTATGCTAACAAGAATTGTACAAAAATAAGTAGGTAGGTATTTAGATGGTCCTATTAAAACTTTATTTAGTTCATTCTTATATTTTATAGAACAGTTTCACAAATTTAGTCTAATTTTACAAATAACCTAGAATTTTTTACGTAAGTTTAATATTTTTTATAAAAATCGTCAAAGAATTTTGAGAACATGGACGCTATAGCTAAATAACTAAATATCGTACCGCATTTTAACATTTTATGACTTTTATGTTTATGATTACTCCTAGTCTTTGAGGTAGAATAATGGCGATGAAATAAATTAGAAATGGGAAAAATGTGTCTCCATCATTGACTAAAACTGTTGTTTATTTATTGCCCATATATCATAAATATACAAATTTAGGTATGTACCTACCTAGATAAGTAGGAACTTTTTATGTTCATTAGATTTTGAGGTTTCGGCTTTTTTCTTAAATTGGCGGCACAAATAATCAACTTGAAGTATTACTAGAAATTTAAGACGTTCTTAGACAAAAACACAAAAAGTTGTGAACCTTTTTTTTCACCCCGTATCGTGTCAATATAATTAAGACAATTCTCTGACTTTGTATTTGTTTTGTAGGTGGGTACAAATAAATTCCATTTTCAAACTGAATATTTTGGAACAAAAATCTTAAATAATTTTAACGATTTTAACAATTTTTGCCAAATTTGTCTGTCAGTGGAAATCAAGGCTAGCAATTCTCCATCTCTTTTGGTGTAAAGATACTAGAAAAATGTTACAGGGCCATCATGTTGAAAAAATTGAAAAATGGCCCTTCTAATCAGTAAAAAATAAATTTTTCAATATACAGTCTACATTTAACTACAGGTCCAAAAAATTTTATGCAGCGTTTCCTCTTTCTGGAATCTCGCCGCTATATTTGGAAACTACTTTAATGAAGCACTGGAGGATTGTAAAGAGGGGATATTGGTTGACAAAGAGCGCATAAATAACATACAATATGCAGACGTAACGGATATTTGCAGACATTATTGGAAGATTACAGCAAATCATGAATACAAACCAATATATACGGTCAGCCCTAAAGGATCGTCATTTAATTAAATTAGAAACGGCAATTGAATCCAATGGGTAAAAAATTTTACTACTTTAAAAAGAGTATTACAGAAAATAAAAAAAAAGGCCGAGAATAATTGAGAGAATTAAAATATGAAAACTCGAATATATCGGACACGTTATAAGCAAAGAAAGATGCAGACGTTACCATTTTATTTCATAACTTATGCCTAAAAGTGACTTAAATTTTGTCTGCAGTAAAATATAAAATATGCAGATATTTGAGTTTAGTAAATACATACAGGGATGGACACGAAATATTTTTAGGTGTGATTCTTGAATAAATTCTGCATTATCCTGTATAATGTTTTTATCCCCAATCCGGGTTAGTTTTCGAGCAATCATATCTTGAATGTTGAAAATTGTAGATTGAAAAAGTAAAACACTGTTGAATAAAAAGAAGTCAGTCTGCTAAACTATTTGAGTATCGAAAAAAAGTTATACATGAAATTTCTAGCTGAGATGTTTGCAATCGAAAGTATTTTGTAATTTTTTTGATAGTGTTAACCCTTAAAGAATTATTATTGTTCAAATTTGGAATTTGAAAAAATAAATAACTATGTTCACGTTTCATTTAATTTATTTTGAAAACTAGTATTAAAAATGTTTAAAAATTTGATACATGATGAAAGATTGGTTTATTTTGAATCGAAAAGTTAAATTCCATTTTGAACATAAACGATGTTTACTCGGAGTAATTATTAAATTTGTTAAAAATATTTCCGTAAGTTGCCGCCTGCAATGACTTTATATGGAGAAAAAATATAAAAAAACCCGGACTGGAGGCAAATAAATTATACAGGACAATGCGGAATGTATTCAAGAATCATACCTAAAAATATTTCGTGTCTATTTTGGGGCACCCTGTATACCTAAATAAATTTTACAAAGTGAGAATTTTTTTCATACATTTAGGTAGGTACCTACTTCCAAAGTGCAGTTTTTTCATTTGAGAATCAAACAAATTTTCTTTTTTTATGAAATCCTGATCTCCCAGAAGTAGGTTTGCCAAAATAAGTTTATTTACATTCATTAGTATTAAGTAATCATAATTATCTAATTAATTATTCTGATTTTAATATTAGCAACGCCATTATTATCTTACTTAAATTCGTATTATTTAGCGGCCACTTCCATAAGTAATCAAAATAAATGTTGACTTTATAGTTTAAATGAAAACGACCATTTCTAATAAACGCCATTTAAACTAAAGTCGACTTTTACTTGACTATGGAACTAATGAACTATGACAACTCTAAAATTAGTAACACTTTTAGTAAATAATGGAGATAAAATAGGTAGGTACATTAATACGGACCATTGTATTTAAATTATAGTTAAAGTAATTATCACACCTGAATTTTAAACGTCCTACATAAAATCATGAGAATATCGTGGGATGTAATTGACCTTGAACAATTTTGTACTATTCCGAGAATATCAAACTTATGTATCAAATATTGCATCTCAACAAAATTTATGAAAAGGGCTAATCCGACATGATTGAGCTTTTCTAAGAAAATATTCGTAACTCTAGTTTAATATACCTCCTGAAAGTTTCCGATAGTCTAAATTGACATAGACAAAGATGATCTAGGAGGAGGCCATTTGGTAGACCTTGCGTGTTTCCAAGTTTCAATAAGCGATTTTCAAGAAAAATTCGTTTCCTTTATATACAGAGTGTCTCTAAAAGGTCTTTACAAAATCCTACCACAAGTTTTTGGACTCAAAATAATTCGACTTAACCAAACATACCTTAGTCCAAAAGTCCTTCCTTATTGAGTTACAGGGCGCTAAAAATATCTTTCCAAATCGTTTTTTAAGTACTTATATCTAAAGAACGGTTTAAAGTAGAGACTTGAAATTTAGTGGGTTAATAATTCTATAAGGAAGCTACAATGTGATGGTATTACAATCAAAATAATATTGTTTAGTGTCGTACTTATAGGGGGGACTCAGTGTTTTTTTGGATATTTTTGTAGGGTAATGAATTTTTTTACAAAATAACAAGAATTATGATAGATACCCCCAAGAAACGTAAAAAATGTATACTTGTTTGACTTGCATTAACTCAACTGTTTGCGAAATATTTAACTTCGAAAAATTTTTGTGCCATAAAAACAATTTGTGACTTACCCTGTAAAGTCAAAATATTGGGTCACTCTAATACAGTTGATTCTATGTCTAAAACTAAGCATAAATGGTTGTAGAAACTGACCTCCAAAAATATTTCGTTACTAAAATACAGGGTGTTGAAAGTTGTCTTTTTTATTCGCCCTGTATCTTTCTTAGGTACATCTACAGAATGGTTTAAGATAGAAATTATGCTTAGTATTGGACGAAGAATGAGCCGTATTAGAGTGATCCAATATTTTTGACTTTACAGGGTGTAACAAATTGTCGTTTTAATAGCAAAAAAATGTCTTGAGCGTATCTATAATAATTCTTATTATTTTGTAAAAAAAAATAATCCCCTACAAAAATTATTCAAAAGAACCCTGAGACCTCTTCGATTAGTACGCCACTGAACAATATTATTTTGATTCTAATACCAACAAATTGTAGCTTGCTTATAGACTTATTAACCCACCAAATTTCAAATCTCTACTTTAAACTGTTCTGTAGATATACTTAAAAAATTATTTGGAAAAATATTTTTTAGCGTCCTGTAACTCAGTAAGGAAGAACTTTTGGACTAAGGTATGTTTGATTTAAACGAATTATTTTGAGCCCAAAAACTTGTGGTAGGATTTTGTAAAGACCTTTTAGAGACACGCTGTATTTCATAAATTGTTCAAAAAACAAATTAGTCAGTTATAGGTATTAAATCTACCGTCTTCCCTCTATATTTGCTACGTACGGCGTACATACAACTAACTTCTAGCTAGTCTCTATCAATTAGGTAATCTATATGTACATGACTTTCTTATACATATTCTGTATTTTCTGAAATATTTTAACAAAAGGAATCACTACAGCGCTTATTAAAGATATGGAAAATGAGAAAAAATTAGAGTCCATCAATATCAGTATAAAAATATCAGAATCGAAAAATTCGTTATTACTTTCTTATACTTCTTGGTGTGAGAAAGTAAAAACATTAATTTCTATTCCTATGCTGTATATATCTAAAGAATTTTACGAGATAAGCACATTATGAATGTTGATTCTATTTATTTAATTTGTCCTTTTGAAACACTTTAAGGATTAAGTAAATAAAATATAAACTTGTAAATATAGCACTTTGTGAATAAAATTATATAAAATTGCCAACATGGAAAATCCATGAATTTATAAAATATATCAAACGCACACCAACCCTCTGATAGCTTTTAATAATTGATGAATATTTCCTGTTATTAAATTTTCCCCTTGTGTCTGACTTTGATTAATTAATATGGAGCCTAATTTAAGGTTACACCACGAAAATGAAAACAGCAATTTTCAAAAAGTGAATATTTTATAGGGACGCACTGGCTACCACCTTATCAGCGTTATATGGAAAATTATTGGTTGTGATGGGCACGGCCTTTCCTATGGCGGAAGTAATTTCCACATACATTCCACCGTCCTTCTACGAGGCCTACTACCTTTACCTCTATATTGGAAGCATGTTCTTCCTACTTTACATGTACACCGTACTACTCAGGGATAAGAGAAAACGAAAGAAGGAAGCTGCTGAGTCAAATGGTACGAGTATACATAGTACATAGTACAAAGTTATTTATGTAACCACTTTACTAACCAGTCCATGAAATGCGATATGTTTTTGTATTTTATTAGTTTGCTTGTGTATTTGTAAGCTTATTCACAGCTGTGTTCGGGAGGTTTTCTTTGAATATTAATGACCTATTGAGTTAATATTCTTGTTCCGTTTCACTCAGTGTTTATTTTGCATGTTGGTTTGGTTTACAACCATCATAATAAACTTTTGGTTTCACTCTTTGTTTCAAAAACTCGTCCATATGATTTATTGTTACAGAAGCTGCTAAATCCAAAGAAGAAGAAAGTGCGCTAAGTGATGAGGAATCTGATAATGACACGACAGGTGATACCAGCGTTGAGAGTGCCAGTTCAAAGAGCTACAGACAACGGAGAGGTTCATTGGCACTGATGAACAACAAACAAAATCATTATGGTAGTTTCTATTTACGGATGGGAGCTGTGGGTATGTTCAATTTCAGATGATTTGTAAAAAAACATAAAAGGGAACGGAAAAGGATATACAGCAATTTCAACTAACTATAATAGTGCATTATTCTATTTTTAAAATAATGATAAGAAAAATTATAAAAATATGCAAATATAATAGGTACTCTTTATGTTAAATCGTTAAGGAAGTTGTGGAACTGTTCCAGAAATAATTTTATAAATCAGTAAAGATTTTTTAATCGTTTATATTTATGGATTAACCTCCTTAATTTTTCAAAAAAATAACGAAGAATCTTCGCTTGTTATTTTGTTGCTGTATTTATTTGTAAAAATTATACACTTGCTATACTATATTAAAAAAAATAAAATTTCGCAAAAATTCCCATATAATATATACGCAAAGTGGTTCACTATTGTTAACTTTGTTATTATTGGAGCTACAAAGTCGGTTAAAATAGCAAACTAGTAGCATTTTGTCCGCTGATTATAATGGTGAGAACAGAAAAACAATTCGTTTTTCGAGATATTCACAAAAATAACATTTTTTAAATAGAACACCCTGTATATTTTTGCAAAAATCGATGATATATTAAATTTTGAACAAAAAATGTTCTTATGCTTTTTTGAGAATTATTTAAAATAAGCGAGTTATTTTGAAAAAAAGTTTTCAAAGTTTTAATATCAAGTAGCCATGAAAATTATAATTTTGTAAATTTTCAATATTTCCGTAATTCTTTCAAGTATTTTTCAACTTGCTAAAATTCAAAATTATGATTGTTTGGTTTTAATAAATTACTATTCCGGTTTATGGCTAGTTGATATTAAAGAATTGCAAACTTTTTTTCAAAATAACTCGCTTATTTTAAATTATTATCAAAAAAAGATGAGGACATTTTTTGTATAGAATTTAATTTACCATCGATTTTTGGAAAAATATATAGGGTGTTCCATTTAAAAAAATGTTATTTTATTGAATATCTTGAAAACCAGATGGTCAATTGTTTTTTACTTTCTTATACGTAGTATAAGGAAGTATAGTAATCGTGATTTTTTTCGACTTCGAGATTTTGATGGATTTACACGTTTTGAGGGCCCCTGAATCCATTCTGACCATTTTCGCCATGATGTCTGTCTGTGTGTCTGTGTGTGTGTGTCTGTCTGTTTCCACCATAACTCAAAAACGACTTCTCGGATTTGATTCAAATTTCATATTTAAGAGTTTGAACAAATTTGTGGGTGCCACATTCAATGTTTTTCATCTAGCACCAAAACAAGTGACAGTTACCTGATGACATTTTTAGGTTTTTTAGGAATATCTTGAAAAATAAACAATTTATGAATTTTTTTTATTCTTTAACATTGATTTAGAATTGAATTTTGAACAAATTTTGTTTGAACTTTTTTTTGAAATTCTGTCAAAAAAATTTCAAAAAAACTAGATATTCTTAAAACACTTTATATTTCTCATAGCGCGCGTTCATAGTTGAATCCGATGGTCGAGGTAGACCATGTGTTTCATTATATGGCTGGCAAACGGAAGGTCCCGGGTTCGAATCCCAGAAGGACCGGTCCATTAGTTTTTTTTTATTTTACTGGTTTCTATGGTACCGAAAACAATAATAATGAATAAATAAATGTAATTTCATACCGGGAGATTTTTTTAAGTGAGTAATAGGTCAAAAATCTAAAATAAAACACATTCTTGTCGTAAAATTCGGTTATAATGAGTGGGACAAGGACAGATTATTGCAATAAGTGCGACAGAGACTATTTGAAAATTGCTGGAAACCTTCAAAATGTTTACAAGAAATTTAACTTAATTTCTTTAGGAAAAGTAATTATTGTGATACTATCCGTAAGTATAAGAAAGTCATGTGTTGGGCACATCAGATATTTTGTTTTCACCAATGTAATCAGCGAAAAAAATGCTACAAGTTTGCTAATTTAACAGACTTTGTAGCTCCAATAATAACGAAGTTAGCAATAATGAGCCACTTCGCGCGAACACCCTGTATATATTTGAAGTAGTAAACTAGTAAATTCAAGGCTAGGTAGGTACTCAAAAATTTTTAGTTATAAGTATTATGGTTATATCAATAATGCCATAATTTATTGTTTAAATAAATTTAGAAGATCGCAAACTTTGCACAAGAAACTTTTTTGTGAAATTTTAAAAAACCTCATGAAGGATCCTCCATTAAAATCTTGTGATTTTAGGACAGCCTTTCAAGAAAAATGAGATGCGATTGGAGAAAAACCAAAAAATGTGTCTATTATATCAGTTTACCTGAAAAGTATCAGAAATATATAAGTTGGGATTATTTTCAGCCAACATGTGCGTTTTACTATCTTTGCCTCATTAGCCTCTCTCGAGACAGTACCTTTTATAAAATGTAGGGCCAGTTAAGGCCCGGAAATAATTTTGCAAGAAAAGCAACACTAGTGCAGCCAGATTGTGGGGATTTCCCTATTCCTGGGAATTTCACAAATTAAGCAGTTTTTCGCACATTTCTGTTTTTAATTCTTGAATTATTTATTATTTTCTAGAAATGATTGTTCTATAGTTGATTTAATAGTATGAGTTTGTTCAATTCACCATAAAAGATAACATTATGTATATTATAAATCACAAAGGCGTAAAGTTTAATAATAAAAAAAATAATAAAAAATACTAATTGCCAGTTTTTTAGTCGTTAGTTATGTTTAACTATACTATAAATAAGTTAATTTATTTATTTTGATATTTTAATTTTCTATACATACATTATTGCCGATATTAGTACCTATTTTCTTGTTATATTCATCATTGATATTATTTTGATTATTACAAATTATTCTACAATCACATCAAATGCTAATTACGCTTTTACCCTTTGTTGTTGTATTAATAAAATGAGACAACTACACAATATTGCAGCTCTTATATTTTTTTGCAGTAGTTACTTGTTCACTAATTACATATCTATTAGAGTAAAAGAAACATTATTAGTTTGACGTACCTAGTTAGCTAGCTGCTTTTATAGGTTTCATTTGTAATTTGATTGAAAACGATGCGATTCGGTAAAACATCCGGTTTTCCAAGAAATAGGGAGTGGAAGTATTGAATCCAAATCATATAAACTTGATTGCATGTTAAAAGATCTAAATATGTACCTACCTTTATTTTATAGTACATGCAATATTAGGAATCTGAGATATACAGTGTGTCTCCAGATCGACGCAATCACACAAACCATCTACTTTTTATTTTTCATATTTATGAAATTCGTGACATTCGTCTATGTTAAAAGTTTTTTATGAGCTCACTTTCAATATTTCCGTTTCCGTCTTCACATTCAATGCACAGCTACGAACTTTCCACCTGAATTAGGTATCTATTGAAACTGACGTATACAGGGTGCCTCAGGTTTTAATCGGGAAAATTTAACAGACGTTAAAATTCGCAAAAATAAAAAGAAAAGTTCATATGAACTTGTATGTTTTAAAGCTTCGTTTTCGACATACAGGGTGTTAAAGATTTCAAGCGCAGTTCAATCTGTTGTTCGACGTTTTAGAAAATGTGTTGATGTTAGAAGTTATCAATTCGAACATTTATTGTAATTTGTTTTAATAAAATATGTTTACATTTTTTATTTAATTTTTATTAATGAAATTAAATTTATTTTTCCAGGGGGAGCGGATTAACGAATTTCATTTTGTTTCTCGAAAAGTAAACAAGATTGACAGAAAATACAAGAGACAAAAGAATTATATTTTTAATTGCTCAATCTAAAAATAATATCAAGCTGATAAAAAAGCAATGGCGTGCTCAAATTTTTCTGTAAAGTATCTCGTTAGGATGGCCCCTGGAATAATTAAATTCAATATAATTACGTCAAATTAAGCCACATATTTATTACTAAAAACGTGCTAAGTTTTATCAAAATAGGCCAAGTAATCTTTGAGATATTTCATAAGAAAAGTTTTTTTTTATTAACTTTAACACCCTGTATCTCGAAAACGAAGTCAAAACATACAAGTTCATATGAATTTTCCTGTTTATTTTTGTGAGTTTTATCGCCTGTTAAATTTTCCCGATTAAAACCTGAGGCACCCTGTATAAGTACGAGTACGTAGGTATGTATTTTGACAATAAAAATACAAACATTATGTTTTGATTCCTCTGGGTTCCTGCTAATTGTGCGGATGCTGGTAGATTAGCTTTTTTATATTCATAATGTGGATTTCTTTTTATAGTAACAAACACTTTCCGGTTTTTCGTATCATCCTTAATATAAATTAAAATTTTATGCGCCAGAATAGCAAAGTTATTTATTATCATATTATCACAAAAATGAATTTAATTAAAGTCGCTGTGACACGCCAAGGTCATCTAAATAGCGGTAAATTTGTGTTCCCCCATGTCTAAATTTTGTCCTAAAAAGCTTAAAGGTGCATAAATTAGACATAAAATGAACTATGTGTGGGAGAGTGACCACAAGTGTTTGATCCCCCTGTACAGATAAAATAGACTAATTACTGAAGAGGAAAATGTACCTACTGAAGTTTGACAAATCAAATAGGTATATTATGTAGTACAGTGGAATTTCTCTCTGTCAAATCTTAAGAAACAAGAAAAAAATCGAGTTAGGGGAACTGAAAAAACAAAAATTATTGTTTATTTCAAGGTATTCAGCAGCATTCTGTTGTGTCTTATATGACCACTTTTCTATAAAATTCTCAACAACATTTAAAGTCCTGTATGAATATAATCAGCAATTTTATTTCTAGACCCTATAAAAGTTTTTAAATTTTCTGTAGAAGAATAAATTTGTTCAAAAATCAGATTAGGGGTGGTCTTATAGGAGTCAGTAAAATTAAAATTAATCAGAAAATTTAAAATTCAAAGTCATGGCATTTTCACTATCAGACTTAATTACGTAAAGACTAGAATAATAAACGTTAAAATCATAGATATTATTTTTAGAAAATCTAGCACTAAGTACTAATTTAAATCATGAAATAGTAAATAAAATAACTTTTTAGAGTGACAATAAACTTATTTTGCTGTTTTCTTTGGATTCTTTTCTAATATTTTTTTTGTTCCAGCTTTTGGAATTGGAAGTATGATTTATTCGGGCCTAGAATTCGGCCAATATTTTGAACTAGAGCGCGACACAAAATGCCACAACGTTCTTCTAGCCCTAACACCAGCCACGAGAATGGCATTCATTTTCATACAAATGTATTTTATTTTCCTAAACAATGAGGTAACACTATCCTGCCTATTCACCAAAATTATCACTACTATTTATTTTAATGTTGCAGCAAATTCGAATATACAAACACAAAGTAGCAGCTCGCTTCGGTTTGATGCACATGATAGGCACAAATCTCTCCGTCTGGCTGAATGTACTGGTGCAGGAAACCAAACACGAAATTCTCACATTCTACAATCCAGAGAACAATTCCCTGAGGATCTCCCACCGGATTCCGTACAAAGGAAACATACTAGGTCTGCCAGCCGTGCCGACAGACCATCCACCGGAAGCACACGGTCACCACATCGTGGCGAGGGGCTTGAAAGGTCCTCATCATTTGTATGAATGCAGACGCACGAACATCATCGGTTCTTTAGTTCAAGATGCATCACCTTTTTTGTTTCCTTGTACCATTGAGTACAGCTTGATATGTGCCGCTATTTTGTACGTGATGTGGCGCAGCATATCAAAGCTGCCTCCGACGGGGCTGGCGGCTCTTCGAGCTAGATCTGAGATGAACGCCTACAAGCGAAGCCCGCACCATTATTCCGTGGATTGTGCCAGGGCTCATAAAGGACTGTTTGTTGGAATTTTATTGTTGGTGTTGACTATTATATCGTTAATTTTGTTTTTCGTTCTGATCTCGCGTTCGGAGTTTGTTGGCTTGGCCGTGATTGAAGTGAACATATGCGAATTGGCACTATATGGATTAACGACTTTCGCCTCAGTTATCGGTATGTTTCAGGTGCGCCAGCTGAAATATGACGGCAGTAAAAATTTGCAACTTGACAATATCCTATTAATTGGCGCTCAAACTGGCATGTTTATATACAGTACGTTTACGATAATTGGGGGGCAGTTTACCATACAGAAAAACACTGTTTTGGTTTTGGTGACGGCTTTGGCGTCGTTATTGCAAACTACATGTCAGACTATTTTTATCCTGGATGCGTCCAGAAGATCGTGTGTAACTCCAGATCAAATTCGGCGTAAGCCTGGGCGGGAAATTGTTACTTTTTTGCTAGTCACCAACTTGGCTATGTGGGCTATTAATACTTTGGAAAAGTCTAGGGCTGAATCTCATCCCATTCAGTTACACTTTTATGGGTTGTGGGCGTGGACCATAATAACTCATGTGTCCATGCCATTGGCAATTTTTTACAGATTTCATTCTACAGTGTGTTTGTGTGAGGTTTGGAAGAGAGCGTATAAAATGAAACCCACATACATGTAGTATCCATTTTTATAGTTTGGGTTTGAAGTAATAAATTTTATTATTCCAAAAATAATTAAACATAAATTCAATTTATTATGTACTAGTTTGAGAATATGAAGACTTGAAAGACCAATTTTTTGGTCAATGGAGAGACCGAAAGATCTAGAAACTGAATAAATATTCATAATTATCTATAATAAACTAAGCAACATTCCTTAATTGCAATAAAGCGGAAATATCTGCACCTTAGAACTAAACTGAATTAAGTGCTAAAATATACGTTCCAAGGGACCGACTGAAACTTTTAAATTTCAGTTAGGTATAATTTTACATTTTGTGCCCTTATTCTAGGTGATAAAAGTACAAGATAGAAATAAAAAGAAGTTCAGTTAAACCCAATTTCTCAAAATAAGGAGTTAAGACACTTTAGTTGTAAGGTATAGATATACAAACCAATTGGTCAAATATATTTTTTGGATTTTTATAAAAAAAGATGAAGATTTTTCCTTTATTCGTTCTAGTGAGTTCTACTTAAGCTCTTTGATATTCTTTTACGTAATCGACTTGAACTTTATTCATAAATAAACCAAAAGAGAAGGAAATAATAGGGTCAAGAAAATTAAATAATATTTCTGATAGCATGTAAAAATAAGTGAATCTTTTTATATTGCTTTGTATGTGAAAGCCAGAATTTTTTAACTTGACTTCAATGAAAAATATCGAAAGAAAAAGTGATGCCCCTATACATAACAATTTAATCTTAAAAAAAATTGTAGGATATTATTCACTAAATTTAGAGAAGGTTAAAATGAGAATTGTACCAGCTCAAAATAATTATCTACCTCGTTTTACCAAAATTTTACACGATGACGAATTTTCGGAAATTATTATCTATTTTAATTTATATTAAAAAAAATAGACGGATTTCATAGAATACTATGTTCTACAATTTCTCTATGAAAATGATATTTTGAATCATAATATGTATCCAATTATATGGAAAAGCATAGTTTTGTTTAGGTTTTTATACAGGGTGAGTAGTAATAAGTGGGACATGCTTTACCTGTAAATACTAGGCCTAAAACTGAGACGATTGACGCAAAAAGTTGTTATACTAAAATGAATAACTAGAAAGTTATAGGCATTTGAAGTTTAAGAAAAAAAAATTTTTGCTAATAACTTCTAAACTAATTGAATGAGAAGAACCAATTCTTGGTAGTTGCTAATGAATACCAAAGACCTTTAATTTGTGAAAATTTTGCTGAAATCAAACTTTAAGAAGATGGTTTTTTAAAGTAAGTAAAGTGTTTAACCTTCTGGAACTTTTTTGTCCTTAAAATTTTAATTATAAAAAAAATTGCATTTAATAGGCAATTTAATTTAAAAACTTTTTGACCTCTTATAAATTTTTGATTAAACGCACTGTTAAGCTTTAAAAAATTAAAAACTATCAGGATGTTTTTACTAAGTTTCAAAAAACAGCATCAGGAATGCTGAGATTTAAAAGTTTTTGAGGGAGAACGGACCTCCAGCACATTATGCACGTCCTGTGCGACATTGGCTATCTGTCACCTATCCTCAACGATGGATTGGTAGAGGTCCTGACGCTCCTGTTGCATGGCCTCCTCGTTCTCCTGACCTAAACGCAATTGAATTCTTTTCTTGGGGATATTTAAAATCAAAAGTGTATGCAACACCTATTCCTTCACTTCAAGAGCTTAGAAGGAGAATCGTTCAACACGCCAATGAAGTTCGAGAGGCAGTTTATATTTTAAAAAAATTCGATTTTCAATGCAAAGAAGAGCTACAGGAGCGTCAAGGTCAGGGCCTCTACCAATCCATCGTTGAGGATAGGTGACTGATAGCCAATATGCTAATGTCGCACAAGACGTGTTGGAGCTCCGTCAATAACTTTTAAATCTCAGCATACTTGATGCCGTTTTTTTGAAACTTAGTAAAACATGCTGTTAGTTTTTAATTTTTTAAAGCTTCACAGTGCGTTTAATCAAAACTTTACACGAGATGAAAAAGTTTCCAAATTAAATTGCTTATTAAATGCAATTTTTTTTATAATTAAATTTTTAAGGACAAAAAAGAAGGTTAAACACTTTACTTACTTTAAAAAACCATCTTCTTAAAGTTTGATTTCAACAAAATTTTCATAAATTAAAGGTCTTTGGTATTCATTAGCAACTACCAAGAATTGGTTCTTCTCATTCAATTACTTTAGAAGTTATTACCAAAAATTTTTTTTTTCTGAAACTTCAAACGCCTATAACTTTTTAGTTATGCATTTTAATAGAACAACTTTTTGCGTCAATCGTCTTAGTTTTAGGCCTAGTATTTACAGGTAAAGCATGTCGCACTTATTGCGACTCATCCTGTATAGGCTGAGTCTGAGTAAGTTTTAACCTGACAAACTTGAGGAATAGACTAATTTTGAAACTTTATATTAAAAGTACAAATACAGATTCTCTATCTCGCTTTTGAAGTATACAACATTATCAAATAAGTTGAAAATTGAGAAAAGTACCAAAATTAAACTATCACTGATGCTATAATTGAACATCAAGAACATTTTAAATTTTCATTATACAGGATAGACACGAAATATTTTTAGGTATGATTCTTGAATACATTCTGCATTGTCCTGTATAATTTTTTGATCTCCATTCCGGGTTTTTTAATTTTTTTTTCCATATAAAGTTATTGCAGGTGCCAACTTACGGAAATCTTTTTAACAAATTTAATAATTACTGCGAGTAGACATTATTATGTTCAAAGTTGTCCCTTTAAATAAAATTCATATTTCACCACTGGCACTGGATTAATAAAGATATGAGGTCTTTTTTAAATGTCATTCTATTTGAGACAAAATAAGGTTTCTTGTGTGTTTTTCGTCGCACATTTTTTGTACTTTTATTTATTAAATTATTAGTTTTATTACAAAAATATTTATTTAGAACGTCTGAATTTTCCCATGAATTCTATTATAATTTATTAATATTATTTTTGAAAAATGTTAAACTTCTGGTATTTCGCCCCACACGTGTGCTTAAACACTAAAAAATAAAATAAAAACTAACAAAAATCCATTTAGTGGCAAACAGAAATAAGTTTCATAATATTTTTTAAATACACAAAATTATCTACCTGAAAACTTGCCTTTGTCCTCAATGATGCAGTCACGCCGATCTTAACCATTTGGATTATCACGTTGGGGTTGCTTTAAGTAAATATTATCCAGAATAATTTAGACAGGAGTTAATTTTATTAATTGTAACTGGATCAAATATACACCCTGATTAGATACTTACTATTTTCAACACTATTTCGGTACTTTCTTTTAGTCATGTTTCAAATCAGAATAATATCTAAAGAAGTCGCAATTACTATACCTACTTCCTTATTACTTCGTATAGGGAAGTAAAAAGTGCCTCATATATTTTTTAAACAGTATTTTACTTAAAAGGGTGAATCGAAGTGTTTCACCCTTTTAAATAATTATTATTAAGAATACTTTTCAACTAAAATAAGGCAGAAAAAGTTTGGTTTTGGTACATCATTTCTGAGTTCTCTTACAATTAGTATAGAAAAATATGATTTTTAGAATTTTTTAAAGTACCTACACATTATATTTATAATTTCTAAAACGAGTCCCAATGTTTCACAGGTTAAAACTGTCTAATAAAGTGACTAGGATTAAATTGTAGATATATAAAAAACTTCAACACCTGTAATTCCTTTGATCTCTAATATTTCTTTTATAGTCACATTATTCTAATGTAATAATGAAAATGGGCAGTTTACACCTTTAAAAAAATTTCTGATTATTACTGAAAAATTGGGGCTTGAAATATTACAACTTTTATATTATTTTTGCGTCACAGTGGGTTTAATCAAATTTAACTCTTGTAATATCGATGTTATTATATCAGGAAATATATTTGATGCACTGGATTCTAATCACAGTAATTAATACTGAAGCTAGTTTTCGAAATGCGAAAGATATTTTTTCAAAAGTGCTATACAAACTGATTCTCTATGAGAAGAACGTGACATTATTCAAATATAACTCCCCTAAAAACATAGGAAATTGTTTGATCAATATACGATTTTTCTATTTTTAAAGAAATGCTATATCTAAATCTAAGACAAAATAACGCTAGCGTTTTGCGTTATTTCTACTGATTATTTTAAATAAAACAGCAGACATTGTGTAGTGGTATACTGAATCTCAACTCAATATAAAGTAACATAGATAATTGTGTATAAATTTCATAATCACGTATAGTACTCGTAAACGATGCGTTACTAAAAGACTTCATGTCATAGTGAAACAAATACTGTAAATCCCAATCCAATATTCACGATAATAACTCACCCTATGCAATAATGCATAACTACTTTTTACAATAGGATGATTTGTATTATTCTAGTGTGGTTTGTTGATATATTTTCTACAACAAAGACAAATTGCATCCAATTTTGTTGGTTTTATAGAATATCAGGGGTGAGAACGGAACATATACAGGGACATATTCGTTTAGCTTTCCATTCTATTCTAGCACATGCAGTTTTTTCATAGACTTATTCTCACTTATTCTCCCCTATAAAAATTCAATTTGTGCGTAAAAGTACAACACACCGAAGCGAAGGGGACAACGAAATCATTTTATTGAATGTGCAAGCGAAAAATCATTTTTATTACCTATCACATATCGCTTATAGAAATTTAGATCAGTGAAAATGTATACTATATTACTACTTATAATATTTTCCTACAAATATTTACACAAATTTTACAGTCACAGAAAGAAGTTAGAATAGTGGTAAAACAAATTTTTATACAAACTTTTTGTGTACATCATAATATAATAAAATAATTCTAAACAGTCTTCCAGTGCAATGTCCCATAAATCGGAACCAGCCAATTTTCTACTTGGTGCACATTGAACTATCTGTTTGTGGCAAATGCAATCGCAGTAAATAACAAAAGTTATCTCACAAGTCAAACGCACCACAAAGAATTTATATTCGAGTACACGAATGAAAGCTAAAGCAGATGAAGATTATAGCAAGAAAATTATGTACTCCCAATACTAGGGAATATGTGTGCTTAGATTTAAGCTTTTGTAAGTTTGAAGTGGTAAAAGGGCTTCTCAATAAGCCTTCTTGTTGCTCGATATCGTTAATAGGGGGATTTATGATAAATTTTAAAGTGTTTGCAAATTCTAATGGTTAATGTGATTATTTCGCATTGAAGTTTGAACACTGACCAGGCGCGTTCTCGGGAATTTAATTAAGAGGAAGAAACAATATCAATTTTAAAATATATTTTTAACTTTTACCAAACATAATTTTAGAAATCACTAAAACTCATTTTCCAGGAATATCTATCTCTGTTTATATTGATTTTATGACACAAATATACAGGGTGTCCCAGTTTACATCGTCAGGATTTCACCAGTCGATAGTTTAGCGAAAATTAAAGGTGGTTTGTCTAATAAACTATGGTCGAATGTTGCTTCCTTTTTGATGTACAGGGCATTAAAGAAAATAAATTATTTTAAATAATTTGCTATAAATCAATAATCTGAAATTTTGCATAGATCTTTTTTTTGTATTCTCTTATTAATTGTGATTGCAATTATTTTATTTAGAACACAGAGGCGTGCGTACGGGTTTCTTCAAAACCATTTTATTGAATAAAACGTACGCCACTGTTTTTTTTTGCAGCACCAATATGCAGAGAATATTTTCCATTCAATTTAGAAACTATTTTGTATCTTACAATTTCTTGATAACTTAACTTTTTTTTCTTATTTATTAAAGAGGTTCTTCCCTATTAGATTTCCGAAAAAAGCATCAGTACAAAGTTGTAGAGAAAAATATTTCCTACAACTTTCCTTTTAATATTTTTTTGATATTGTCAATATTAAAAAAGATATTCAACAAATAAGTTGCAAATTTTAGGAAAATTTTCCCCAAAAATTTCAACTTATTTGTTGAATAACTTTTTAAATATCGACAATATCAAAAAAAGTTTAAAAGTTAAGTTGTAGGAAATATTTATCTTTACAACTTTGTACTGACTCTTTTTTTCGGAAATTTAATAGGAAAAAAGTTATTCAATAAACAAAAAAATCCAACCCTTAATTGAGGGCTGGTGAAGGAAGGGCGGGGTCTACGAATACACAAACTCAGTTTTAAACTTTCAGGGTGACCCTCTAGAAGATTCTACAAAAATTGGCTGTAGGATAAAGAAAGTCTATTTGAAGCCTTTTTTTCTCCCTTATTTACTGTACTATTAGGTTATTTTGAGTTAAGTTATCAAAAAATTATAAGATACGAAAAAGTTTCTAAATTGAATGAAAAATACTCTCTGCATATTGGTGCTGCAAAAAAACCAGTGGCGTACGTTTTATTCAATAAAATATTTTTGAAAAAACCCGTACGCACGCCTCTGTGTTCTGAATAAAATAATTGCAACCACTATTAATAAGAGAATACAAAAAAAAAGATCTATGCAAAATTTCAGAAGGCTAACTATTTTTGTTATTGATTTATAGCAAATTATTTAAAATAATATATTTTCTTTAATGCCCTGTACATCAAAAAGGAAGCAACATTCGACCATAGTTTATTAGACAAACCACCTTTATATTTTCGCTAAACTATCGACTGGTGAAATCCTGACGATATAAACTGGGACACCCTGTATTAGCAAATTTGTGCTTTTTTCTACATTAAATATTTAGATAACGAACAATTTATTTTTTCTTTCTGTGATAAGAAAAACACCAAATTACTTGGGTAGGTTTGCAGTCAGTATCAGTGGCTACTGGCTATAAAGGAAAGAATAAGGGCATTATTACAATTTGCATGCACGGCAATATTTTTTAAAATAATATTTCGTCATATTTGAAGTCACACTTTCTTGTCTGAATTTCGAAATTCTGTCGATATCTTCAGCACTCAACGATCAGTGATTAAAATCTCGAGTGAAGGGGCCCTTTACCACAATTTCTTCTCAATACTCACTCGAACATTATTTTGATTAGATATAAGAAATATTTATCATCAACCCTTTTATTGTGGTTATGCTAATATGTAAATCTGAACTTGTCGGATGCAAAACCGGCATTCAATATAATAATTAATGAATGTTCATTGCTTAAATAAATAAATTACAAACATGTTTAACTCATTTATATTCGGATTTCTCAGTATTTTCGTCAGCTGTTGCTGTATACTCATATCAATCACTTGCTCCTTTTTCATCAGTCGTGTATACGTACGATGTGAAGAAAATAAATTACGTTTGCTCAACCACACAATCCTAACTAGTTCATTAACTTATCTACATACTATCTCACTCAATTATCCATGCATATCTTTCTGTATTATATCCGTTGGTTGTTTTAGCATATTTTGAGTACCTACATGTGATCGAATTTAATTAGAAGACGAAACACCGCTAGATACAAATTTTGGGAACAAAAAATAGTAATAATCGTAGTCCTAAACTTAGATTATTTTCTAGAAATCCGGTACATACGTTTCTAGTTTTGATATGACTATACTAAGTTTAGGTACCTAATAGTTTTAAGAAACTGATACGTGTAGATTATAATTGTATTTGTCGCATTTGTTACTACTAAGGAAATCAAATTGGTGCCAATCAAAACAACAACTACAAAAAGAAAATGATGCTTGTTATGTTTGGAATTTTTGCCTGTTGTAACACTGATTTTATGCTGGTTGTTAACATAGAAAAAGGTTTAACCGCGCAGGTTTTTGATTTTAGGTTTCTGTAGACTATCAAGGGTTAAAGTGAAGATTTTTTAAAGTTACTAACGCGACAAATAATAAATTAACATACAGGCCTTAAAATTGCAATAGTTACATCACATCACAACCATTTTCGATACTCGCTTAGATAAGTATATTTTCTTCTCTGACTTGATACTTGATATTCTACGGGCCCTTTATAACTCAAACCTTGCAGATAGGAAACATTTTCTTGTTACACTCAGATTATTATTTTGTGCCATATTTTTTGTTAGTTGAATGTCGTATAGATTATTTATTCATATTATAATTTGTTATAGATTTTACAATTTTATTGTACATATTATATGATGCAATAATTTTAATTTTATTTATTTCATGTTAATATTAATTGCTATTTACATAAACATTTGTATGTGAATGTAATAAATAATTATTAATCTGATTAAAATGTATTTTATTTATTGAGCTATTTAGCATAACCTGAGCATAAGTACCCAAATTAAAAATATGTTTTTGGTAAAATGCATGTTCGTTTAAATAAATAATACTTAATGAGATTGTTTCAGGCTGAGACGAGGCTTAATTAAGACCATGTCAAGTCAGACAGTTTATGGTGATTTCCTTTGGTTAAAATTTTCGGAATTTGCGATAATATCAACATGATAAGTCAGGATGAACATCAATTTAAAATTGCTAATTAGGTGCTTACTTTATGATATTATTATATTAGTTGCCCAGTTTATTTGCTTATAAGCTAACAAGATTTGTGGAAAAATGTTAAATATCTAGTTTTTACACGTTGTTATAAAAATTCACCCAATGAAAATATTGCGCCGTTATCTTCATTAAAGATTCTACTCTATTTGTTTATGTCCAAGTACATAGTATAGAAGTAGGACTATTTCCATTTTACTGAAAGAACACTTTGTTGCATTACTAAGGAGCTACATTTGAATATCTGATTTTTAAAAGTTCATTTGATAATTATAGACTCTACATATTTGTGATGTTGAATTTTAATAAAATATTTAGGATTTTGACTCCATTTCTCTTGTAGCTAACTTTACATACCGTTTTCTGTTAAGCCATTATTTGCTGAAAATATTTTTACTTTACTTTACTTACTTTACTTTACTCCATGAAATCAGGATAAATTTTCTGGATTATAAATTCGCAAGATATAAATGAATTTCAATAGAAAATTTAGACAAGTAGATTTTTTTAAGAGAAACATTTTTCAATAAAAGCTAAAATTTCAGTAAAATACTCTACACAGAAACAGTAACTGTTGGAATTAGATTAATAGGAGATACTGATGATGCACCAAACTGCCTAATTTTACCTATGCCTACGCCACTGGACAAATTTTATATATCTTGATTATTATAAAAAGTTTTTTCTGAATTGTCTGTTCAACTTTTTTATTACATCTTTCAGATGTGTTTGAATTACATCGAATATAAGCGTGTGAGAGTTTTTAGTTTCATGATAATTTGATACCTTTCAATTTAACATAATTTAACAGAACAAGTGAATACGTGACTTTTTTTTAAAACACTCAATAAGCCATTTTGTAATTTATTTCTTCTTGTAGGTACATTAACAATAATAATTTCATAAAACTTTTTTCAAATATCAAATTTAAGTAAGTTATAAACAAGAAAATTTCATTATTTATTAAAAATATTTCTGACACATTCATCTTTGAAATCATATAAATTAATGGGAGGACTAGGACTTCAATATTGATTTTTTTGTGATTTTTTATTGATAATCAATTCACATCGGAGACACCATAAGCACGCCTGGTTATTATCTCAAGAGGAAAGTAGAATGCATAGTTTTCGAGATTATCGAGGAGACATGCAAATTTAATTTGCTCAGGATTTCTGGACACAAATAATATATCGACATCGCTTCTGCTGTTTTCAAGGAACTGAACTACAAAGAAGAATAGAAAATTCTCAAGTATACTCCTACATTATTGACTTCTGTTAAAGATAAATCGCAAAAAACCACAAAAATTTATTTTGAGTTATTTTAATCTGAGTAATATATTTGAGCAAAACTCCAGATGTAAAAAGATTCGGGAGAAGTAGGTATAGCCGTATTTTTTATATTGTTAAAAAAAGGAGAAAAACATAACGAATTGGAGGATGAAAGCGAGAGATAGGAAAGTGTGGAGGCACATTACCAAGCTCTGGGCCTAAACGAACTGCAAATAGCTTCTATACAGGGTGTATCACGACTAGTTGACAGTAGACATAACTCTATTACTAAACACAATTTGGTTCTAAAAATTGGTACACGCCCATTATACCATATGCTCTATTTAACGAAAATATTGCCACCTTTCTGGTACTTCCGGTTATACCGGAACTAGACACAAACTTTGTTATTTTAAATGGAATACCCTGTATATTTTTGAATTTTTAGATTCTACACTTAATTTTAGATATAAAAGTATTAAGGTTGTATGGTCCTAACATAAACGGTATTATAATTATTTATACTTTTTCATTTTTTTTACAAAAACATAGATGTAAATAAAAATTCGAATCTTGACAATGACACATTTTTTCCAAATTTTTTTTCTTACGTTTGAAGTAGGAATATACTAGCAAAACGCTGATATAGTTTTGGAAAACTTGCTTTATACAGGGTGTTGGTGGTTGTCGGTTCATTTTTAAAAACTTTGATCAATGATAACTTAATTTTTTTAAATGGAACACCCTATATATTTCCACATTTTCGAATTCTACACTTAATTCTAGACATAATAGTATTAAGGTTGTATAGTCTTAAAATTAACGGTATTATAATTAATTACTTTTTTTCCAATTTCCAAGGTTTTTAAAAATTAACGATCAACCATGAGCACCCTGTAGATATAAAATAAGTTTTTCAAAACCATATTACTATGTTTCTAGTACATTTCTACGTCGACTAAAATTTGTTTTTATTATATTTAATTTAATATTTTTTATTTTTATTTATTTATTTTAATTAAGTAATTATGTTTCTTCCAATTTTTTCATACAAACACTTAGAGTCAAACATTTTCATATTTTACTAATGACACGTTCTTTCAAAAATCCAACCAAATTTTAGTGGACGCAGAAATGTACAAGAAACATGGTAATATGGTTTTAACAAACTTATTATATACAGGGTGCTTGTGATTGACCGTTATTTTTTAAAAGACGTAATTAATTATAATACCGTTGATTTTAAGACCTTACAACCTTAATACTTTTATGTCTCGAATTAAGTGTAGAATTCGAAAATCTAAAAATATATAGGGTGTTCCATTTAAAAAAATTTAGTTATCATTGATTAAAGTTTTTAAAAATGAACGGACAACCACCAACACCCTGTATAAAGCAAGTTTTCCAAAACTACATCAGCTTATTTCTTGTATATTCCTACCTTAAATAAAAGAAAAAAATTTTGGAAAAAACGTGTCATTGTCAAGATTTGAATTTTTATTTACATCTATGTTTTTATAAAAAAAAATGAAAAAGTGTAAATAATTACAATACCGTTAATGTTAGGACCATTCAACCTTAATACTTTTATGTCTAAAATGAAGTGTAAAATCTAAAAATTCAAAAATATACAGGGTGTTCCATTTAAAATAAGAAAGTTTGTGTCTACTTCCGGTATAACCGGAAGTACCAGAATGGTGGCAATATTTTCATTAAATAGAGCACATTGTATAATGGGTGTGTACCAATTTTTAGAATCAAACTGTGTTTAGTAATAGAGTTATGTCTACAGTCAATTCGTCGTGACACACCCTGTATATATAAAATCCCCTATAATTTATTGCTTTTATTTAAATAGGTATACAGTACTGCTCAAAATTAACTGCCATAATTAAACGTGTAAAGCAACTTTTCAATTAAAATAAATTACTATTAGCATAACGAATATTTGGCAAAATAATTAGATAGCTTTCTAATATTTTTCTAAAGTTAGTGTGGAACTCTGTGAACCCTTTCAATAAACTCATTACTCAAAATTTCCTCCGTGTCTTTAAAGAAACATCACAGGTTTTTTATTGTTATTAAACTATGAAACGGTTCATGATTCGATGACATTTTACATGCCCATATTTTGATATTTTGAATCCTAACCCTGAACCAACAACTATTTTGAAACTGCTAGCTAACTATAGCTAATATTATCATTCAAAAATTTCTTGTGAGCTTCTAACTTAAAAACTGCTCGCGACATATTCGCAAATAGTTCGCGAACATAAAAATTTCAAATTAGAAGTGATATCGAATTTTGAAAACCATTAATTTTAAGGAAACAGAACGTTTACAGTTTTATGTTTAGTATTTATCGAAGAATCATTTTTTTTTTTAATTTACAGGATGTTCTATTTAGAGCAACAAAATTGTTGTACCTCCAGCAAGAACCGAAAACCCCGAATATAGTTGAAAATATTTTTAAGTTACCTATGTATATTTAGTAATGACGTATATTTTATCTTTTCAAGTTAAAATTATTCAATAAATTTTCTATCCTTTTCTAGATTCATTCAACAAACACTGACCCTTAGTAGTAAATTTTTGGACAAGCTGTACCTACCGGAATTTAATTGAAATTCAAATTCGATCTTGATTACTCATGACATCTCTTTCTCCTACATGTGCTCGGGCTGACTAGCATGGGGGTGGATAACAAACTGCATCGCCATCCGAATGCATTAAGGGTGAGGGTGAGGGGCTAAAAATGAAAGAATCCCTTCGGGCTAAGGCCACGTGACGTAAACAGTCACGACTCACGAGAGTAGGGGGAAATAGCGTGAAACGCACACCACTGCTGGTACTGGGGCCACGGTACAAGAGTGGTGCGACGCATTGCTATGCAGGGACGACCAGTTGGTGTTGTAGTGAGGTTCGTGTGGTAAATAGTTTCATGTTCTGTTCGTATACTTTATAGAATAGCCAGACTTGTAGAGAGGAAAAAAAACGAAATTTGTAAAGCAAGTGGAAGTTTTTCCAAAATTTTTCTCTTGTGCCTCGTGGGTGAAGTAAAATTATTGTCAATGGTATTTGGTTCTTGGAAAATTTGTTAAAATGACTTGGTAAGTAATCTTATATAATTAATATTATGAGCAATATTAAATAAGAGCCGTTGAAAATAAACCTTGATTAGGTTGTTTATAATAAACTTTATAATAAACATTATTAAATATAACAATAATAAATTACGCCACTAATAATTTAAATGCGCCAATGGAAAAAATCACCTACAGGCTTAGAACTATAAACATTACAAACAACTTCCTTCTATGCTCTTTAATTTAAAGCACATCTTACGTTTTTTTAGTTCTGAAAAAATAGTTCAATGCACTTGTTCCATATTTGTTGTTATAAGACTTTGTTTGGGTGGTATGTTTTTGGGGCGAATAGTATAGGGCAGGATTCGATCGGCGTCTGTAGCGTCCCGATGCTCTTTGTTCGTTGTGGAAACAGGTGTTTGGAGTGGGGGTAAACGTTCCCTTATGAGTTTCCGTTTTCCGTCCTTGCGAAAGACAAAAAATATATAGAACATTGATATTTTAACTAGAAAATACGCGTGGGATATATTGCCATGGTGATTTATCTGTGGGAGGATAAGCTTTTTTATATTTTGGAATTGACTATTTTAACCTTCAGATGATGGTTTTATTGTTATTTTAATATTGGCGATTTTATAACGGTTATTTATTTTATATGCAGTTGAAAATTATGGTATGGGAACGAGTCTTCTCTATATTTTGCAGTTCCCGCAAAAAAATTTGGATCTAAAGTCTTTTGATGCAAATTTTTTGTTGATCTTTTCATAGTTCACTATTAAAGACGGTACATGTCAAAAACATAGGGTCAAGGATTAAAAATGCAACTGATCCAAAAGGTGAGGTTGATGTATTTAATAATTTATATATCATTTCACTCTAGGGACAAACTCTTCGTTCTTGTATCTAATGGAATAGAGGAAACAAGAGTTTTCAAAGTAAATAAAATGGGAGCTTTAAACTTATAGAGAAAATAAACTCAGTAACGTGAACAAAAAATGTTCTCGTGGGTATTGGAAAAGTAATGAATAAATTTAATTAATTGGAATTTGCAATTCAGGAGAAAAAGGACACTATTAGAAAATAGTCCTCGAATATTTCAAGTGACGAAGAGGCAAGGCAATAAGATGTTCCAAAAATGTAAAATTCGACTTCTGTCTTAATAAGGGGAACCAAAAGAGTCGCTCTTGGATTCAAGATATGTTTATTTAGGAAGCAGTTAAAAAAATGGAAAATTTATGCATATAATTTAATTAAAAAAAAATCTTATGGAAAAATATGATCAATAAAGCATTTTCAGGACGACCAAAAACTGATTGAAATGAAACTTAACACTTTAAATCGCTTAATCTCTTACAGTATATGTAATTTAATATTAATCTCTTACAGAGCTTCATTTAGATTATCGTCTTAAGTTGTAGCAGCTTAGCGATAATAATCATAATTTACTTTCATTCATCAAAATAATTGTGTAATTAGATAAAATTTACTTCATATTATGAATTATATGATACAGTTCTCGGTCTAATAGTATAGATCAGCGACAAAAATTATATTATAATTTTGCCTCCATTATTAATTCATTTGCAAATATCTTTGATTATCTGCCTATTTCTCTTTTATTATTGTAGCTGAAAAATATTGTTGATGAAAAATTGTGTAAAAATCTGATCTCATCATAATGATTTATTATCTCTACCTATTTTTGATGAATTTATATTGAGAATGCTAACCAGAAAACTAATTAAAATGAAACGTAATATCTTAATCTAAATCTTTATCTATTACAAAGCTTATCTTTTTATCCAATTTTTTTTTATGTAGGTACTCCAATTTCATTCGGTTTTTATCTTATGATCTTTAACCCATTTTCTATAATTTAATCGTAACGACCTAATGCCTTTATTTTTATATATATATTTTTTGTATAAATTTAATTTCTGTTACTGTGTTAAATAACCCATTTTATGTCTTTGTTATATGCTACTAAAACTTACGATTTGTGTAGACTTGTGATTTAAGTAGACAGTTTTGTATGACCAAGAGATGATAAAATATGAGAAACTGATATAAGGGTGAAGTTTGTACAAAATTAATCATTTTTATCATAACCACACACTCATCGATTATCATTTCTTCTGCTCCTTTTGCTTTAGTCTATATATATATATATATATATATATATATAAAATTGAACTTTTCTTTGGTTATATTTATAAAATAGTTGCCAGTAAATTGACGGTTTGTTTAGATAGACTTCTGTGTGAGAAGTGTAAATTAAACAAAAATTGAAAGACGATGCGGGAGCAGAACTAATTATTAGTAAATAGAGCTGTTATTATTTTTGGGGTTCGGCGTTTAAAACTGCTTGTTACTTAATTTTAAGTATTGCCTATAATAGGTTCTGTCGTAATGTTCTTATATTGGGATTAATTGGAAAATAATAGCTTCTAAGGGTATACATACATATGTAATAATGTATATCTCGTGAAATAAGAGAATGTAGGTATATTTGCGATATAATCCTAAAAGTAAGTTATATGTTTTTGAAATTTTTCAAAATCTAATTTTGTAAAATAACTGTTTTATTTAAAATATAAATTTCAAAAATTGGATGTTTTGTAAAATTAAAAATTTGTAGTTGAATCTAAAATGTCAAAGATATTTGCAACATTTGTAAACAAACATTATAATAATTAGATTAAAGATCTGACACTATATTAAACATATTCTACCAAAAGAAAAAATTGATATCCACTTTACTAAGAACATGTAGAAGTCTTTCTTTCTAGAAACTTGATGATAGGGTGATTTGGGAAAGTTAACAAATATTACAAAGTTGCGAAAGAAACTGGAAGTGTTTCAAAAATAAAATATGAAGATGATAAAAATAGAACTTTCAATGGATTCATTAGCATTCATATCAAGCAGCACCACTCTCAAAGTTCTATAGGAACAAATAATGATATACTTAGTTAAGTAGATACAATAGTCTTCTGTGTGGGAGTTTGCTGAAAATTTTCGAGGGTGTCCCAAATTATGGAAAATCTAACAGCTGCAAATGTCCACATGAAAAAATTGAATTAGTTGAAGTATCAAAGTTTCAAATTCACGAATTTATCTGATCTTTCTAATTATAAAATTGATAATGCAATGAAAAAAAAATCTTTTAAAGTAGATAAGTTTTGATAAATAGGTAGATATAATTAAAATGGAACAAAAGAAAATATAAATGATAATTTATTTGAATGATTATTCAAAATTACTTGTGAGATTAATTAATTAATTAAAAATCACTATTTTGCATATAGTTCTATTTTTAATTTTGAAATAGATTGGACAAGCTTGAAAATCTATTTTTCTGTACTTATTAGTTATATTTTTCAAATGTTTGTAAAAGGGCTTTAACGCAAATTTTGATTCTCAAGAGAGACGCATAAATAAAAAGAAATCCAACAAAATTTCCAAAATACATAAGTACATACCTAAGATTATTCAAGAATTCGTAGTAGTACCTAATAGCTAGTAACTAGTAATAATTTTTGGTACTTTTTAAGCATGTAAAACCCTGGAAATCAACAGAAAATTTATGGCTCTTAAATATCAAATATTTTATATCTGGAAGAGTTTCTTTGTCCTTGAAATGTTTGATTTTATAGCCAGAATTGGACAGAAAAAGCTGAATGAACTAGTTTCTTTAATTTTCCTGTGTCCTACTCCAGCTACAACAACCGCCTAACCCAAAATAGTAAATAATAATTCGTAGGGTGACAATAAATATCCCGGAGAAATATTTTGTTTTTAAAACTAAATATGTACGAGCCCTAATAACTAAATGTTCGTACGAAAGTAAATTTGATTGTCTTTTTTCCATACGCCCAAAAGTTATCTAAATTAACTTCCATAATATTGATGGTTTTTTCTGTTATAATGCCAACATTTAGTTATATAAAAACGTAAATTTCGTAAAAATCCGCTCGGCGGTTCCAAAACTGTGGCACTTTAACCCAGCAGGATGGGAAAATTGTAGAAACAAAGAATTATTATTTTCAAAACGTTGGATCTAGTAGTCGGATTTTGATGAAATTTACTTTATTGCAAAGCTGGATGTTGGTTTTCTTTACAAAAAAGTTATACAAGTTTTTATTTTGTGACATTAGGCATTTATCGGAGCTTCAAAGTTGCACCTTTAAAAATGATAGAATTTTCTAATAACTATTTTAAAAAATCACAGTTTTGAAACCGCTGGTTGGATTTTTGTCAAAAAACCTTTAAATGAAAGCTCAATAATCGTACTATATTGAAAAAATCCTGAAATGTTAATATGATTTTTTTTTGCATTTATTTCGAGTTCCACAATTCACTTTTCAAAAAACGTGTTTTTTGAGGGCGCTACCTACATTGAAATAATCACAGTTTTGGAATCACTGGTTGGATTTTGGTAAAATTTACTTTATTACAAAGCTGGATGTTGGTTTTATGTACAAAAAAATCACCAAGTCTTTATTTGGTGATTTTAGGCATATTTCGTAGCTTTAAAATTGCACTTGAAAAATGTGACGTAATTTTCTAACGACTGTTTTTAAAATATCACAGTTTTGGAACTTGGGGAAAACGACATAAAAGTGCTTTCATGGCCCTCATCCAGTCCGGACTTAAATGTCATTGAAACTCTTTGGCATAAAATTAAACGTATTTACGCAATATTCCACCAATAACCATTCAGAACTTAAAGACCAAAATAGAAGAAATTTGGTACAGTTTCACGTCAGAATTGTACCAAAATTTGATAAATATAATGCCTGCTAGAATACAGGCAGCTATTAAAGCAAAAGGAGACGTAACCTCTTATTAATGGTCCTAAATTAAAAATTATCCCAACATTTAGTTGCAAATTCATTTTGTAAAATTTGCTAATTATTAAGGTTAAAATATTGTTAAATCAAATAAATAATTTTATTCCATGCATAATATTGTTATTAAGGCTTTATCTTATTGTATTGTAAGGTGTTTACTAATTATTTTCATAAATTTTCCAGTTCTCCTTTCATACTTCAAAAATTTACTTTTGCCCAAACATTTAGTTGTTAGGGCTCGTATTAGATCCAAAGATTAATTCGGAGCTTCCAAATTGTGGTTTTCAGTGTTAGTTATCGTTATCACCTACCCTGTATATTTAGACATTTTGTTAATATTTTTTAGAGAAAAGAATTATTTATAGATATAAGTATTTCATCTTATTGATGTTATTTTGAAAAACGTTTTGACAGTACTAGAAAAAGTTTATCCTACCTCAATACTAATAATACCAATAATTTTTAATACTTTGAATTTAAAAAATTTGTACCTTTTAGGAATATTAATGGTTTCCTTAAATGTTACTTCCCAAATGTCATTGGTTTTATATGCTAATCAATAACTAGATATTAAATAATTTGATGTGTTCACTTCAACTTCCCACTACAAATTTAAAATGACCCCTCACAATATACCTTCAACCTTCTCCCAAATTAGCAACTTATAAATAGACTTATAAGTGGTCCTTTGCACCCTTTACGCATACCAAATGAACTATACGACGTAAAGATCTAAAAAAGCTTTACCTACCTACACACATATCCATCGCTTATTACAGGATGAAAGCACACAGCTGTGCCCGTTGCTGCTGCTGCTGCTCCTGCTATTGCTGAAACAGACAGCTTGTCGCTGAAAATACAAACCGATGGTGGCGCCAGCCACAGACCGTCCAACGGGAAATCCTTGAACTAAGCCAGCAACACGTACAACTAGGAACTACAACTACAACTAGTAAAAATTAATGATTCCAGCAGATTTGCTCATGCATGTGGTGGCGGCGGCGGCAGCGGATAGTGTTGTTGCCTTTCAAACTGTGCCAAATCACTATGTAGTGCACAAAAAATGAGTAATAAAATACAAGACAAAGCAAATGATGAGCGATTACAGAAAGTCGTCAAATGTAAAGTTAAGATTGTAAGTTTTCCTGTTTGTTTTGTTTGACGGTGTTTTCAGTTTTTGTTTTGATGCTTGGTTGTGCTCGTCTGTCACCTGTAGCTTAGCTTAGATTAATCTTTAATAACGTCCAGTTTCTTCTGGGTTTTCATTTGGAAGTTGTGGATGAAACTAGGTCATGGATATTATTAGACGTGCTTTATATGCCTGGCTTTATATATTATTATTTGATGTTGTATGTTGTATGCAGCGTTTTGTTCTTGTACATTACATTATAGAAGGCAGCTACTTCCTATGTACAAAGTTAACATAGGTTTATATTTAGGCATTTGCAAGAGTTGTGCTGCCACATCAGCGCACTTTAATTAGATAAACGTCAAAAAATTAATTGAGTTTTCGTTGTGATGAAAGGTATTTTGAGAGGAACAAATAGAAGATGGAAGTAGATGTTTAAAGTAATAACACAGTTAGCACTTTGGAACTGAAGGTGTTTTTGAGACTTCAAAGAGATGGTCTTAGAATTTTAATTTGGCAAATTTTATACCAATTTTAAAAACTACAGACTGGAGCACAATAATATCTGCAGCAAGAAATTTAAAAAAATTAAAATCATGAAGAACAAAATAGTATCGCCCGGTCCATAGAGTGGATAACTGCGAAGGAAATTGTTCAAAAATTTGGCATTTAATAGAGTACCTATTTTTGGATTTTTTGAAGAATTTCTTTTTATTTTAGGGAATTAAAAACGCATTAACGAAGAATATAATAAGGAATTTAATTTACATTAACTAGAAATTTTGGGTCCATTTGTTAGTGTCAGTAAAAATATGGTTACATTTATGAATTTTTATGAATTTTAAAGCATTTTTGGAAATCTTTGGTATTTATGTAGCGTTTTTATGAAAGAAAAAACGTTTTTTATTTTATATGTACAGGGTGTCCAGGGTAAAAATGTTAAGCATGGGGATCTCACTTATTTGAAGAGATACGACTTCGGTTAAATTACAAAAAATTTACCTCATCTTGGGCCTAATACAATACGATAAACAGATTTGACATACCTGCCATGGCTTACTAGATATTATCAAAAAACTGAAATTGTGCATTTCAGTTTTTATTTAATTACTCAGCTGGTAGGAAAAATATCGCGATAAAAGTTGCACATTATTGAGGATCCTTTTCAAGGACAATCCAAATATGCAATTGAAATTTTTATACACCTTCAATTTTTTTCGAAAATAGCACCAACTTTTTTTTTCTTATGGACCGTGACATGTTTATTATTAAATTATGATAGTATTTTGCTTTCCCTTTCCGACAATGTATCACACATGGGGTCTTAAGTCGTTTCGTCAATTATAATCGAGTTTTTCTCAATCAGTTGGCTGTGCAATAAAAATTGTTTATCTAGCAAACTTGGATAAAAAATTGGGTTTTGGTTCTAATAATTAAGAATTGACAAATTTTATGGAAGATAATGGTTTAATCAGGTTTTATTTACATAAGAACATACAGTTTATTTTTTAGATAACCCCCGAGAAAAAATCTAGGGGGGTTATATCCGGGGATCTAGCTGGCCATGCTACTGGTCCGTGAGTACCTATCCACCTAGATTCCCGGATATAACACCCCTAGATTTCTTTCTCTGGTGTTATCTAAAAAATAAAGTGTATGTTTACTCGTTCAATAATATTGAAGAATTAAGAGAAGCTGTTTTGCAGGCATGTCACACGATTCCTCAACAAATGTTGGAACATTCTGTGATTTCGACTGTGGAAAGATGCAATTTGTGTTTGGATCGAAATGGCAATTTATTTGAACATCTTATGTAAATAAAATCTGATTAAACCATTATTTTTCATAAAATTTTTCAATTCTTAATTATTTAGAACCAAAATCCTATTTTTTATCCAAGTTTGCTAGATAAACAATTTTTATTGCACAGCCAACTACGGTGATTGAGAAATACTCGATTATAATTGACGAAACGACTTAAGACCCCATGTGTGATACATTGTCGGAAAGGGAAAGCAAAATACTATCATAATTCAATAATAAACATGCCACACTCCATAAGAAAAAACCAGGTTGGTGCTATTTTCGAAAAAAATTGAAGGTGTATAAAAATTTCAATTGCATATTTGGATTTTCTTTGAAAAAGTGCCTTAATAATGTGCAACTTTTATCGCGATATTTTTCCTACCAGCTGAGTAATTAAATAAAAACTGAAATGCACAATTTCAGTTTTTTCTTAACATCTAGTAAGCCATGGCAGTTATGTCAAATATGTTTGTCGTATTGTATTAGACCCAAAATGAGGTAAATTTTTTGTAATTTAACCGAAGTCGTATCTCTTCAAATAAGTGAGATCCTCATGCTTAACATTTTTATCCTGGACACCCTGTACATAAAATAAAAAGCGTTTTTTCTTTCATAACAACGCTACATAAATACCAAAGATTTCCAAAAATGCCTTAAAATACTAAAAATTTATAAATGTAACCGTATTTTCACTGACACTAACAAATGGACCCAAAATTTCTAGTTAATGTAAATTAAATTCCTTATTATATTCTTCGTTAATGCGTTTTTAAAAATAAAAATAAATTCTTCAAAAAATCTAAAAATAGGTACTCTATTAAATGCCAAATTTTTGAACAATTTCCTTCGCAGTTACCCACTCTATGGACCGGGCGATACTATTTTGTTCTTCATGATTTTAATTTTTTTTAATTTCTTGCTGCAGATATTATTGTGCTCCAGTCTGTAGTTTTTAAAATTGGTATCTTCCTCCACTCTGTCAATAATTCTTCTCCATTTTCAGATTTATATCGAGTTTTGTTGAGTTTCCTTTATGAGATTTTGTTTCTCAATATTGATTTGCCTCTTTCTTTAGCTGTTTATATCTTGTAGAATCAAAAAATAAATAATAGTACCATGGGCGAATCTCATAATGAACCTTTCGATCTTTTACAACCAGATTCAGTAACAATCGCCAAATAAACAATAAGCAGAATAGTCAATTTTTAGATAAGGGAGAATTGAAACTAAAAATACTTGCAAGGGATTTTGACTTGCTTTAATTTGATTGTCTCTTTTCCGACCTAAATCGCTGAACGGCCAATAAAATTAAACATTTACAAATTTTCCGTCAAATATTTATAGTTACTGATTATTGTACTCATTAAATTTTAATACTTTTCGAGGTATTTATGTATCTGCAAAAGTTTTTGGAACTACTTATTTAGGGTGCTCCAAAATAATACTATCATTTATCAAAATAATTTTTGATGTCAAATTTCTGTTAAATCGCCAAATATTTTTAGTTCTAATTATATCTGCGTACGTCACTGGTACTATTTCTTCGATACTTTTTTGACAATTATTCGTATTTTCCATAAAGAGCAATGTTAATTTATTTTGCAAAGGGAGTGAATCGACTTGAAATTTTTTTTTGTCTTAAGGAAGCGAATTGAATTCTCTATTTTCATTAAATTGGTACCATTAAAAAAACGTACAGTTACTCCTTAAATCACTGCGATAAACAAATACTCCTACTAAAATTGTTTTAGTACTGTAGCAAATTGCTATAACAAGTTTTAAAAAAAATTTCATTAAATAAACAGTACCTGCATTTTCATAGTTATTTATACAATCAAAACATTTATTAATTCAAGTGATTTAGTTACTTACAGTTACATTAAAAGAAACAATATAATTATTAGGTAATTTATAATTTATATGGTAAACACATTGCCTGACGTTATTTGACCACGTCATAACTTTGAGGAACTGTGATGGTGCCTACCAATAATTAGTTTTTTCGTGGAAGAATAATTCATTATTTTCATGACTAATGAATTTTATAATGTTACAGAAAAGTTTCATTCTCTCCAACAATGTAATAAGTAAAGTCTATCAATATCTCTGAAGTATCGATAGATAGTAGAGGAGCTCTTTGTTTTTGCTTGTATTCTTTACTTAAGTGACTTCTTTGGTCTATAAATATACTCCATAGTCTAAACACAATTAAAAAATTTGTGAGAAGTACTGAAGGTTTTACAGGTAGTCAAACAAGATTTGTTTATGATGCTAGAAGTTATAGTACATAAATCTAATAGTGTATCTGCGATAATGATTTGGAGACTTGATACATTTTGTTTGTAATGCTTTTTAATTTGAGTTATTGAAGACTATTTTATTGTGTCTAAGTAATAAATAATGAGCCTCCTACAAATTATAAATATTTTGTTTATAAATCTGAATATAAAATCAACAGTTCTATTTAAATTGCAAGAACTAATAGAAGCAACTTTTTTGGCGTCAGTTCAAGAACCTTTACCCCTTCCTAGTAAAATAGTCTAATTATCAATGTTAATAATCCGCTAATCCGGTAAAACGAATCAGTGGTTAATGTCTTTCATCACCAATTTACCATGAAGCAATTTGTTCTCTTCCGTGTCCAGATGATTTGCCATCATCATCACCGGCAAGCAGCAAGCAGGATTTGAGAGAAAATGCGCAGCGCAGTAGCAAACTCCACCACACACCTAAAATATCAGAACCGCGAGTCCGTCGACCTAATCGCAGTAGAGTAGTTGTGAGCACGCACTTTGTTGCTTTATTTTCGAACACACTCACCGCCACCGACTTTGTTTCCGGTACTTTTGTGTTGCATCTCATCTACTAATACCCTCATGGCATTTCCGGTGGTTTTAACCAAATTCAAATCATGACCCACTGGTCAGGAATTTCATTATTTTGGTTTCAATAAGTTTTCGTTGTACTATCAAAAGACATTTCAAAATCTAATTTAATTCTATGTTAGAATTTGGTAAGTCTACATACCTAACTATTGAAATTATTTGAGTTGTCTTGTGTTTTCCACTTGGATGGTAAAATATTCTTTAAGTGATTTCCGTGGAACGCAATTTGTATGCATCATATGGAGCTCTTTATATACCATATTTTTTAATGTTATGACAAATATCTGCATTTGAGATTGATTTTGGAGGGAACTTCGCTGCGTTGTTTGTTCTTGAATTCATTGTTTATAATCAAAGAAGAGGAACAAGTTTTATAGAATTATTTTGATCAATATTACCGTCAGGGCAGGGTGTGACCTACATTAGGTCTTGAAGGGTTTGCCATACTGACTGTACAAAAATAGAGTAGAGCAGTAGTATACAATACTAAGTACTACGTAATTGAGGTAGGATTTTTATTGCAATATGTTTCAATGTGTTATTATGAGATATTTTTATAAATATTGAGGAACATAACAGAAAATTCCATTTTATAATAGGAAAATGCGACGAATTGTTAACTTAACTGGTTTGTTTGTTTGTTTTTAATTACAACCAATTAATTAACAAGAGGCAGATTATGAACTACCGATAGAACTAATGAGTTACCTGCGTGTATGATGTAGTATTCATTAGTTAAGTATTGTTCAATAAATAGACTAGTCAACAATAAAAATACATTTAGTAAAAAAATTAATAATTTTCACAACCTCGTTGATGGAACGAAAAAAATTATCATTATATTATTTCTAATAATAATTCTTATTGTCACATGTTATTTTCAATACAGGGTGTCCCAGTTTATATCGTCAGGATTTCACCAGTCGATAGTTTAGCGAAAATTAAAGGTGGTTTGTCTACTAAACTATGATCGAATGTTGCTTCTTTTTGATGTACAGGGCATTAAAGAAAATAAGTTATTTTAAATAATTTGCTATAAATCAATAACAAAAAAGTTAGTCTTCTGAAATTTTGTATAGATCTTTTTTTTGTATTCTCTTATTAATAGTGGTTGCAATTATTTTATTTAGAACACAGAGGCGTGCGTACGTGTTTCTTCAAAAACATTTTATTGAATAAAACGTACACAACTGCTTTTTTTTGCAGCACCAATATGCAGAGAGTATTTTCCATTCAATTTAGAAACTTTTTTGTATCTTACAATTTCTTCATAACTTAACTTTTTTTTTCTTATTTATTAAAGAGGTTCTTCCCTATTAGATTTCCGAAAAAAGCATCAGTACAAAGTTGTAGAGAAAAATATTTCCTACAACTTTCCTTTTAATATTTTTTTGATATTGTCAATATTTAAAAAGATATTCAACAAATAAGTTGTAAATTTTAGGGAAATTATTCTCTAGTTAGGTACTACTTACTACTACTACTTACTACTCTTTCCCCAAAATTTTCAACTTATTTGTTGAATAACTTTTTATATATCGACAATATCAAAAAAAGTTTAAAAGAGAAGTGGTAGGAAATATTTTTCTTTACAACTTAATCCTTACTCTTTTTTCGAAAATTTAATAGGAAAAAAGTTATCCAATAAACAAAAAAATCCAACCCTTAATTGAGGGCTGGTGAAGGAAGGGCGGGGTCTACGAATACACAAACTCAGTTTTAAACTTTCAAGGTGACCCTCTAGAAGATTCTACAAAAATTGGCTGTAGGGTAAAAAAAGTCTATTTGAAGCCTTTTTTTCTCCCTATATTTATTTTGAGTTAAGTTATCAAAAAATTATAAGATACGAAAAAGTTTCTAAATTGAATGGAAAATACTCTCTGCATATTGGTGCTGCAAAAAAACCAGTGGCGTACGTTTTATTCGATAAAATGTTTTTGAAAAAACCGGTACGCACGCCTCTGTGTTCTAAATAAAATAATTGCATCCACTATTAATAAGAGAATACAAAAAAAAGATCTATGCAAAATTTCAGAAGGCTAACTTTGTTTGTTATTGATTTATAGCAATTTATTTAACATAATTTATTTTCTTTAATGCCCTGTTCATCAAAAAGGAAGCAACATTCGACCATAGATTATTAGACTGGTGAAATCCTGACGATTTAAACTGGGACACCCTGTATAGGAACTCCATTGTTTGGGTATTAAAAATTTATTTTCTTAAAAGGTATAATCCTTTATTTTTGATAATAATTAATATTTTAATTCTGCATCTGTTGCCGTTAAAAACTCTGTGCACATTCAGAAAAATGTGCTTCTTATGTTAAGTATTATTACTTTAATTTTAAAGCTTAATTTACAGTAATAAAATGAATTAAATAGCAATAATTGCACATAGAAATTAATGTTAATTTCGTTAAGATAATTGCGTCATGTTTAATCATGATAATTTAGCAAATACCATCTACATATAGGAAGATATCCTAATAATGTCAACCGGTCTTTCAAAGAATTTAAAAAAAATCCAACCACTAGAAGTAAAAATGCATTCTAATTACTTCAACTGAAATTTTTGTTAAATTCTAAATAATTACCAACCTGCAGATTAACAGTTATATCTGTAATTACAATCAAGGTGCTTTGTAATAGTAGATGATATTAAAACCATTTTTGCATTTTATCTGCACGTTAGCTCTTCTATCATATTTTTAAAATACAAAGGATGAAATAAAACCCCAGTGAATAAACATTAGAGGAATGATATTTACCATTAAAATATTCAGTTTTGTTGTTTACTTACTTATTTCAAACCACAAAGGTAGAATAAATCTTTAATAATTTCGCAAAAACAATTTTAATTTATAGTCAAATTACAAATAGAAAAATTGTTCATATTTAGATTTCGTTTACTAGTTTTATAAAACGGGATAAAAGTTTGATACACTTTAAAGATTTATTTGTGGCTTATTTCTCAAATATTAAAATTCGCTAATGAATGGATTTCTTTTTATAATTCTTAGAAACAACCTCCTTTTTCAAATTATGTCAAAAGAGCCAAAAAATCGATTTTAATAAAATTGTACCGGGTGTCCAAATAAGAAAGGACGCTGGCTGTATCTCAGAAAGTATTTATCGTACAGCCTCCGAAAAAAAAGAGAAATTGCTGGAAATAATTTTTAAGTTTCTAACTCGACCGCTAGTGGGCGTAACACTAACGACAAAATAAAAAACACGGTTTTTCTCAAAAATATCTCGAGTTGATATATACCAAAAATAGTTATGTTGTAATATATGCAAAATTAGAAAACTTTTTTGTTTGGAGTATTTTTCTTTATCTTGTCAAATAAAGGGTGGGGGAAGAGGCGAATGTTTATTTGAAAAAATTGTAATTACTTTTTTTTAGGTTAACCGTTTTCGATAAATTTGGTCTCGTTTGAAAGAGCGTTTATTAGGGCTTCCGATAAATAATTGACATCATTACCTTAATTTTTTCCCTGGTCGCTAGAGGGAGCTTTGTGACAAAGTCGAAGATTTTGGTAATTTTCTCAAAAATGTTAAGTGGAATGGTGCTATTATTACTAGCTAAGAAGAAAGAGCATAAAACAATGAAGAAACTGGTGAAAACCGCTAGTGGATATCACTTTTCATATGATGAATGAAAACATTTTTTCAGCAAATTTTTGAGAAAAACAGTGTTTTTTATTTTGTCGTTAGCCCTCTAGCGGTCGAGTTAGAAACTTAAAAATTATTTCCAGCAATTTCTCTTACACACTTTTACTATAAATATTTTTTTTCCGAAGGCTGTACGATAAATAGTTTCTGAGATACATGCGGCGTCCTTTCTTATTTGGACACCCGGTACAAAAATACTCTACTATATATGCTGCGTCCTCGGTAGTGCCCAAATTTTTTTTACAAAAATCTGGCCTTATTTTTCCAGATAAGATTTGCGTTCTTAGAATTTCGTGCGCTTGAAATCCTGCACCCTCTACATTACGTTTTACAATGAACTTCTTTAGAACTTGGCTGTGAAACTTGCATTTTATTTTTAAACTCCGTGGCTTTTTTATAAGATAAAATTTTGTTATTTAAAATAAATTATTTTTATAATATTTTTTTACTCTGTGGCCCTTTTAATAATTTTAAAAGGCGCTCTCTTACCTTATGTAGATTTTATCTAAATATTGTTGAATAATACATGGCCAATATTTTAAAATACTAATGTCAGATTTCCCAAACATTAATTAAATATTTAATCGCAGATTAATAGTAATTATTTGTCTTATGCCCGATTCCACAAACGTCAAATAAATATTAATCAGTAAATAATTAACTATGACTTTAAAACAAGTTTATGGAACCACCAAGCATTATTAGCTAAAATTTAGCAGAGCCAATTTAATCAGAGTATTATTAGTGCATTCAAATTAGTCGAAAACAGGACATGAAATTGCATTTTTCGATGGAAAAAATTTTATTTTTGGTATTTGTTCGGCTACATATGCCGATGGTAGCTTGTTGGGAAGATTTTTCATTTTCTACAGCTCTGCTATTTACTGATTTTCCGTATGAGCAACGGAAAATAAAATATTTGGAAAAAACTGGCGTTATCAATCATTTCAGGCCAATGCGGTGCAAACTTTAGCGTTGGATGGGTCGCAAAGTATTGACTCGATGATAACAGTTAAGTACTCATTTTAAGGATAATTTGTAGCACTTTAAGTTTGTATTTGCACATTATCCCATAAAATCAAAAGTTGAGGCAATAATCGCAAAAAACTACATTCAACCCCCATCTAATAAGGCGTATGTGAATTTTGACCCGCGATAACTTCGAGCCTACTTGACATACAAAGCTCGTTGAGTAGTCATTTTGTAGATAATTTTATTCTCTACAACTTCTCCATTTATCATTTTTAGCTAAAATGCCATGCAAAGGAGTAAAAAAATAAAAACAAACTCACCCCCTTTTTTAAGATGGCGGCTGTTCTCAACCTGCTAGCACCCCAGAAACTTGCTTTTTTCATCGGGATATGTACCCGAACAAATACCAAAAATAAAAATGCAATTTCATTTACTAATTTGACTGCACTATATTAAGTTAACACACTTTTGCGATAGAATATAAGCCGTAAACCGTTAATTTTTTTAAATAATGAGAGATTTGTGACTCTAACACTTCAAAAGACTTTTGTGATTATTTTATTAATTTAACACTTTATGATGGAATAAATCCTATTAGTGGGGAATTGGACCAATGTCTAAATTTATACGAATCGTAAAATATGATATAAGTTTTGGATTCTTTGAAGTTTTAGATGGATAGAAACTGTAAAAATGTCATTCAAAATCACTTGATGGATAAAACAATTAATTTGCAATTTTATTGTGAAGGTTCATAATTTATACGCATATTTTTCCGAGCAGGTTTATTCACCTCTGAATATTTCGCAGTTAAAATGCTATTGTTACTTGAAAATCGACAAATTTATCTGGCAGATAAAGACAAAAGAATTACACGAAGTTATTTGTAGTCACAACTCGATTTTTTTATTTTAAGGGTTGGTTTAGTTCTGGGCAAAGTTCAAAAGGAAATGAATTTTTATTTACTTAATTTATAATGATAAAAAATTTTATTTTTAGTTATATTTCATTTTTATACTTTATAAGGCCAGTTTTTGTAACAAATCAATATTGAATAAAATCACAATGGAAATGTGACGAAAATCCATATTTCCATCCATCGTGTATCTTTTATATGGTTGCGAGCTAAAAAAGTAACAAAACCTTCATTCAAATTTAATAAGTATAGAAAAGAAATCAATTTTAATATCTTATCAATATTTAAATATTGTAAAAACTACTTTATTCTTGACCTTTAACTTTTCGTATATCACTACATCAAAACTATTTGACTATTATATAAGAAGAAAACACAAGAATTTCTACATAAAAAAAGAAAGTTTCTGCAACACTTTCTTATACAATATCTATTCACTATTTTAAGATTACACTAAGGACTAAGCCATAATGTGCAAAACCTTTTACGGATATGGACAATGTAACATCCGTAATATCGACAATAATGACGTCGACATAACGATGAACTTATTTTATACAAATAAAGATATACGGAAGTGGTAGCTTCATTTATATTCCTCTTGCATAATTTTCTGTGCGTAAAAGTTTATATTAAAAACAACCATAAAAGATTGTGTAGGTACATTGCGAACTTCAGGTTATATTTAATACGTTTTTTTTCTTCTATTATAATACTTTTATAAAGTAGAACGCCCTACATTTAATTCTTTTTCGTTTCAGTATAAAATCACCAACATGCAGCGGTGTCCGTACATCCATGAGATGAAAGAGCGTCTCCTTGGAGAGCAGGTACCAATGGAACCAATTCCTAAGAAAATTCCAACACCACCGCCTTTCCTAATGGACCAACAACAACTTCTACAACAACAACCAGTAGCTACTGTAGTTAAAGTAAATTTGTGTTTTAATGTTATCCTTTCTAACTATATTGGAAATGTAAATTATTGTTTTTTTTTATTTTAGTTAAATCCCGATGGGTATGGATCTCATACATCTCCAACCCATTATCGTGCCGACCGAACACCACTTATGCCTAAAGAACCCGAAGATGATTTCCATTACGTGGACCGATCGATGTTCCCCAAAAACGCCAAGTAAGTGAAGAATATTTTATCAGAATTTTTTATTAGTGACTACGTCAAGTCAAACTGATAATAAATCCTAGTAATGTAGGTATTAGTTACAAAAAATGATGTGACCTACTGCGAAGAAAGGAATCTTAGAGCTGAAAATTTCTTTTCCAAAAATCCCAAGACATTTTTCTTAGGTCACTTATTTAAAATATACTGTCGGATTAGAGTCCTTTCTAATCGAATTTTTTGAAATTGATAAATTCATTTAACAGCTATGTTCACCTTCACCATTTCCCAGGTATCAAAATCTATAAAATGGTTAACCTATAAAATAAAATATGATATATAAATGTTATATTGTATAATAATTTGTATATATTAGTATAAAATTTTGAAAAACAGCACAATATAATTTACGACAATTTTTCGTGAAACCAACAAATTTATTCTATCGAATTGTTTGAACAGAATCAGTGACTTATTGTAAATAGGAATTAGAATAAAATATGAAGAAATCATCAAAGCGTCAAAAATTGGATTATTCAAGTACATCCATTTTATAAATGCACTCACTGCCTAAAAACTATGGTTCTGTTAGAAAGAGATTTGACAACAGTGTAACCAGTATGACACTAATTTCATTGGTCACGTGAATGTTTTATAAAATGGATAGCCTTTATAAACATTACCAGAAGACACTGGATTTTCCGTGTAATAATGGTACTGACATGTAGAAAAATAAAATAATGTTGTAATATAAAATTGTCTTACATTTTTTATAAAATGTAACTTTTTAAATTTGAAATGGTACCTAATGGTAGGTATACAATTTTCTAATTAACTTTTAACCTTGTCGTTCAAAGAGAGATTACGTTTTTAGTCTGACAAATTAATAAATCTCCCTTACAGTTAATAACTCATTCAAATGGCTTTAATTAAAATCAATTTGAAGTTTATGTCAAAGCAACAGAATAAAATAAATATATTGTAAATTTGATTTTATTTTTTAAATGTTATACCTATAAAGCGTTCGATATTTGAAGCACATTTGCACAATAGAAAATTGAAAATGTTATACATATAAAATAATACAAACGCACAATAGCACTATTTGATATTGAAATCACCTTTGCATGATAAAAAAATATTTGCTTGATAAATGTATTCGTAGTTTGTAGGGTAAAAATATTAAATGCGCCCATTTCGAGGTTTTTTCCGATCATTTGCAATTTTTACCGAGCATTAATTATTTTTTGTTTCTTATATAAAATGGTTTAACATTTTTTTAAATATTATTAGGTTAGAGTATTTTATTAGGAGTATTATTTTACCATGAACTAATTTGGCCTTTACTTAAATACACTTTAAAAAGCCACAGATAATACCTGCTAGGTATTCGTTAGGATGCAATTTTAATATTAAACTCTAGTTTAATATGGGCAAAAAAATTAAAACCTGCTAATTTATTCAAATTTATAAAAAGATATCTATAGTCATAGTCAGTTCAAATTTTATGAAAAACCGAATTCTAGTTTATAAGATCATTTTTAGCAATGTCATCTATCTTTGGCAAGTAGTTTTTCATATGATTGATGATCGAAGTTTTATTATTTTAGTTTCAGAAGTGCATAGTGTGTGCATACTTTGGTTATATTTTTTATTGTTATTGTAGAATGAAAGAGAGAATTAAGACATGTTTTTATACGAGTAACAGGGTATAATTTAGTTGTTTATATCCTTTTTTCATAATTTGTCCCTCAATTCCCTGAAATTTGACATTAGCAAAAATTTTTACAGTTCGAGGCCTAGATTTTCAATCGGTAGTTAGATATCTTTATACAGGGTGTTCCAAAAATACTGCGAAAATTTTGAGGTGTGATTCCTGAGATCATTCTAAGAAAAACAGTTCATATGAACATAAGTCCGAAAATGCTTTTTTTTACCCCCCACCCCCAGGTTTGATCCGCCTCTGGTAAAAATTTCAAAATTATTTATACTCTATCTTATTGAGCATAAAAACATTAGTGGTCCCCAATTTAAGGGGCTATAACTCCACGGGTAAGGATTTTCGGACCCATGTTCATATGAACTTTCATTCTTAGAATAATCTCAGGAATCACGCCCCGACATTTTTCGCAGTATTTTTGGAACACCCTGTATAATAACCAAATAAATTGACTGTCACTTAAAGGTATCGTAAGATCTGTTAACTGTCCTAAACCCGCAAATTTACATCCTTATGGAAGGTACAAAATTCGGAAATAAACTTTTTGAATATGTTGACTAATTATGCAAATTGACATGAAAAAACATGATGTTGGTTTCTGTTCTGTATTTAATAGGTACAATATTTAAAAATAATAATAAAATATGTAAAATATATAAAATATTGGTCCTATTTATTAAATGTACCTCACAATAATAATCATCTGGGTCATTTTTAACTATTTAAAAACATGATATAATTATGAAACATTATAAGCTTCTGTTTTATTTTCGGTGTTAGACTACAACATAAATTTAGAAATGTTTTGAGCACTTGAATTACTCACAATCACAGTCATTCCTAAATTAATTTAAATGACACTTGCATGTAGTGGTGTAAAAACTATTTCATCTTTTTGTCCTGTAAGCACTTTAGTATAAAGCGCCATATGGTTTGACTTAAAAGTTAAAGACAGCTTATTTTAAGACTAAATTTCCATGTAATTATTATCTAAGCATACCTAGTTTGGAATACTTAATTGAATGCTGTCAATGGAACAAGGTAGTCCAGTCTAAAAATTTGGAATTGCTCCTTATTTAAATAGAATTGTTTAATTCTAATTCCAAGTAAATTTTTTTAAGAAACTCTACTTTAGTTTTTCTTAATCCACATTCGATTCGTTTAAGTTTAAATACAATTAGATAAATTATTGCATAGAAGTACTACCTACAATTTATTGTATTTATTTCTTTTAACAGTTTAGAAGAAATTAGTTATTACATAATCCTGTATACGTAATAAAAATAATTAACTTACCTTGCAACAATCTCCACTTTAGCACATCGTAAAGTAGTACAATGATTCTGCCTCCTATTTTATACATGTATGTTAAATGTAGGTAAACATTCACCTAATACAGTCTCAATGTGGTTCTCATTATTTTCCCAAAGTATCAGCACACCGTAAATCCTTTTTCGTGTAAACATCATTAAGGTTTTTGCTGCGATGTAAGGAGTTCAGCAGAAACTACTTTCAATCTTGCAAACATACAAGGAAAATCGACTCTTAAGTAGTTATCCTGGTTATCAAGGGTGACTTTTGTTTGGTTATTTACTCTCAAAAGTTAAGTAAAGAGTACAAAATTATTATTAATTACGTTTCTTTGTTGTTAAAATGATCTGAATATAAGAACTTAAAATTGGAACGAAGCTTTTCTATTCCATTAAAATCTCTCATACGTGATTTTTTGCTAACAAAAGTATGAAAAGTAATACATTATTTAGTATACTTTATACTATTGTATATATTTTTTATATATTTCTACCCTCATGCGCATGTTCACGAGCACCTAAAAAGGCGTAAACTACAAAGTATTATGTGAGTTTATATACTTCAACCACCTCCAATCTACAAGTCACATTCACCATTTAAGTCAATCTTAAATTAAAGCTCAGAAATCGCTTCACATCCAGCGTAAAGCAGTAATAAGCTTTATATGAGCTATTTTCCAGCGTCCGACAGTAGCTGAAGTTGTTTGCTACGCCCTCATGAATGGAGGGAGGCTTTAGGTTGATCAATAAACGGCACAGAACAGCATCCCTTCGTACACAATACTTCAACCAATGCTATTTACACCGCTATTTACCTACGATTTTCTGCCTAAACACTGACCAAAAATAAGTTAAGTTTACCACAATTAGAATTATTTATCTGGGTTAAATGTTGCATATTATATTTATGTGTTTTATGCGCAAAAAAATTTTTTTTCTGATAATTTTCACCAAATAAATATTATTGTTTGCTTCTGTTTTCCTGATTTCAAATGGTAAATATTGTGAATTGTTCCTTGTTTTTGGGTGAGGTCATGTAGAGGGTTACTAGGTCGAAATCCCGGGGTAGCTATTCTCCCACCAATAGACGTCGTCCTGGACCACCACGTGATTTTCCGCAGCATCCCTTCCTTTTATCCCGCGCTCGGGAAGCTTACAGTTCGCGTTGCGAGTCATCCAACAACGTAAAGCTCAAAACCATTCAACAAACTACAATTTGTCCGTGAACACAATTCTAATTTGGTGCTAAAGTGAACGGGTTGTACAGAAAAAAATCGAAAAATCCTCAATTCCTCATAATAAGCGAAAGTAACGTCCATACAAGCAGAATGTAAACGCCCCTCTGTACCACATCAAAAAACAATCGCTTCCTTCACTTCCTCCCCTCATAATCCTCGTCGTTCTAATGTACCGAAATTGACTCACCCTTGTTTAGAAAATCATAAGAGTTCCTCCGACCACTAGCATCGACATGTTTTTAAATAATGTGATAAGCGCAACGAATTAAAAACCAAATTCAAGCATAGTTTGTTAATTAATACAAAAAGTTCGGATTGTATATTTTTGGAGGGAGTTGCAGTTTTTATTTTCGGCTTTTCAAGGGTTAATTATACATAATTAAAGAATGGTTGGCGGTGGTGAAGTCAAGGTTGCTACTGTTGAGGTGGAGTCTGTCGACAACATGGCGACACTTCCGGTATCTCGTTCACACGGCGGAAACGATTCCGCCGCTGACAAAAATTGTTCTGGGAACAAAGAAATGGAACTCAAGTATGTCCAGCCAAAACCTGATAAAAGGTATACCATATAATTGTCTCAGTGTTTTTTTTTTGTTTCTTTTCAACCGTATATTTCATACAGAAATTTGACACCTAAAGATCTCTTTGTTTTTGGAATTATGTACCACTTCTGATACAGCTGAAAAAAATTTAAAATGTCCATATTTAAGATACCATCACATTCGAAAAAATTCTGAAAAATGCCAGCTTTATTGTCTGGAAATAATTGTGCACTGTCTACTTTTTTTTCCACCTTTTAAGCTTGTAGGAAATACAGATTATGCTTGGAACAAATTGACAAGCTGTTAACCAGAAGATGACAAGTAGAAAGATTAAAATCAGCTGCTTTTAAAAAGGGTTCTTATATGTGAATGAACTCAAATGATTAAAAAAAAACTTCCTGTCAGAATTACTTAATATCTTTAAACAAAGAAATGTTCCTTCCGTGCGTTAAAAATGTTAAATTTGTTCCTCTACTGGAAATATTACAATGATGTAAATATCACGTTATTATCATACAAAATTTGAATTGAAATATAGTTTATAAAAAGAATACCTACACAATACATTCCTGACTTTTATTGTAGTACGGATATCGGTTGTATAATTATACATTTCTATCCAATTCATTCACAATCAAAGAACTGTTAAGATAAAATGTTAATTAATTTTAATTAAAGTATTAATGAAATTGCCTCTTTAATTGCTATAGGTATAATAACAAAATTGAATGGAAGTGGTTGTAAATTAATTTATAACTTTTATTTCAATCGCTCTAGATTAAAATTTATTCGGAAGAAAAGCTTGAGGTTTCCAAAAATCATAATTTGAAATTTCAGAAATTTTATTATAATTCCTAGCATCCTTAAACATTCTTTTTTTTTGTTATAATGGGCATCTTCTTCTGAATTTGCATAGGATAACAATCGATTAAGGATTTTTTTCCCTATACATATTTTACATATTTTTTGCACTTCTACTAACTTTAGTCCCTTATAACACTTTTAGTCACTAGGGCTTAAATTTAAATTTTTAATCCCTTAGGATTAAATTTACGTTGCTTCGTATTTTTTGGACAGGATTTTATTGTTGTTGCCGAAATGCCGACACGTCAACCATAAATTTAGAATTATTTTACATGCAAATATGTAAATGCTTCGGAAGTGCAAAAAATAGCATATAGCATATGCTTCAGGACTAAAATGATATTTTTAAAAACACTCATTTTAGTTTAGAAATTAAGAGCAAAAAACTCGGGGAGTGATTCTACTCGAAAAGTTAATGTGGCAAGTTCCTATAACATTTTCCCGAAAGCTCATTAATATTGGGATTACAAGGCCCCGAAGGTTTTTTTTTAATAAATTTTTTCCAATAACTTTTTTCTAAATTTTGATGATGCCCGATTGTAGAGCATCGAAAAATCTTCAAAAAAGATCCTCTTGTTGAATATCGATGAAACGAGTAGTTTTCGAGAAAAACGCGTCTGTTTAATGCTTGCTTTGTTAATCTTGAAAATGAACTGTAGTTATAGTTGGTATTCATTTAAGGCGTTTTTCTCGAGAACGACTCGTTTTATCGTGATGCAGCGAGAGGATCTTTTCTGAAGATTTTTCTATGTTCTTCAATCGGGCGTCGTCAAAATTTAGAAAAAGTGCCTAACAAAAAAGTTGTGGGTCTTTACCCAAAGGTCAACGTCAGTTTCGACTCTTTGACACTGGGGGATTTACCTCAATTTTGGTGCAAGAATACAAATAAACATTAGCGATAAGTGTGCCAAATTTGAAACGAATCGGTACACTAGAAAAAAGTTACTGGAAAAAATTGATTTAAAAAAACAAACTTTTAGGCCCTATAACCCCAAGATTAATGAGCTTTCGGAAAAATGTTATAGGAACTTGTCACATTAATTTTTCAAGTAGAATCACCCCCCGAGTGTTTTGCTCCTAATTTCCGGACACCCTGTATAATATACTATTATTTAATAAAAGCTCATACTATAATGTCCTTAAATTGTTTCATTTACGTTACAACCACAAGCTGTTTCCCTAAAATAAAAATATTTTCCTAAATTGAAGTCATATTAATGCCTTTAAAACTCTGTTTCTGTTTTGTAAATGCACCATTTTTGTAGATTTCAAAAATTATATTATTATAAAATGTTTGATTATCAAATAATAAGGATGCATTTAGAATCAAAAATGTTAAAGGATAAAATACTGTTTTAAAAATGCGTTGGATGAACAAAAATAAAATGTGCTCAACAGGTGCACCTACACTTTATTCGTTAATTGGATTGGATTGAGTAAAAATTAATCAAAACTTCCTGATACTTATAAGAAAAGTTTCCTAAAACTTATATTATTTCCTTTATTGTGTAACTTAAACATAACCAATCAACGACCTGGAAAAATTGTGTTAGTGTGAAAACTTTGAAAGTTCATTTATCCATCGTTTATTTTCATGCGGCTCCACACATCCTGTAATTATTCCCTATTCATAAAACAAACAAAATTGTAGGAGGGGTTCCACACTACAGACAACATTTACCATGAAGTTAAAACAGAATTCGACCTACTCCCGAATTTTGCGCCATTTATTTATAGACAATTTAGTTGGGTTGTGTGTTAGTAAATGTGTGTGAGAGTTTCTCTTGTGATATGATAAATTTGAATAAAACTGAAAAAATGGATCGGATTTTTTGTGTTTCCGCTAAAGCCCAGTATGTATAATGCACACTAAATCTATCGAACTAATTAATTGCGTTATGTTGAGTGACAGTTTGATATTTCTGAGTTATAATGGACACGGTTACGGAAACGAGTTTCTGCATTATAAATGTCTGTAATGTTTAGATTTAGAAGTGTTAATTGACGTAATTATTGTACAATAAAACGTAAATAAATTGTTTTTTTAAGCGATTCGAAAACTATGTTCATGGTTTATTTACAGCTTTGTAATTATAGTGTTAATTTATGAACTTACATTGAATTGATTATTTTATTATTTACTACTAAGAAAGCGAACGAATCTTTTTGGACATAAAGTATTTTTTCCGTAATCTTATAGACTTCAGAAATGAACGTATTTAATTAAAATAGTTTTTGCAACATTCGAAACGCGATTAGTTTCTCTCTCATGCACATAATTCGAACAATATATAAATATTGCATACCACATTTTAATGTCTGTTTTTATTCATCAATAGCCTTTATTTATTTTAAATCGACCTTCGCTTTTAGTTTGGTCGATGAAGTAAACTTTAAAATAGTTTGGAATGGCCAAGTCACTATTAAGAAAGTCTTTTCTATATTTACTGATTATGCCATTATTGTGACAATGCTATTAATAAAGTAATAACAAAGTTTAATTGTCTTTGAATAAATATGTTCTTGAATTTATAATATACAGAAATTTAATTTTTGATTTCATGCAAAATAGGTGCAAATATATTCAAAATATATTAGTTAACTTTTGAATAAAGGGTCTATTCTGTAAGCAAAATGTTAAATTTTAACGTCGGCTAAACAGGAAAACAAGGAGAGAATTTAATAAGTTAAAAAGAGACCAAAAAAATAAACAGGTGTTAAAATTTAACATTTTGCTTACAGAATAGACCCTTAAACGTGTTAAAATTCTTTTTAATTTCCGCATGTGTAAATTATACTAATACAGTTTACTTAATTTTAAGTTTACTAAACATTATTGATTTTTCTAATACTGAAAATAAGAATGGAGGAAAAAATAGAAAAAATATTTAAAAATTAACGTTGTAGTTCCTCAAAATGGTTTCGATTTTATTCTAAACATAATCTTACCCGGCAATAAATTTTAATATTATAATATTTAATAATAATAATAAATATTAAGTAGTAGAATTTTCGAAAAACGATAATTACTCTTAAAAATTTACTCAAAATGAACTCTTCTTTCACCTCCCTATTTAATTTTTTACCTTATGGGGCAATTTTTCAGAAAAAAATTGAATAGAATTATGAACAACCATGAAATTTAACAAAAATGTAGATGTAACTTTTATACGGTTACGAATTAAAAAAAAAGTAACTAAACCTTTCTGATAGGTAATTTAATGTAGAAAAGAAATTAATTTAACTATTTTTTTGTTAAACCAACAGCTTTGCTGAAAATTGCACTTTTATAGAACAAAATTTGTAATCTGAAAAATACCTTTTTAAATATTAAACTGATGATTGCTCGACAACTAACCTGGGTTGGGGGTAAAAAATGTATACAGGGTCTATGTGAGATACTCTCAAGAATGACCCCCTAAGAGATTTCACATTACTCCTGGGACATCCTGTATATGTTTAATTGTTTATGTACAAGAGTTAAGAATTTTATTAAACAAATATTATAACGACTGCTTTCATAAAATTTGAAAATTGTACTGTTAATGATGTATGTCAATATTTAATCAATTTCGACTGAATTATCTAATAATATTGAAAGAAGAATATCTATTAATTAACTAAAGAATGCTGTACTTTACTCTCATTATACAGGGTGTCCGGAAGTTAGGAGCAAAAAACTCGGGGGGTTGATTCTACTTGAAAAATTAATGTGACAAGTTCCTATAACATTTTTCCGAAAGCTCATTAATATTGGGGTTACAGGGCCTTAAAGTTTGTTTTTTTAAATCAATTTTCTCCAGTAACTTTTTTTCTAGTGTATCGATTCGTTTAAAATTTGGCACACTTATCACTAATGTTTATTTGTATTCTTGCACCAAATTTGAGGTAAATCCCCCAGTGTCAAAGAGTCGAAACTGACGTTGACCTTTGGATAAAGACCCAGAACTTTTTCTAAACTTTGATGGCGCCCGAATAAAGAGCCACGAAAAATCTTCAAAAAAGTTCAGCTTACTGCATCACGATAAAATGAGTCCTTAAAAAATTTGCTTGCATTAAATGAATACCAACTACTTAACTTACTTAGAGCGCGTTTTTTTCGAAAACTACTCGTCTTATCGTTATTCAACAAGAGGATCTTTTTTGAAGATTTTTCGATGCTCTTCAATCGCGCATCATCAAAATTTAGAAAAAAGTTATTGGAAAAAATTGATTTAAAAAGAAACTTTGGGGCCTTGTAACCCCAATATTAATGAACTTTCGGAAAAATTTTATAGGAACTCGTCACATTAACTTTTCGAGTAGAATCACTCCCCGAGTTTTTTGCTCCTAATTTCCGGACACCCTGTATTTTTTAGTACCAAGTACAGAGGATTTTTTTAAATTTTGGACGAAAGTTCTGTTTTATTTACTAAAGCTACAATTCGAGTATTGGAAAGTACAATTATTATTAAATATTCCTGTGCTTATGGTTGGCTCAACTACAACTAATTTTTTTTAATTCAATTTTAAGCTTATTGACGACACATTTTCAAAATCGAAGCTCCTTTAGCACAGGCGCACGATATTTTTTGAAAAATAACTCAGAAAGTTTTGCAAATTTAAAAATTTTCGCTTTTCTTTGCATTATTCGCACAACAGGTGAAAGAATTCCAACACAATTTTCAGCTAAACTGAAATTCAGCTAAGTACTTTTCAACGTACTTTGATTTAGGTACAAATAGGATAAAAAATTAAGTAGATTACATTTTCATAGATTTTCTATATTACCAATAAATACGGCTCTGTTTTAAAAATGTTTTTAGTTTTTCGTCTTTTACGACGTCGGTTTGTCTTTGCTTTGTATATTATAAAACCTCAGTAATGATTAGAAACATTGATGCGATTAAATCAAAAGCCATGGTTAACTTTTTAATATATTCGATTTCGTCAGTAGCAGAATAGCTTATTTCTAGCTCTATTTTGTAAAAATAAATTGTTCATTATTTCGAGAACTTCTGAGCTAAGGTTGCAGCACTACTTTCTCTTTATTTACTGGATGCCTGTAATTATTAGGTCTAGTCTAAGAATTCTAAGAAGATATCGAATAATTTGTAAAACCTTCCTTGAAACATTTTAGCAACATTCTGTACTACTCTCTTTGTAGATAGACCAACTTTGTTTCTTCATATTAGAGGCAAATTATTTTAATATCGCTGCTAATTCTGGGATAAGATTTCTTTTCGGTTAGCAGTTAATTTCTTTCACTACAAAACTGCTAATATTTGCTTTTTGTATATTATTTCATCGATTTAGCGATTTGGAAGGGAATTTCTTCAACCTAATATTCGATGACTGTACTTAAATTTTCTTTGGCAGAATTAATACTCTTCCAATATATTCCTCTAGCACGCCATATTCAAATATTTGGCGTGGAACAGGGATATAACCTGACTATAGAACAAAACAAAGGCAAAATGAATTAATATTTTATCTGCTATTAAATAATGACTAGCAACAAATAGGTGAATAATTTAGTTAAAAAAATACATTTAGCACCCGTAGTCGCTTAGAAATATTCAATTTTGTAAGATTTATTTTTACATAATTTTAAAATTTGATACGGCCTATAAAATAGAAATAGAATTCGTGTAACCAATCTAAAAATATTGAACAATAATATAGTGGACCAACACCTTACTTACTATAAAATATTAAACAGAAAAAAATCTATCTATAAAAATGAGACTACAGAATTAAAAGTTAAGTAAATTAGTTGAATACGAAGTAAGTAGATAAACTTCTAACTTAGGTATTGTTTAGCTGACCTTTATTTTGCAATTATTATAGGAGAATTAAAAACTTGATAAACAATGACGAAGTTTAAAAAAACTGTTACGTGATACACAATTAACATGAAAAGAGCAAAAAATTATAATATACCTAATAGCTCAGGATGATTGGCACGACAATGTAGGTGTTTGTAGTTTTTTATTGAATTTTTTTAATAAGCTATAAAATAATTAATTACAGTTTTCCAATAACTTAACCTACAAGTTACTTACTTTTTTATGATATTACGTCAATAGTAATCAAGACTAGCCGTTAATATTTGAATTATTTTCAGTAGACATCTCATCATGCTCTCCCTCTCTCTTGCTCTCAAGGAAGGCGAACGTGAGGGAGAGACAGAGATGTCGTCTCCTGAAAATAATTCTGCTATACTCTTAAACTCTTTAAAAATATAAGACAATTTTTTATAGTGCCGCAAAAAATGGAAATGGGAAATTGTCTTTAATTTTGAATTTACTATTAAAAGATATTTTAGCTCTACACGATTTATTATTTAGTTTATAATATGTAAAATGTTAACTCCTCTTTTTGTGAAAAATCCCCATAAAATACAACTTAAGATGACTGTGTAAACAGATTATATTTAAACTATTTTATATTCATCGTACATTGTTATAATTTCAATATACCTAGAATTGTCTAAATCAATCATAGACATTATTGAACTTGTCCCCTTTATGTCAGGTGTACATACCCACAGGATATGAATGAATTGCAACATACATACGTACATACTTAAACTCTTTTTTATAAGTAATAAACTACATAATACCTACGTTATTTAAATTTATGCACGACCTCCAACGCACAAGACTATAAACTTCTAAGTACTCTACTTCTATTTTCAGAACCTCCCTATTTATAATCATGAGTTTCGTGTATGCGAAACTTTTGATTGTAATCTGTGTGGCGTACGTGATCTCCGACGTAGTAACCCACAACATCCCCCTTTATTACTATGAAGGTTTCTTCACGTATCTCTACGGTATGAGCATACTGTTTCTGCTGTATGTGTTCTGTTTCCTGCTGCAAGAAAGCACGTGCTGCTCGGGTAATGAAAATAAAAAAGTAGTAAAGCCACCCAAGCAGAAGACGAAAGAAAAGGAGAAAGAGAAGAAAAAGGAGGAGGAAAAGAAAAAGAAGGAGGAGAAAGAGCGTCAGAAGAAGGAGAAAAAAGACAAAGAGAAGGAAAAGGAGAAGGATAAGAGCAAGGATAAAGACAAAAAGGATAAGAAGCAAGAAAAGGTAAATTCTCGCTTTTGTATACTTTGTGTTCACTTAGGTACAAAAAATTACTGCAAAATTTCAATTACAAAATGAAATAATGCTCAAGACAAAACTACCTAAGTACACATATTTCATTTTGTAATCCTTAGGACAATATACATAACTTCTAATATAACAGCATAGGAACTTGGGGTGGTTTAATTTTTTCTTTAATTACATTTATAACTTTTTTAATTTTCTTTTTGTTTACTTATAATTTACTGTCTAATTTATTTATAATTTGCTTTCTGTTTGATTAATGTTAAGTTTTTGAGTTTATTTTTGTTGTTGAGCATGTTGTGCGTGTAGAGGGAGAGATTTCCACGCAAGATGCGTGACGTGGTCCAGCAGCGGGCAACTTCCCCAACTCACCAGGTGAGCGAAGGTTGGTGCCTATTTCTCATTCCTTCTTTTCCATTTTTCCTTCACCCAAATCAATCATAATAAATCGACACATGAAGTTATATTTTAATCATGAAAAGTTGCTAAAAGGACATACCATAAGTAAAATGAAAATTCGTAAAATAGTGAAATTGTTCGAAATTTTAACATGCGATTTTTTTAATTCGTCAAGAAAAGATGAAAATTCTTGTACGAATTTTAGTTTAATACATTGAACTAAAAACTAGATTTTTTTAATTAATTGAACGAGTTTTTAAAAATATAACTTCATGTAATTGGTGTTCAACAGTCGAAAAATACTTAGGTGTAAGGAGGTATAAAAGGTTTCATTATTTTTGTTCTGTTTAATTTTTGCCAACATAAATCCTTCAAAACTTAGGATGATGTGAATTTCCTGTTAGATTACAAAGCTTGTAACTTTGCCACAGCTCTTTCTACAATCTTTGTAATTAAAATTTGCTTTCAATTAACAATACAACACCTAACATATCTAATTGGATCAGTGTGCCACCTGCATTTTTTCAACTTTAACTTTAATATCCAAATCAAATTTACATATAAAACTAATCTGTTCCAATTTGCACTTGAGGTTCTGGCGAGACATAAGTAAAGAAGCAATAATTTCCTAACGATTTTGTAAATGGAGAACAGCAATAAAAATAATCATTTCAGCGGCTTGCGTTAATCAGAATCCAATAAAAACAGCCGGGTGGCAGCTGCAATTCAAACAAGTAAATTAGTAATATCTGCAGTTACAATTTCAGATTTTATGGGGCATGTTAAAGAGATTTTTTGAACCCCCGTTTCAACAATAAATTTGCAGCTTGCAGCTTATTTTCTTTAAGCTATTTTAATAGATTATGTGAATAATTGAGGGAACAATTTCATTTCTATTAGTAAACTCTCTGGATATATTTGAGTGGAGGTTTGAAAGAAATTTAATTTAATAAATTTTTAATTAGTTCGAAATTCTTATTTTGTGGAAAAATTCTTTTGGGCCCAAATAATTGTGTCACATGCGAATTATTTTATTTTTTGTACTTGTCTTTATTTTGAAATTATTTTATCTGAATCCAAAGCCATATTTACTATTTTTTTATCACATCCCAAATAAAGTCTAGACATTTTAAAAAATGAAAAAGTTTATAGTTAATTAATAATTATTTTTTGACTAAATTGTATACAGGGTGATCCAGGTTAAACGTCATTAATTTTGGGAGGTGATAGAGCATCAAGAAAAAAGTAGACTTTCATTAAAAAACTTTGCTCAAAGATGTTTTATAACAAAGATACAGGGTGTCAAAATTTGAAATAAAAACGCGTTTGGTTAACATAACTTCTAAACCACTCGATCGATTTTCATTAAATTTCGTACACAGAGTAATGTAGTACATTTATAAGTAATGCTGGGGTTCATTTATAAAAAAAATCTCCAGTGGCGTAGATACTGAGGGACCATTCCACTTTTTCCCTCCAATTTTCGACGGCACTGGATATATTTCAAGGAAAATTTTTGGATTTTTGTTTAATTTAAAGAAAATAGTTACTCTTGAAAAATCTTAATTTAAGGTTTTGTTTTTGAGATATTTGAGTTTAAAGGTTTGGAAATACATCAAATGCTGTGCTGAATTAAAGAAAATTTCGGGTAGGCCTGGAAAATCCGGAAAATCGCCTCAAGTCTTACCAGCGATTAATTCCGTGGCTAAAAGAGCTCGAAAATGTATCGAAGCCTATTTTGAGAACTTACTCGAATTTTTTTTAGTTCAGAGCAGCATTTGAGGTTGTGGTTCCAAACTGTCGAACTCAAATATCTTAAAAACCAAGCCTAACCTAAATTAAAATTTTTCAAGAATAACTATATTCTCTAAATTGAACAGACAATCCAAAAATTTAATTTTCTTCGCAATATATCCAGTGACGTCAAAGATTGGAAGGGAAAAGTGGAACGGTCCCCCAGTATCTACGCTACAGGAAATTTTTTTTATAAATGAACCCCATCATTATCTAAAAATGTACTACTAAGGTTTCGTTGTTGGGATATTTGAGTTTGAAGATTGGGAAACAACATCAAATGCAGTGCTGAATTAAAAAAAATTTCGCTTAGGCTTGGAAAATCCGGAAAATTGCCATCAAGTCTTGGCAGCGATTAATTCCGTGGCTAAAAGAGTTCGACAATGTATCGAAGCCTATTTTGAGAACTTATTCGAATTTTTCTTTAATTCAGGACATTTGATGTGTTTCCAAACCTTCACACTCAAATATCTCAAAAGCGAAACCTTAAATTAAAATTTTTCAAGAGTAACTATTTTCTCTAAATTGAACAGACAATCTAAAAATTGAATTTTCTTCGCAATATTACCAGTGGCGTCGAAGATTGGAGGGGAAAAGTGAAACGGAATTTTTTATAAATGAACACAATCATCATCTAGAAATGTACTACATTACTCTGTATGCGAAATTTAATGGAAATCGATCGAATGGTTTAGAAGTTATGTTAAGAAAACGAGTTTTTATTTTAAACTTTGACACCCTGTATCTTTGTTATAAAACATTTTTGAGCAAAGTTTTTTAATAAAAGTCTACTTTTTTCTTGATGCTCTATTACCTCCCAAAATTAATGACGTTTAACTTGGACCACCCTATTTAAAAACTCAAATACATTTTAAATTTTTGAAAAATTTCAATTTATTTGACAACGACGTTTTCCAAAAATTACCCCTGTATTTTATCATTAAATAGAATATCTTTCTACAGTTTATGGTACATAAAGCTCATTATGTATACAGGGTGTCCCACAAAACTCCATGCTATGACCCTAATTCCTAGAATATTTCATATTCGGAGCTAAAGGCATATTTTGTGTAGGTACTTTTTGTATACATATTAAAACTTATGAAGATATAAAATAAACAAAGTGCCACCAAAAATGTTCAATAATGAATCTCATTCTACTGGGTGTGTAAGAAATATACGGTTGCTGTTGTGCAGCAGATTCTTAGATCAAACATAAATTCAGGGTGATTCAAAATTCGATGTAGATATTTTAAAGACGTATTGTTGGGATCAAAATAAGACTTTTTTCAAATAAATATGTGTCCTAAATGCACCTCCTTTGAGCTACAGCCACTGTAAGTTACGTATAAAAAAACGATTATTTAAAATTGTGACTACAATAACGGATCAAATTTTCTGAAAATTCGCATGCCCTCGTTTTTTTAAGCACTCTATTTTTTGCTTCAAAAATTATGTAAACCCAGTTTTGGGGGAGTTGGAGGGGGTCCACACTTTTATGTAGCTCGGAGGGGGTGCATTTTAGGACACATGTTTATTTGAAAAAAGTCTTATTTTGATCCCAACAATACGCCCTTAAAATATCTACATCGAATTTTGAATCACCCCGTATAAGAGTTTTTTTATGATTTATGCAGACACCAGACACGGTTTAATGTTGAACATTTTACCACTCTCAGAATTTCTTAAATTTTAAAAGTTAAATTTTCAATTTGCTTGCAAAAGTACATTTAAGAAACTAAGATGCAGTGAAAATTTGCTTTTACAAATTTTAATATAAATAAATAAATCTGCAATATTGTAACATACACTGTAATCGATGGAGTAGAAAATTCAATTAGCCTTAGAATTATTTTTTAGGAGTATGAATTTTGTTATATGAGACAATTTCTAAATACATAAAAAAGATATTCTTGTCGGTAGCTGAAATAAAATGTGCATGTCTATATCCGTTTATGCGATAGATGGAATTTTTTACGTGCACATTCCAATATTACGAACCATATAATAAAATAAAAATTACATTGAAGTTTATTATGTTTTCAATACGCTTACGCCAAACCATAACCATTGTTAAGGTTTTAAGGCTTGGCTACTTTTAAATGAAATTAAATTGGTTACATTTCAGTACCACATTTTTTTATATAAAACCACATTATACTTTTATATCGATAATAATAATATTATGTTGTCATTTTATCGATATATGTACTCCAGAAATTTCAAAGTTGTTAATATGTATTTAAAAAAAATGTTTTAATATTGAAAGAAAAAGTACTTATATTTTTTGGATTGGGACTACATAGTTATAATTTTGGATAAGTTTTGCAAAATATTACTCCTTATCTGAAAAAATATTTGAAAATATCTCGTTAAAATTCTTTGCCATGTTATAAACTAATATATATATCTTGTAGACCTCAAGGAATAAGATGAGATTCAAGAAAATGTAGCTTCATACGTTGAAGTTTCTCATGTTACCATTTACCATCTAAATTCTTTATAGTTCTCATTTTTTTATTCATAAGAAAATGTCCAAATTTTAAGAATGATATGCAAATGTTTCGGTACCTATCTTAACCTTAATCAGAAGACATCTTGCAGGACCCCAAGAACTGTTAAGTTCATTCGTGTACATAATGAGCTTCAGCTTCTTTCTTGCTGACTGAAGGTGATACAGAAAAACTAGAATTATATTTGGATTTTCATGTAAACTTCAACTTAAGTAACCAAATTTTATGCAGAGGGCAAAAACTGTGTTATGCAGTGTTACCGTGTTATTCACTTAAAACATATTTTAACTAAAATGCGCTTAGACTGTGACTTATTCAATTAGAAAGGCATAAACACTGTTACAATCTAAGGGTATATTTAGTTAAAATGCATTTTAAATTCTTAGGCATTTTACGGCTAATGTTCTAGACGATTTTAATAATTTTAAATATAGCCAGTTGCTACTAGTTTACTGCTTTTCCAGAGTGGTGTGAACAGAAAAATTCGCATCATCTTCTAGTACTGCTGCAAGTATGTTTAAAAAAACGCAGTCGCAGACCCCCCATATATATACCCTAAGTAACAAAGTTCAAACTTATGTATAGTACACGCACAACCATGACGCACTTTCTCATATTATTTCATTTTTTTTATCCATCTTATTCTTACTTTTATTTGGTTTTGTGGGGGTAGAGCACCTACCGGCGCAACTCAGAAGGGGTGGTTGACGCTGGCCTGGCAGCAGTGCCGGTGCCTGTCGCCGAGATCTCACAATCTCAAGCCCCTGTTGTCTCGCAGGAACAAACTCCTGCAGCTGCTGTTCCGGTACCGCCTCCACCAGCCCCTCAAGCTGTCGTCGTCGCCGTTGCACCGCCTTCTAACAACACTGGCGGAGATGTGGAGGCCGGCACCGTCGTGAAAGCTAAGAGCAAGAGGAAGACCACACAAAATGATCACAGTCATGGTAGTTTCTTCTTGAGAATTGGTGCTATTGGTGAGTTGTATTGATGGTGCTACTTTGATGAAAACATAACGAATTGTTTGATGATGCAGCTTTCGGATTGGGCACGATGATTTATAATGGATTAGAATTTGGAGCGTTCTTTGAAGTACCGTTTACTTCGCCGTGTTATATGATCCTTCGTGGAGTTAATCCTGTGCTCCAAATGATCTTTACCTTCATGCAAATGTACTTTATATTTATGAACTCTAGGGTAAGTTTTATTGAAAAACCACAATACAATAATGCTAGTTAAAACATTTTATATAACAGTACTTCAAACCTGAAATAATCGTTTAAGATATCTACAATTCATATTGCTTATGATGTGTTATTATATTCGTCACTTATTATTATTTTTTTATCATTTTCAGTTAAATATCCACCGATTTAAAGTAATAGCACGTTTTGGTCTGATGCATGTTGTTGCCACAAACATTTGCGTATGGATTCGAACTTTAGTTCTTGAATACCTTAAAGAACTTACTAATTATTATAACAGGAGGCTATTGAACGATTCGTTACCTACTGAGATGGCACCTTTTGCAGGTAGGTAGTTTTACTGTCGCTAATTTTGTTGAATTAAAATTTGCTAATTGTGTTTGTCCAAAAAAATATGGGATTAATGATTAATATAAATACTACTTAACTAAAATACTAGAAATGTAGGTTGAGTATGTCCTATTATTTTATTTGCTTATTCAAATAAAAAATTAGTGTATTGCAATTTTGAACAATAATTTTTAAGTCTGATGGAAAATTAAAATGTGGGATACTTTTTTTCCATCAGGCTTAATTTTTACACAAAACTAATGTAAAAGAATAAAATTAAGGTAAATTTAACGTAAGAGCCCCGAACTCAATCACTGCAGCAGAAAATTGACATTTTGATCTTTCATCAACCAATTTACTGTGTTTACGAAGCTTGAAATGCGTGCCCGAATTATTTTTAATTGAAGGTCATTAGTATCACCTTAAATTGCGTTAGTAGTCGTCTCGAGCTACTTAAACGTAAATATATTGAAATATAGCTTAATGATAGTTTTCCTTATGAAATAATTTCAAATTTTAGTGTCTAGAATAAACTAAATTATTGAAGATTAAAAAGATAATGATTGTAATTACAAATTTCTAAAAAGCAGAACTCATAAATTTAATACAGATATAGTTAAACCGAGTTTTCTCGCAAAGTTAATAATTTGTTTCTGCAATTAAACTATTGAGCAATTAACGATTGTCAGAATGAACAAATTTGCAAAAAAATATTTTTTTCTTGAAATTTGATTGGTTCTGAGTGGTTTGTAACTGTTGCAGGACCAAACCTAACATGATACCTACTACATTAGCAGCCAATCAATTTTATGTATTTTTAATTTTCTGGCACTTTTTATTAGCAAATCACAAGAAAGTCTGTTTATTTTTCTAAATTTTATGTCAATTATAAGGACACAAAATCTAGAATTTAACAAACTTTCAAGGGAGTTTGCAGTAGGTAATAAAATTCGGGAATTTCCAGGATATTTCTTAGGAAAAGTAGAAAAGTGTTCACTTTTCCAAATTTTCGAAGAATTTTAATTCTTTTGAATTTTCCAGTAAAACTAACTTAATACTTAGTAAAAAAGTAAACTGAAAAAAACTAAGTATTCATTTTTCGAAATTTTATGTCAATTTCAAGGACAAAAATTTAACAAACTTTTAAGTGAGTTTATAAGTAGGCATAAAATCCGAAATTTTCGAGAGATTTTTATTCTGTTTGAATTTTCTAGGAAAACTAACTCGGTCCTTTGCAAAAAAGAAAAACAGCAAGGAAAACTGTTCATTTTTTGAAATTTTATGTCAATTCTAAGGACACAGTCTAAAATTGTAGAAACTTTTAGGTGCGTTTATAAATAGGCATAAAATCCGAAATTTTCCAGGGATTTTCATTCTGTTTGAATTTTCAACTAAAACTAACTCGCTTCTTAGCAAAAAAGAAAAACGGCAAGAAAACTGTTCATTTTTCGAAATTTTATGTCAATTTTAAGGACAGTCTAAAATTGTACAAACTTTTAGGTGAGTTTATAAATAGGCATAAAATCCGAAATTTTCAAGGGGTTTTTATTCTGTTTGAATTTTCTAATAAAACTAATACAGTCTAAAATTGTATAAACTATTAGGTGAGTTTATAAATAGGCATAAAATCCGAAATTTTCGAGGAATTTTTATTCTGTTTGAATTTTCTAGTAAAACTCACTCGGTTCTTAGTAAAAAACAAAAACAGCAAGGAAAACTGGTTATTTTTCGAAATTTTATGTCACTTTTAAGAAGATAGTCTAAAACAGTAAACTTTACGTGAGTTTATAAGTACGCATAAAATTCATAATTTTCCAGGAATTTTTATTCTGTTTGAATTATCTAGTAAATCTGGGAAAACTGTTTATTTTTCGAAATTTTAAGTCAATTTTAAGGACACAGTCTAAAATTGTACAAACTTTTAAGTGAGTTTATAAGTAGGCATAAAATCCGAAATTTTCGAGGGATTTTTATTCTGTTTGAGTTTTCTAGTACAACTAACTCGGTTCTTAGCAAAAAAGAAAAACGGCAAGGAAAAACTGTTCATTTTTCAAAATTTTATGTCAATTTTAAGAACAATCTAAAATGGTACAAACTTTTAAGTGAGTTTATAAGTAGGCATAAAATCCGAAATTTTCGATGGATTTTTATTTTGTTTGAATTTTCTAGTAAAACTAACTCGGTTCTTAGTAAAAAAGAAAAACAGCAAGGAAAACTGTTCATTTTTCAAAATTTTATGTTTATTTTAAGGACACAGTCTAAAATTGTAGAAACTTTTAAGTGAGTTTATAACTAGGCATAAAATCCGAAATTTTCGAGGGATTTTTATTCTATTTGAATTTTCTAATAAAACTAATACAGTTCTTAGTAAAAAAGAAAAGTAGCAAGGAAAACTGTTCATTTTTCGAAATTTTATGTCAATTTTATGGACACAGTCTAAAATTGTCGAAACTTTTAAGTGAGTTTATAACTAGGCATAAAATCCGAAATTTTCGAGGGATTTTTTTTCTATTTGAATTTTCTAATAAAACTAATTCAGTTCTTAGTAAAAAAGAAAAGTAGCAAGGAAAACTGTTCATTTTTCGAAATTTTATGTCAATTTTATGGACACAGTCTAAAATTGTCGAAACTTTTAAGTGAGTTTATAACTAGGCATAAAATCCGAAATTTTCGAGGGATTTTTATTCCGTTTGAATTTTCTAATGAAACTAATTCAGTTATTAATAAAAAAGAAAAGCAGCAAGGAAAACTGTTCAATTTTAAGGACACAAATTATGTTATTTTTATTATTAAATTAATATTGAAATAAAAAGTTTCTTTCTAAAATATCTAAATAAATATGTTACGTAAAACTTTTCCAAAAAAACGAATAGGGTTTATTAAATCTAGGAAACAGTATCCATTAAATATCTATGAGATAAAAAAAATATATTCAAATGAAAAAAGCTCAGGATTAGCACTCAGCAAGCACTTTTAAAGGAGCAAGTTGTAAAATATGTACAGGTATCTTATACACATAAATTAGTTGCATTCGTTTAATAAAATTATGCTATTCACAAAAATCTCGATAGAAGGTAAAAAACACACTAGAATTATGAAGTTTTTGCATTGTTTTTACAATTATTATCACTGCATTTGTATATATATATTGGCAAATATTGAATTTATTCTTGTTATTGTTGTTGTATCTGCTAAATAATGCTGTAAATATTCTAAGCTTCCCCTGTACAAATTACAGAAAGTATCAAATCGCACACATTGCGAAATGCAAACACAATCCTCGGCACTCACTTAGCTGTGCCCGATGTGATAAAATCCACCGCTTCCAGCGCTATCACTGCTATACCAACAGCAAGTTCGACTTTTCGAAATCTAATTCGATCTACAGCTCATACAACAGCTTCTACTTTACGCAGTGTTGCCACCACACTACCTACTACAACTAGCACCAGACGTAAGTCTCTTAACAGTCCCCTTTCTTCGTCACTCTGTACTCAATATGCATGCTTGTGGCATTTTAATCCTATTAACTTCACTAACCTACTAACGATTGGTTTCTTTGTTTGAATTGGAAGATGTGTTCACTACAACTACAAGAGCAGTGCCAACAAACATGTGGAGAATGTTTCATACTAATCCACCTACAACTACAACTCCAACTACCACAACTTTGAGTACCACAGTGGCCAAAGTTTGGAGAGCATTTACTAGCACTCTTCCCACAACTACCACCACTTCCACCACCTCTGCTCATTACAGAAATTTTCACGACTTTCGAGGTTTTAATAACTATATATCTAACGACGTAGCTCGTGGTATGTGGTAGAGCACGTTTATTAGTAAATAATTATTCCTTGCTTGCCTTATTAACAAAACAAATTTGAGTTTGGATCTTATAGTACAGTCAATAGTGCTGAAAAAAATAGTGGAAGCTCTTTTATTTGTGGAATGCGTAGGGGGTCGACTCTAAGTGTAAACCCAAGTTTCGGGTTTGGGGTTTGCCGCTTCATTCAACTAAGGGTTCAAACAATATTTTCGAAATTCCTCGTTTTTGGTTGATGTCATGAAAAACTACATTAGAGCAACTTTGTAGATAATAAAATTTACTATATTTTTTTACCATGATCTCAAATTTAAATGGTGGAAAGTTGAAGAGTTTTGAGTCAATCTAGCTCGATTGTGCTCAATCTTATGAAAAAAATCGATCATAACTTTAGTAATATTAGTGCAACGTCAAAAAACTATTAACACAAATTCTATTTTCTACAAATTGTCCTGAAATATTTTCGTGGGATCAATCAGAAGCGAGAAATTTGAAAAAACTGTTAGCGTCCTTATTTTCATGATGACGCTTAAAGCTGCACACCCTCGAACTTGACACTTGAATTTAGACTCAGAGCTTGATCCCAGGAATAAAATTGCTTTCATTTTTGCAAAGTTAAACTCCAGATTGACTGTACTACTAAAAATTAACAATTAAATTAATTTTGTAATTCCTGATTTTAGTTGCTGAGGAATCTGGTTTGACTCAAGAATTCGCCAATAACAATGCCACAGAATTGATCGATGATATTATTCCGCAAGCTTTGAGATCGTACAACTTCAGTGCTAATATTACAGATAGTTGTGGAAGGGTGAATATAATGGGAAGTATTGTTCAAGATTCAGCTCCATATTTGTTTCCGTTCATTATTGAATACTCACTGATTGGTGCCGCTGTTATTTACGTCATGTGGAAGCATATTGGACGAAATCCAAGGTAAGGAAAGGGTTTTAAAAGTGGGAAGGGATACTCATATAATAAATTTCCATTTTTTGTAATATGGTCATTTATCATGTCTTTGTTAAAGCATAAAAATAGAAAATAGTTCAGTAGACTTACGAACTTGTGATATTTTATCTCTTGTAAACTTTTGTTCCCGTAAAAAATTGCGTAGTTGTTATCTAAAAAATTTATTATAAATGGACCTAAAAGTATCAGTCTTGGTCTTATATTTTATTGCCAGAGCCCCAGAGCGGGCGGTTTTTTTAAACATTCTTATATAAGTTAATTATATAATATCGACAATCTAAGTCCCTAGTCTTTACAGTATTATTTAATAATGTCTACAAGTTTTCTTCACATTGGGAATTCTTTCCGACTAAACTAAAAGAAACTCATATTTCAATTATAAAACTCCCTCTTACCTCTTTTTTAGACACGTTACTCAAGAGGATTTGGAACACAGATTGGAGGTAATGTTGTCTCGTCGTGCTGTAGCTATGGCGCATGTACAACAAGGTCGCGTCGATTGCGTGGGTGCTTCTAAAGGTCTCTTCTTCGGATTATTGATGCTGGTTGGCTCCCTCATATGTTTGATTCTATTCTTCGTGCTCATCCACCATCCCGACTTTGGTCTTCTAGCTATTTATCTTGCGGACGTCTCGCACTGTGTTCTAATGGTGCTCAGCATTATTGCTATTATTGTTGGATTTATAAGGTAAGTTTGAATTTGGAGAGGTTTTGAGGATTTTGAATTGATGTCTTGTTTTCACTTTATTATTTTTTCAATGATTGGTGGAAAGCACCATTCTTTAAAACTATTTTTTTTATTTAATCAAAATGTTTTCTTAAAAAATTAAGATATTTTGTATTATTATTATTATTATTCATAACACTCATATTTATTTCGTCTAATAAAACTAACGCTTTAATTTGATACTATTAAATATTTTCATTGTAAACATTTATATACAGGGTGTCCCAGTTTATATCGTTAGGATTTCACCAGTCGATAGTTTAGCGAAAATTAAAGGTGGTTTGTCTAATAAACTATGGTCGAATGTTGCTTTGTTTTTGACGTACAGGCCATTAAAGAGAATAAATTATTTTAAATAATTTACTATAAATCAATAACAAAAAAAGTTAGGCTTCTGAAATTTTGCATAGATCTTTTTTTTGTATTCTCTTATTAATAGTGGTTGCAATTATTTTATTTAGAAGACAGAGGCGTGCGTACGGGTTTCTTCAAAAACATTTTATTGAATAAAACGTACGCCACTGGTTTTTTTTGCAGCACCAATATGCAGAGAGTATTTTCCATTCAATTTAGAAATTTTTTTGTATCTTATAATTTTTTGATAACTTAACTAAAAATAACCTAATAGTACAGTAAATAAGGGAGAAAAAAAGGTTTCAAACAGACTTTTTTTACCCTACAGTCAATTTTTGTAGAATCTTCTAGAGGGTCACCCTGAAAGTTTAAAACTGAGTTTGTGTATTCGTAGACCCCGCCCTTCCTTCACCAGCCCTCAATTAAGGGTTGGATTTTTTAGTTTATTGAATAACTTTTTTCCTATTAAATTTTCGAAAAAAAGAGTCAGTACAAAGTTGTAAAGAAAAATATTTCCTACAACTTATCTTTTAAAGTTTTTTTGATATTGTCGATATTTAAAAAGTTATTCAACAAATAAGTTGAAAATTTTGGGGAAAGAGTAGTAAGTAGTAGTAGTAAGTAGTACCTAACTAGAGAAAAATTTCCCTAAAATTTGCAACTTATTTGTTGAATATCTTTTTAAATATTGACAATATCAAAAAAATATTAAAAGGAAAGTTGTAGGAAATATTTTTCTCTACAACTTTGTACTGATGCTTTTTTCGGAAATCTAATAGGGAAGAACCTCTTTAATAAATAAGAAAAAAAAGTTAAGTTATCAAAAAATTGTAAGATACAAAAATGTTTCTAAATTGAATGGAAAATACTCTCTCCATATTGGTGCCGCAAAAAAAAACCAATGGTGTACGTTTTATTCAATAAAATGTTTTTGCAGAAACGCATACGCACGCCTCTGTGTTCTAAATAAAATAATTGCACCCACTATTAATAAAAGAATACAAAAAAAAAGATCTTTGCAAAATTTCAGAAGACTAACTTTTTTTGTTATTGATTTATAGCAAATTATTTAAAATAATTTATTTTCTTTAATGCCCTGTACATCAAAAAGGAAGCAACATTCGACCATAGTTTATTAGACAAACCACCTTTAATTTTCGCTAAACTATCGACTGGTGAAATCCTGACGATATAAACTGGTACATAAATTTTGATTTAATTTTGTTGCTTCCCATTTTTTCGTTGCTTGTCCGCCGCTCTCATCTCATTCACAAACTGACACAACACACCACAGAATGCACCTGAAGTCATCCAACATAAATTGCAGGGTACAATCACTCAAGTTCAAAACTGAAGAACAAAGCGACCTCAATGATATTCTACTGCGCGTATCCGCATTTGGCTTGTTCACTTATGCCGTCTTCAGTGTCATCGCTGGACATTTGAATGCATTCACCAAAGAGCCGAATTTACTAGTTATGGTCACTGGAGTCCTGTCAGTAGTTCAGGTAAAACCAAGCGGATTTCTTGTAGTTTATGTGCTTAATTTTTGTTTACTTCTCAGGTGATTCTGCAATTGCTGTTCATTGCGGATGTTTCACGTCGCCGAGTTCACCTTCCGGAGCACGATCGTTCTAAACCAGGCAGACAAGTGGTAACATTCTTGCTAATTTGCAACGTTACCATGTGGATAATCTACACGTTCGAAACACAAAAAGTTGAGGCAAATCCGGTGCAGTTAGAGTTTTATGGGTTTTTGGCTTGGGCTATTGTTCAGCGTATTACATTACCACTTTGCATTTTCCATCGTTTCCACTCGGCAGTGACACTAGCCGAAATATGGAAAACTAGCTACAAAGCACGTCTTGAATAAATCGCATATAGTCACTAGATTAGTTATAATATTTATTAAAGAGAACGAAGGGAAATCATGACTGGAGCTCTGATTTTCTGTTCAATTACAATAATTGTAAAAATATAATAAGGGATGATATTAATTATTACCAAGTCTGATATGTTTGCTCATTATATCAGTAGAGGAGACGCGACGACTTTAATTGTTGAATTTTATTTTATTGTTTTATTTTTATTTTTGTATTTTATATGTAGAATATTTTATTTTCCTGTTGTTATAAGTTTTGTCATATATCCAAAAAGCTAATCGTTAATTTGTCATAATATGGTAAAACTTTATTATCCCAACAGTTCAATAGATAAAACCTACACTCTATTTGTTTAAGACTGAAGAAACTAGTCAACAAAGTTTAACGCATTTTACTTAAGAACTTTTGAGAGCAAATTAACAACTTAAATCTGTTGAAACTGTAGGTACTTATACGCACACATTTCTATAGAAATTAACTGTAACTGTAAGAATAATTTCATAGATAAAACTTAGATTTTGCTACAACATGATAAACAATAAATATCCATCCTCCATTATATTAAATATAGCATCAGTGTTTCAATACCATACATTATTGATAATATTATCGTATCTGATGTAAACTCAATGTTAGAATAGTTTTGTTTATTATTAAGTAACAATAAATTGGTTTTGTTAAACGCGAGACTTAAATTTATTGTCACGTAGTAAAAGAAAAGTATCCATACACGTTTACTTTGCGAACCAAAAAAGCATGATCTCAAATTTACCACAAAACATGTGTGAATGTAAACTATGCATTTTTGGGTCATAGAGTATGTCCAACATTTTTTTCTATAACAATAAAGTTTATTGAGCGCTACTTAAAGATTGAAATGTAGATGATAGTTAAATGTTGGTAAATGTGTGTATATAAAATTCATCAAATCATGTTAATGGAAACTTGATGTGATTTGTTCGAAGAAACTGGTATCAATTGTACAAATAACACTTATTATTATTGTCAAAAATGCATTTTCTTTTTTAAAAAAACTTTTATACTTCAACTTACACCACCATTAAAATCACACTGTTAGTATTACCCAATTACCTACGATATAGACGGTAAATGTACTGCTTGTAATTTTTGTGGACCACCAAACTACCGAGTAAACAAACCCAAGAGACTTGAACCTACCCAAAATTGTTAATTTTTGGAATAATTTAGTAATTCATAAATTAGTTATTTTTCTTATTTTATACAACCTACTTAAGACATAATTTAAGGCAAGCTACTGACCAAAAAATTTTGGTACAATTCAAAGATCAAACTGATTAGAAAAATCATTAATTTATGATGTTTACTTATTAAATCGTCAAAGATGCTATTGGTACCTGTATAGATTTTTTACCTTTGTTCAATATAGAGGTAAAAATTGACATCATGGTTCAACCAACAGCATTACATAATATACTTAATCGTTAATAAAATGTGATTCCATTACGAATGTAATAAAATTTAGTATGTAAGTATAATATAAAAATCATCGTTCTCATAACAAAACTTTAACTGTATACATTAATTGTCTTGTGAGAATATGTGTTGAAATTATTATCATAAGAGGAAATATATTATATGATATTAATACAGAAAACATAATTAATATTATAAGTAATGTTATAGAGTATAGAATGGTATGGACAAGAAAATTCAGTCATTTTATATAATATGTTTTAATTCACCTCAAACCTGTCTGTCGTATAATTTCCATTGTTCATTTGAATTTCATCAAACAAATTAAACATAAATAATATATGATAGATTCAAGTTGAAACTTTGTGTCTGTGTAGAATTTAAATTATGCTCAAATGTCCAAGTAAGTCGATAAAATGTTTTGACTACTATTGTTGTAGATGGGCTTGAATCGTACTCAACACTGCCGTTTTCTCTAAATGTTCGACGTATTCATTCATCAACATACATACCAAAAATCATGCGTTTTAATAAGCAGCTTGTGTGATTAGTTTAAAAATTCAAATCATTTTTAATACAAATCTTCTTACATTTGATATTTTAGTATGTTGTGTGTAATTTATTGTAATAATTAAAATAAAACTGTAGAATAATCAGACATTTTATTAAAATTTACATTGTTTATTTATTTAGACTAATAAAATTATGAAAGTATATACTTAGGTTTATATTTTGTAGATACTTTGGAAATTGTTTTTGGTGAGTACAAAACAAATTTATTCTAACGTTTGTTAAATTTGGGTTTCTATTTTGTTTTAAAAAATTTCCAATTTTTTTGTTTCTACAAATTTGTACAAAAACGACCATATGAAATAATAAAACAAAATTTTAAACCTGACATCGGTCAGGTAAGCAAACATTATTTGAAAATAAACAAAAAATATCAGTTTCAAGAAGCTTTCAGGAATTCCACATTTTCTAAAGTGTTTAGTTTAGAATCGAATATTTATTATAAATAAATGGAAGGTATGTATTATTTTTAATTTTAAGAATTTTCTCTTAATCTAGTAGATAAATATCTGATGTGTCCAACACATGACTTTCTTATACATTACCATAATGCAGTTTTAATCTTTGGAAAATACTGAAGGGGTAGCCAATAATCACATGCAATCAACATTCAATACGTTATTAATATAAAATCACATTTATTTATTATTATTGTTTTCGTTAAAATAAAAAAAAAATAATGGTCCTTCTGGGGTTCGAAACCCGCGACCTTCCGTTAGGCAGTCAAGTCCCTTTAGTCACTAGTCTATCTCGGCTGTCGGATTTCGGATTCAACGCGCACTATGAGAAATATAGGGTGGTCCAGGTTAAACGTCATTAATTTTTGGATTGTCTGTTCAATTTAGAGGAAATAGTTACTCTTGAAAATTTTTTATTTAAGGTTTCGCTTTTGAGATATTTGAGTTTGAAGGTTTGGAAACACAACATCAAATGCTATGCTGAATTAAAGAAAATTTTGAATACGTTCTCAAAATAGGCTTTGATACATTTTCGAGCTTTTTTAGTCACGGAATTAATCGCTGCCAAGACTTGATGGCAATTTTCCGGATTTTTCAGACCTAACCGAAATTTTCTTTAATTCAGTACAGCATTTTATATTGTGTTTCCAAACTTTCAAACTCAAATACCCCAAAAATGAACCCTTAAATTAAAATTTGTAAAGAGTAACTATTTACTCGAAATTAAACATACAATCCAAAAATTGTATTTTCCACGCAATATCTCCAGTGGCGTCAAAAATTGGAGGGAAAAGTGGAATGGCCCCCAGTATCTACGCCACTGGAGATTTTTTTTATAAATGAACCCCATCATTATCTTGAAATGTACTACATTACTCTGTGTGCGAAATTTAATGGAAATCGTTCCAGTGGTTTAGAAGTTATGTTAAGAAAACGAGTTTTTATTTTAAACTTTGACACCCTGTATCTTTGTTATAAAACATTTTTGAGCAAAGTTTTTTAATATAAGTCTACTTTTTTCATGATGCTCTATCACTTCCCAAAATTAATGACGTTCAACCTGGACCACCCTGTACAAGAGTTTTTAGAATACCTATCTCGTTTTTTTTTATTTTTTTGACGGAATTTCAAAAAAAAGTTCAAACAAAATTTGTTCAAAATTTAATTCTAAATCAATATTGAAGAATAAAAAAATCTCATAAATTGTTTATTTTTCAAGATATTCCTAAAAAACCTAAAAATGTCTTCAGGTAACTGTCACTTGTTTTGATGCTAGATGAAAAACATTGAATGTGGCACCCACAATTTTGTTCAAACTCGTAAATATGAAATTTGAATCAAATCCGATAAGTCGTTTTTGAGTTATGGTGGATACAGACAGACAGACACACACACACACAGACAGACATCATAGCGAAAATGTTCAGAATGGATTCAGGGGCCTTCAAAACATGTAAATCCATCAAAATCTCGAAGTCGAAAAAAATCACGATTACTATACTTCCTTATACTTCGTATAAGAAAGTAAAAATGTGTGAAATTGGTACCTATTTGTAAGAAGCAAGCTACCAGTCGATTAACGTCATTACTGCATTTAAAATAAAAAATACTCTAATTTGATTGATTGTTTACCAAGTTAGACCTGTCGACATACAATCAAATTAACTTACATACAGGGTGTCCACTTAGTGCGCGGGTCTTCCATATCTCCTTTATTATAAAATGCCAGCAAAAAAAATTCAAGAACAAATATGCTTTATTTCTGCATGTGCATAACTTAAAAATATATTCCACTATACAGAGCGTTCAGTTTTTGCTGGGCGCATACCAACTTTCTTATTTTAAATGGAACACTATATATTTTTACATTTTTGGATTCCCCGTTTAATTCAAACTACAAAAATATTAAGTTTGTATGTAGGTACCTAAAATTAATAGTTTTCTATTTTTTGGATATTTTCATAAATTTTCACGGATATGGACTTTAATAAAAATATTAATATCTTAACAAACTCACAGTGATAACTTTATTTTTATAAATGGAACCCCCTGTATATTTTTATAGTACGTTATAGAAAATCCTTCACTAATTTAGCTCACGCTAGAATGGGGATTTCAACTACTGCAGTAAGAATTATGTTAACTTTAGTGTTTTCATTGCTGATTTCATTTTATCGGGAAGTTCTCTCATGATTTACGCTACCAGTAGGTTGAAACCTTTCTTTTAGCTTTTAAAACAATCCTCACGGGGATACCTTCTATTGGCATATCTTTCAACATACATACGGGAAGACAATAGACAATTTCTATCTCACTCTCCTAATAAATACAGCAACTTTTATAATAATTAATAGTTATGATATGCTATATGCCCATAAAATAATGACCAAAGCAATCTTATTACTTTCTTATACGTAGTATAAGGAAGTATTGTAATCGTGATTTTTTTCGACTTCGAGATTTTGATGGATTTACACGTTTTGAGGGCCCCTGAATCCATTTTGACCATTTTCGCCATGATGTCTGTCTGTCTGTGTGTCTGTCTGTCTGTCTGTATCCACCATAACTCAAAAATGAGTTATCGGATTTGATTCAAATTTCATATTTAAGAGTTTGAACAAATTTGTGGGTGCCACATTCAATGTTTTTCATCTAGCACCAAAACAAGTGACAGTTACCTGATGACATTTTTAGGTTTTTTAGGAATATCTTGAAAAATAAACAATTTACGAGATTTTTTTATTCTTTAACATTGACTTAGAATTAAATTTTGAACAAATTTTGTTTAAACCATTTTTTTAAATTCCGTCAAAAAAATTTCAAAAAAATGAGATATTCTTAAAACACTTATATTTCTCATAGTGCGCCTTGAATCCGACTAGTAGATAGACGAGTGAGTTTGGGACTTGCCTGCCAAACGGGAGGTCGCCGGTTCGAATCCCAGAAGGACCATTATTTTTTATTTTTTTGTATTTTACTGGTTTCTATGGTACCGAAAACAATAATAATAAATAAATAAATGTGATTTTATACAGGGTGATTCAAAATTCGATGTAGATATTTTAAGGACGTATTGTTGGGATCAAAATAAGACTTTTTTTTCAAATAAACATGTGTCCTAAAATGCACCCCCTCCGAGCTACAGCCACTGTAAGTTGCGTAAAAAAAACGATTATTTAAAATTGTGACCACAATAACGGATCAAATCTTCTGAAAATTGGCATGCCCCCCTTTTTTTAGCCACTCTATTTATTTTTTGCTTCAAAAATTATGTAAACCCAGTTTTGGGGAAGGTTGGAGGGGGTGCATTTTAGGACACATGTTTATTTGAAAAAAAAGTGTTATTTTGATCCCAACAATCGGGGTGATTCTATAACATTTTAATGACCGTGACTATGTAACCACTGTGGGTGTTGCTACGGTACGACGTTTTTGATTGGTAATTGTCATAGCAACAACCACAGTAGTTAATAAACACGGTGGTTAGAAACTTACAGAATCGCACCGAATACGTCCTTAAAATATCTACATCGAATTTTTTAAGTGAGTAATAGGTCAAAAATCTAAATTAAACACATTTTTGTCGTAAAATTCGGTTATAATGAGTGGGACAAGGACAGATTTATGCGTATTGCAATAAGTACGACAGAGACTATTTGAAAATTGCTGGAAACCCTCAAAATTTTTACAAGAAATTTAACTTAATTTCTTTAGGAAAAGTGATTATTGTGATACTATCCGTATAAGAAAGTCATGTGTTGGGCACATCAGATATTTTTTTTTATTTTTGCAACTCGAATATTTAAAATAAAATAAAATCTATTAAGGTAAGGTATAGGTATAAAAATGATAGAGAATCTAATTCTATATAACGTAGTATAAAAATATACAGGGAGTTCCATTTGAAAAAATAAAGTTATCACTGTTTGAAATACATATGTAATATTTACGAATAAATTACAAACACCCTGTATAAGCTATTTGCACTAAAAATACATCAAAATGTTCCCTGGACTTTGCTTTTATCATTTTAGTTTTGCTTTTTTTGAAAAGACTGTGAATCTGTTAAGATATTAATATTTTTGTAAAAGTCCATATCCGTGAAAATTTTTGAAAAAATCCAAAAAAATGGAAAACTATTAATTTTAGGTACCTACATACAAACTTAATATTTTTGTAGTTTGAATTAAACGGGGCATCCAAAAATGTAAAAATATATAGTGTTCCATTTAAAATAAGAAAGTTGGTGTGCGCCCAGCAAAAACAACGCTCTGTATACTGGAAAATATTTTTAAGTTATGCACATTCAGGAATAAAGCATATTTGTTCTTGAAATTTGTTTGCTAGCATTAATAATAAAGGAGATATGGAAGACCCGCGCACTAGGTGAACACCCTCTATTTACCCGTTAATTCATGTAGGTACATAGAAACGCTCTATCAGGACATACAAAAGTTCAGTTATTTCATTAAAACATCGAACAACGTAAAACACACTTTATTTATGGAACTTATCGAAACAACGAAAAATAACTAAATGAAATTTCAAAATTTCTGAAAACTAAACTCTTAAAACGAAACAGACTGACTCCACGACTCAAGTCCTCCAAGAATCGCTGTTCACTAACAAACAAGAACAACTAGAATTAATCATAAACAAATCATTTATGGAAACATTTGTGAATCTGTTGTTATTAAGAAGTAATCGGAGATGAGGTTGTCCAATATTACCGAGTTATCGCATCTGAAAAGTAGAGATATTTGATGGTTACTTAATAAGTATAGGTATAGATAAGATACTAGTTTTTTCTTACTTACTACGGTCTATAGAGATTTTAATTCGAAATGAATTTTCTACGGTCAATAGTACTAACTAACTTATAAAAATAGTAGAGAATTTACAAAATAGAATAGAAATGCGTATTTTTTAAATATTCTTACACTTTGTTTCCGTTTTTGGAGGTAGACCATCCATACTTCTTTACTGCATTAGTAAATGCATTTCTGTCTTCCGCAGTCGACAGCGGCTCTAACTTATGCAGTAGTTTCACTGATGCCAAATTCAATCTAACCACAGAAATATAATTTAATATAAACACTCAGAACATCATCTTTACACGCTTATATTACCTTAACCTGGCCAACAGAATGCGATTAATGCCTATTAGTTCTTTCATGATATGGTCGCTTCTATGGTCACAAACCACACAGCAGAAAAATGCATTCGAATTGTGGCTGTTATCTATGTATCCATGGCAAACAGAATGGTAAAATGTCTTGCATTTATTGCATTGAATGACTTCTCCCACTCCGACACCATTAATTGGCCATTTACATAATGTGCATTCATTTCCTTTAATTTCTGCATTTTCGTCTGCTAAAGACGGAGTATTGTAATCTTCGCTTGAACAACTACTATCTTAAGAAAGAAAAACCTTTACTAGTGATGCTTTGATTACTAAAAACTACTTAATTAATCACCTGTTTCTGTTACTGTTATATCGCTTACGTAGCATTTTTTTCTACGTTTCTGAAATGAAGAACTTTGGCCAGACGTTTTATTAGCATCCTCAGGTCGTATTACGCTCGGCAACTGTGACAATTTTGATGAATAACTATTCGATCTTTCAATCTCCTCTAAAGTTGTTTCTGCTGTCTCGGTGCTGCTGGATGCCTGTGAATCACCTTTGGACGCTTCAGTAATCTTTGGGGATGAGATGAGTGGTTTCTCTACGATATCCATTGGATTTGATGTTTCTTCTTCTACGTTAACTCGTAGACTAACGCCATCAGTGTTAGGCTTGAACTGTGAAAAAAATATTATTAGTATGCTAGCGTTTGGACAGCTGTAACTGGAAAGGTCAGTTTTCACATCTAGACACGCTTTTAAAATTTATTTATAAAAAAATTTTAAAGTGAGGGAGTAGACAATAGCAGAAATAGGGTATTTGGAAAGGGAAATAAAGAGCCACCCGGTGTACGTTACAACAATTTCACCTGAGATTTCCAGTATATGTCCCCCCTCTAACCAAGAGTAATTTACCAGTTACACCTGCTTATGTTTCAAAAATACTTATACAATTTCTCCTCTAGCTCTAACAGCAAGCCGATGATAGCCCGTATTTACAGCTGCTAAAGTTATAAGTGGCGGTAGAGTCGAGTTCATAGAGAGTGAGAGTGGCAGTAACGAAGGTTCAAATCCAGGTGGTTCATAGTCCTCAGGAGTACCTTAATAAATACATATTTTTTTAAACAGTAGGTATATAAGTACCTACTTTCGCCATCCACATGTCTTAAAATAGCCCCAAGCGACTAATTAATCACTAAATACAACAAATTATAAAATAAAATAATGTATTATTGTCCATGAAAATCGTCGTGTTGTTCACAAACCTTAAGAAAATATCTAGTTTTTACCCCATGTGGATGGTGAAATCCGCTCTCTTATGACTTGTATAAAAATATAAACACAAACTTACAGTCAAAATAAGCAAATTCCACCACAAGTTCTGTTTCATTTGCCAACTTGGGAAAGGTACCCAAACAATTCAAACTCTGCAGCAACTCAGAAGTTTGTTTTCTAATATCGTCAGACTTTAGCGTAGACTCGATGTTCTGGTCTAGATTATATTTTATAGAAAATTTGTAATATTCAACGATGTCTTTTGTTACATTGTCTTTCATTAACAAATGTATCTCTTTCAACTAAAATAAAGATATGTATTTGATGTTAAGATGGTACGCGAATACATCAGACTTACGAAGTTTTTGTCAAAAGCGTCGGTCAGTCCGTTTACCCAGCCGTGGTATTTTTGAATAATCGAATTTTTCGATTTGCGCTTAAACACTACAAATGGCACTTTTTCCATTTCCTTTTTAATAAAATCTTGTGGGTCCATAGTTATTCGCTGATAGAGAATGTTGAGCAAACAAATTCTCAGTGTAACTTTCATGTACTTGTTGGATAATGTATAGGATTTTACAGCATTGTTAACAACTGGTAAGCTCATTGTCTGCAAATATAACTATAACAGAAAAACACAATTGAAAATTACCATATACTTACCAAGTTAAGGGTTTTCAAAGCTTGGCAACTCATTTTGACCGTTTCAAATCAAACCACGCCACACTTCTTAAAAATGGAGCGGAAAAACAAATGAACGCCGCCGTGGTAAGGAAAAGAAGTACTAAGCAAATCAAATTATTGTAGAAAAATAGTGGTTGTAAACTAAATTTTGAAATAAATAGAGACAAAATAAACAAAACAAGTGTTTATCATTTCGACAATAACAGTTTGTTGCATAATAAACTAATCTAATGATTTTATATTATTTATTTTTATTTATCTGTGCACTAAATATGAATCTGACTAGTTTCTTTCAAATCGAAAATCGAATATAAAAATATAGCATGCCTTGAGCTTGAGCATCATTCAACCAACACAAAAAAATGTGATTCTTATTTAGGCGTCCGTATTGCAAAGTGTTTTGAATCAATTTGGATTCTATGAATATAAATTTACCTATACAAGTTTATTATTTTATCACAATTTAAGCGATATTGAATTTGAAAAATCTTGCTCTTCTTCTTCTAGTTTCGTTGTCGTGTGATTGTGGCTGCCACGTTTCACTGCTACCAACAAATATTACTTTCAAAATTTAAGTGAAATCAAATCCAGTGCTGTACGCAGTTTTTTTTTGGAGTTTTGGAAAAAATCTCTTTAAATTCATTTTGAATTGTATGTATGTACAAAGAAGTTTCAATTGTCATCATGAATATTTAAAAAAAAAAACTTAGAATATTCACCCTTATAACTATAAAACCGTTGAGTTATGCATCTCACAAATTTGCTTCTATTTCCTATAGTTTTCCACAATATTCAACAGACACATTTCCAAACAGATCCGTCCAGTATATTGTCGAGTAAATTTATTGTCGTAGTTTGAAAAACCATTGATGAGTTAATTAATTTAAAAAAACAATACAGGGTGTTCCAGGTTTAACGTCATTAATTTTGGGAGGTGATAGAGCATCAAGAAAAAAGTAGACTTTTATTAAAAAACTTTGCTCAAAAATGTTTTATAACAAAGATACAGGGTGTCAAAGTTTAAAATAAAAACTCGTTTTCTTAACATAACTTCTAAACCATTCTATCGATTTCCATTAAATTTCGCATGCAGAGTAATGTAGTACATTTCTAGATGATGATTGTGTACATTTATAAAAAAATTCTCCAGTAGCGTAGATACTGAGGGGACCGTTCCACTTTTCCCCTCCAGTCTTCGACGCCACTGGTAATATTGTGAAGAAAATTCAATTTTTGGATTGTATGTTCAATTTAGAGAAAATAGTTACTCTTGAGAATTTTTAATTTAAGGTTTCGCTTTTGAGATATTTGAGTTTGAATGTTTGGAAACACATCAAATGTCCTGAATTAAAGAAAATTTCGAATAATTTCTCAAAATAGGCTTCGATACATTGTCGAACTCTTTTAGCCACGGAATTAATCGCTGCCAAGACTTGATGGCAATTTTTCCATCCTAAGCGAAATTTTTTTTAATTCAGCTCTGCATTTGATGTTGTTTCCCAACCTTCAAACTCAAATATCCCAACAACGAAACCTTAAATTAAAATTTGTCAAGAGTAACTATTTTCTCTAAATTAAACAGACAATCCAAAAATTGAATTTTCCTCGCAATATATCCAGTGCCGCCGAAAAGTGGAATGGTCTCAGTATCTACGCCACTGGAGATTTTTTTTATAAATGAACCCCATCATTACTTAGAAATGTACTACATTACTCTGTGTGCGAAATTTAATGGAAATCGATCGAGTGGTTTACAAGTTATGTTAACAAAACGAGTTTTTATTTTAAACTTTGACACCCTGTATCTTTGTTATAAAACATTTTTGAGCAAAGTTTTTTAATGAAAGTCTACTTTTTTCTTGATGTTCTATCACCTCCTAAAATTAATGACGTTTAACCTGGACCCTGAACCACCCTGCATACAGGATGGTTCGAAAGTAAACTATTATAGACCATCAGTGGCAAGATATATCAATAAGGAACAAATTAGGGAAAACCGCATTTTTTCCTATATCATTTATTTCGGTGTAAAACGAAAATAACCAAGTTTAGTACAGTAAATAAGGAGAAAAAAGACCACAAATAGACTTTTTGTACCCTACAGCCAATTTTTATAGAATCTTGTAGAGGATCACCCTGTAAGTTTAAATGTGTCCTTATTGAGGTGATTCTTTCGCTATATTGTTTTTCATTTTTGTGAATGTAAAAAATTATTATATGGCAGAGAATTCGCTAAAAATGTTGGCGTTACATTTTATAATCGTAGAAATGAACTTTTTTGTTTTAGAGTTTGTAAAATTGCTATCACAGTCAAATATAAAAAAATATTGGCTTTAATTGTACATATTTGTAAATTTAAAGTTGGAAGACTTTGCAATCAGAAATTTTGGAATTAGAAATGTTTACTAAAAATCCAGAATAGTTCTCGATAAGATCGATTCTTCTATAACAAAAAAACCACAACATTTGTAGAAATAATATTTTAATTAATACTTATATACAACAACAATAAATATGGTTTAACTAGTTTCCGTACGAATTTCTTCACCATCACTAGCTAAAGTTTCCTCTGTACTTATATTCACCTCCTCTAATTTATGCGCAACATTTACAACAGGATCAATTTTAGCAGGTAGTAAATGCTTTATAGATTTAACAATAACGTTCTTATCCAGAAAACTAATTCCCTGATCTTGAAGACATTGAACATTCACACCCAATTTCGTTGCTATATTACTAGGAGGAAAAACAACATGTATACACTTTTGTATATACGGCACTAAGTCATCAGCAAAACACATGCACAATCTTGTAAAAGCATCTTTCGAATTAGCTGTAAACGCTTGCTGCTCCTGTCCATACAAAACTACCAAGGCCTCGGCAATGAACATCAGTGCGTCCTGTAAAACTGTTACAACGTTACTTACAATGGCTATAGGCGCACATAAACGCAATTCATTCAGAGCATTTAAAACATTGTTTAGAAAATCAGCTAGTGGATAAAATTCTAGGAGACTGTCTGGCGGCTGTAGTGGATCTTCGTGTTTTGTTTTCCAAGGTACGCTAGGGTGGTTTTTGTTTATTAACGTGAACCGTTCGATGTTACCCTCGAATTTCCTGAGGGCTTTTTCTACAGATATGTTGAAGTTTTTTGATATAGATGTGGTAAAAATTGGGATAAGTAACGAGCGGAAGTCACAACCCACTTTACTGAATGACAGTCCAAAGTACATACACTGCTCTAAAATGGACTCTATGGATGAGACACCGTTAGATAAGTCGTCTTCTAAGCTGGTTAAAAACTCCCAAATCTACAATAAATTATCTTAGTTGTAGAATATGCTAAAATATAATATAAAATATACTCTATCTTTAATCCAGCTATAGAATAGAATATTTTGGTTAATAGCTTGATTTTTTGACGAGCCCAAGGGATTATGTTCATCATCGTTGAAAATAGCTCGATATTGTGTTATTATATTAAATAAGTTTACTCTCGTTACTTCTATAGTTTTTGTTAAATGATGGTTAACTAAAAAAATACAAATATAGTAAACGCTTTGCTTTATGATATAAATTTTTTACAAATTTCTTACCATTATCTTTAGGAATGGCATCTAAGCACACTTTCAACCAAGCATACCGTGTTTGTAAAAACTTAATACGCAACTCCGACTCAGTGAAAACTTCCATACGCCGTAAGTGTCCTACAATTTCCAAGCACTTCGGAAGAGTCAAATCTTGTCTTAGTTGGGACAGTAACTGATGCAACATTAACAACCACGCCTTGTTAACATCATTAACAATGCTCTAAAGTAACTAAAGATAAAAAACGAAATTCACTAAACTAATTATTTGTTACCTCAAAAATAGGAATATCTGTGTGTTTACTATGCAACTTTCTAACATACGCCGCTAGCTCCAAAGCATCCTCATACAATCCATCGTTAATAAACGAATTCATCAACTGAGGTAGCTCCAAAATTTCCAACAATTGTGCGTTTCGGGTTAAGGTTAGTGAGTTTAATTTTCGTAAATGATTTATACCGCTGGTTTTTTCACTAAACTCCATGCATTCGGTTTCGAATTTTGGTATATCCAAGAGTAATTCATCAAGTTTAGTTTCAATTGTGTTGAACTGGCTGAATAATTGTCTGGAACATTCTGATGTGTCGATGAATGTTCGATAATTTGTAACCGCTAATTCCTGCGTTTGTTCGTGGATTGTATGTTTCTTGTCTTGCAAACGTGCAGGTTCTTTTGTTAAATCTTCCACTTTGTACGTGCCCAATTTCGATAAATAGTCTTTGAAGTTAGAGTTGCTATTCCAGTTATCTGAACACAACTTAGTTATACGAAAACATTCTGTATTATTTGTGATTTACTCACCAGGTAAACCTGAAGGAAACAGCAAATCAACTAGATGCTTTTGGTCAGAGGACATCTTCAAAATGCAGTACAAAATATTTTGTCATATACTTTCATTTGACGTGTTTTGACATAAGTTAGTGTGGTTATCTTTCTGCTTCTTCTTATAATCAACTAGCGTGTCATACCAACTGTAGACATTTTCATCTTTTTGAAGATTTAAATTTAATATTCATATTAAAATTTATATGCATTATTATGTATCAGTACTATCAGTGATGTAGTTGAAATATTATCATAGTCAGAGTTCTTATTGCGATTTTCAAAATTCTTTGGTGGCGCTAGCAAAACTGTCCTTTAGCTGCTACTTCTCATGTAACGCTGTTCATTTAAAAATTTGTAAACATTACTAACTTCGTAATAAATAATTTGCAGATAATTAAATAAGTAAATTGCATAAAAGCAGACGCAGGTACTGAGTAAATTTTGTAAATTTACGATATAATTAGGAATACACTTACAGTTTTTACATATTTTATTAAAGGTACGCAATACAAAGTTTGTAACATAACCTCTAAAACTAATCTTTCCTATTTGGTTTCAGGAATGCCTGCTGAAAACATACAGGTGCAAATACAGTATTCAGAAAAATACTGCGATGAAAATTATGAATATCGTCATGTCATCTTACCACCCGATTTAGCCAAATTGGTGCCACGTCCCCATTTAATGACTGAAACAGAATGGCGCAATATTGGGGTACAACAGAGTCCAAATTGGGTGCATTATATGCTGCACACCCCAGAACCTCACGTACTTCTCTTCCGAAGGGCTTTGCCGAGAAATTGAAAAGGATTTGTTAAGTTTTATTGTTTAACACAGGATGTGGGAATTATTTGTTTTATTTTTTTTATGCTTAAGTACCTAACTAAAAGTGTAAATATTTAATAGTAGGTACTTAATATTAGATGTATATGAAAGGGACTGGAGTTATTTTTTTATTGTACCGTTATATTATAAGTTATAAATATTGATAATGCATTTATTTTAATAATTTTCCTTAGATTTCCATATTTTATCCAAAATAAAATGAAATTTCTTGCAAGTTTTCATATTATAATAATTATTAAAGAATATTTTTGCTATTTTACGTAAATTTTAGGATAAATTCGAAAATAGTTGTGACTATGAGCCTTAAAATGGGATCTCTAATCTCTACTAAATACTGAAATTTGAAGTATAAATTTTTAATTAACTTTTTCGGGAGGATAACCTTTAAAGTTTGCTCAGGTCACGCACTAAAATAAACTAATAGAAAAACTTATTCTTTTATACTTTTATTAAGGACAGTACATTTTACATTCTATTTTTAATTACATGCGTTTTTTTCAGTACTACACTACTTTCTTGCTAGCTTGGTTTTCCCATACATGTTTTTTTGGTTTAGATTATTTTTGCCAATTTTCCTTAATTTTCGAGTTGCAGCAATTTCTGATTTGGACATTTTTCGTTTAACATCTTTCTTACTTGCTATTTTGGGTGTTGAAGGTATTTTTTGTTTAAAGTCGTATGCTTTAGCATTAGTGAAATTATTTATAGGACATGGTCGTTTTACAAAATCATCCAAATACGTCTGGAGGTTTTGCGTATTAACTTCTTCCCAATCAATTAAAGTAATTTCGTTTTGTTCCGGGGTACTCAAATTGTGCAAGGGAATTTTACGCGTTATTTTTTGCTTTTGGCTGTAGTTTGCAGCGGGTAATTTTGTATCACTGTGTAAGTTTGCGAGGGTTTTTGTGTTTGTTATACCAGAACGTGTTACATCTCCAGATGATTTATTCTTCTTCATGTAATTAATATTTTTAACAGCATAGTCAGATTTCATGGTTTTTTTCACAAATTGGTTGCTGGCTGCTGCTTCTCTCTTTCTATCAAGAATTTTGGTATTTAGTTGTTTTATGTAATTGCTAGTGGTTGGAGATATACAAGGATAACTCAAATTATCTTTGCTTGTAACTTGCGTTTGAATATTAACTGATTTCTTGAATTGGTCTGTTTTTTTCTCGTATGACATCATATCTCTGTAGTTTTTATTAGAATAAAACATACTCTTCATTATGACTGTTTTAGTATTAAACGGTTTTCTTATGATACTTTTACTTTTCATTTTATCTTTTTGTTGAGATTTCTGTACTTTATCAGACGATTTTAAAGCTGTCTCATGAACAACTTCAGGTTTATCCACGTCAACCTTCAACTTCTGTGTTTGCGTTTCAACAGCAGGAATAGCAGGATTTACTTCAGACATTATTTCACTAGGAATGTCTACAAGTTTTCATATTATAATAATTATCAAAGAATATTTTTGCTATTTTACGTAAATTTCAGGATAAATTTGACTTAGTATTGAAAATAGTTGTGACTATGAGCCTTAAATGGGATTTCGAATCTCTACTAAATACTGAAATTTGAAGTATAAATTTTTAATTAACTTTAACGGGAGGATAACCTTTAAAGTTTGCTCAGGTCACGCACTAAAATAAACTAATTAAAAAACTTATTCTTTTATACTTTTATTAAGGACAGTACATTTTACATTCTATTTTTAATTACATGCGTTTTTTTCTTCAGTACTACACTACTTTCTTGCTAGCTTGGTTTTCCCATACATGTTTTTTTAGTTTAGATTATTTTTACCAATTTTCCTTAATTTTCGAGTTGCAGCAATTTCTGATTTGGACATTTTTCGTTTAACATCTTTCTTACTTGCTATTTTGGGTGTTGAAGGTATTTTTTGTTTAAAGTCGTATGCTTTAGCATTAGTGAAATTATTTATAGGACAAGGTCGTTTTACAAAATCATCCAAATATGTCTGGAGGTTTTGCGTATTAACTTCTTCCCAATCAATTAAAGTAATTTCGTTTTGTTCCGGGGTACTCAAATCGTGCAAGGGAATTTTACGCGTTATTTTTTGCTTTTGGCTGTAGTTTGCAGCGGGTAATTTTGTATCACTGTGTAAGTTTGCGAGGGTTTTGGTGTTTGTTATACCAGAACGTGTTACATCTCCAGATGATTTATTCTTCTTCATGTAATAAATTTTTTTAACTGCATAGTCAGATTTCATGGTTTTTTTCACAAATTGGTTGCTTGCTGCTGCTTCTCTCTTTCTATCAAGAATTTTGGTATTTAGTTGTTTTATGTAATTGCTAGTGGTTGGAGATATACAAGAATAACTTAAACTATTTTTCCTTGTAACTTGCGTTTGAATTTTGACTGATTTCTTGAATTGGACTGTTTTTTCTCGTATGACATCATTTCCCTGTAGTTTTTATTAGAATAAAACATACTCTTCATTATGACTATTTTAGTATTAAACGGTTTTCTTATGATACTTTTACTTTTCATTTTATCTTTTTGTTGAGATTTCTGTACTTTATCAGACGATTTTAAAGATGTCTCATGAACAACTTCAGATTTATCCACGTCAACCTTCAACTTCTGTGTTTGCGTTTCAACAGCAGGAATAGCAGGATTTACTTCAGACATTATTTCACTAGGAATGTCTACAAGTTTTCATATTATAATAATTATCAAAGAATATTGTTGCTATTTTACGTAAATTTTAGGATAAATTCTACTTAGTATTGAAAATAGTTGTGACTATGAGCCTTAAAATGGGATCTCTATTCTCTACTAAATACTGAAATTTGAAGTATAAATTTTTAATTAACTTTAACGGGAGGTTAACTTTTAAAGTTTGCTCAGGTCACGCACTAAAATAAACTAATTAAAAAACTTATTCTTTTATACTTTTATTAAAGACAGTACATTTTACATTCTATTTTTAATTACATGCGTTTTTTTCAGTACTACACTACTTTCTTGCTAGCTTGGTTTTCCCATACATGTTTTTTTGGTTTAGATTATTTTTACCAATTTTCCTTAATTTTCGAGTTGCAGCAATTTCTGATTTGGACATTTTTCGTTTAACATCTTTCTTACTTGCTATTTTGGGTGTTGAAGGTATTTTTTGTTTAAAGTCGTATGCTTTAGCATTAGTGAAATTATTTATAGGACAAGGTCGTTTTACAAAATCATCCAAATACGTCTGGAGGTTTTGCGTATTAACTTCTTCCCAATCAATTAAAGTAATTTCGTTTTGTTCCGGGGTACTCAAATCGTGCAAGGGAATTTTACGCGTTATTTTTTGCTTTTGGCTGTAGTTTGCAGCGGGTAATTTTGTATCACTGTGTAAGTTTGCGAGAGTTTTTGTGTTTGTTATACCAGAACGTGTTACATCTCCAGATGATTTATTCTTCTTCATGTAATTAATTTTTTTAACAGCATAGTCAGATTTCATGGTTTTTTTCACAAATTGGTTGCTGGCTGCTGCTTCTCTCTTTCTATCAAGAATTTTGGTATTTAGTTGTTTTATGTAATTGCTAGTGGTTGGAGATATACAAGGATAACTCAAATTATCTTTGCTTGTAACTTGCGTTTGAATATTAACTGATTTCTTGAACTGGTCTGTTTTTTTCTCGTATGACATCATTTCCCTGTAGTTTTTATTAGAATAAAACATACTCTTCATTATGACTGTTTTAGTATTAAACGGTTTTCTTATGATACTTTTACTTTTCATTTTATCTTTTTGTTGAGATTTCTGTACTTTATCAGACGATTTTAAAGCTGTCTCTTGAACAACTTCAGATTTATCCACGTCAACCTTCAACTTCTGTGTTTGCGTTTCAACAGCAGGAATAGCAGGATTTACTTCAGACATTATTTCACTAGGAATGTCTACAAGTTTTCATATTATAATAATTATCAAAGAATATTGTTGCTATTTTACGTAAATTTTAGGATAAATTCTACTTAGTATTGAAAATAGTTGTGACTATGAGCCTTAAAATGGGATCTCTATTCTCTACTAAATACTGAAATTTGAAGTATAAATTTTTAATTAACTTTAACGGGAGGTTAACTTTTAAAGTTTGCTCAGGTCACGCACTAAAATAAACTAATAGAAAAACTTATTCTTTTATACTTTTATTAAGGACAGTACATTTTACATTCTATTTTTAATTACATGCGTTTTTTTCAGTACTACACTACTTTCTTGCTAGCTTGGTTTTCCCATACATGTTTTTTTGGTTTAGATTATTTTTGCCAATTTTCCTTAATTTTCGAGTTGCAGCAATTTCTGATTTGGACATTTTTCGTTTAACATCTTTCTTACTTGCTATTTTGGGTGTTGAAGGTATTTTTTGTTTAAAGTCGTATGCTTTAGCATTAGTGAAATTATTTATAGGACAAGGTCGTTTTACAAAATCATCCAAATACGTCTGGAGGTTTTGCGTATTAACTTCTTCCCAATCAATTAAAGTAATCTCGTTTTGTTCCGGGGTACTCAAATCGTGCAAGGGAATTTTACGCGTTATTTTTTGCTTTTGGCTGTAGTTTGCAGCGGGTAATTTTGTATCACTGTGTAAGTTTGCGAGGGTTTTGGTGTTTGTTATACCAGAACGTGTTACATCTCCAGATGATTTATTCTTCTTCATGTAATAAATTTTTTTAACTGCATAGTCAGATTTCATGGTTTTTTTCACAAATTGGTTGCTTGCTGCTGCTTCTCTCTTTCTATCAAGAATTTTGGTATTTAGTTGTTTTATGTAATTGCTAGTGGTTGGAGATATACAAGGATAACTTAAACTATTTTTGCTTGTAACTTGCGTTTGAATTTTGACTGATTTCTTGAATTGGACTGTTTTTTCTCGTATGACATCATTTCCCTGTAGTTTTTATTAGAATAAAACATACTCTTCATTATGACTATTTTAGTATTAAACGGTTTTCTTATGATACTTTTACTTTTCATTTTATCTTTTTGTTGAGATTTCTGTACTTTATCAGACGATTTTAAAGCTGTTTCATGAACAACTTCAGATTTATCCACGTCAACCTTCAACTTCTGTGTTTGCGTTTCAACAGCAGGAATAGCAGGATTTACTTCAGACATTATTTCACTAGGAATGTCTACAAGTTTTCATATTATAATAATTATCAAAGAATATTTTTGCTATTTTACGTAAATTTCAGGATAAATTTGACTTAGTATTGAAAATAGTTGTGACTATGAGCCTTAAATGGGATCTCTAATCTCTACTAAATACTGAAATTTGAAGTATAAATTTTTAATTAACTTTAACGGGAGGATAACCTTTAAAGTTTGCTCAGGTCACGCACTAAAATAAACTAATTAAAAAACTTATTCTTTTATACTTTTATTAAGGACAGTACATTTTACATTCTATTTTTAATTACATGCGTTTTTTTCTTCAGTACTACACTACTTTCTTGCTAGCTTGGTTTTCCCATACATGTTTTTTTGGTTTAGATTATTTTTACCAATTTTCCTTAATTTTCGAGTTGCAGCAATTTCTGATTTGGACATTTTTCGTTTAACATCTTTCTTACTTGCTATTTTGGGTGTTGAAGGTATTTTTTGTTTAAAGTCGTATGCTTTAGCATTAGTGAAATTATTTATAGGACAAGGTCGTTTTACAAAATCATCCAAATACGTCTGGAGGTTTTGCGTATTAACTTCTTCCCAATCAATTAAAGTAATTTCGTTTTGTTCCTGGGTACTCAAATCGTGCAAGGGAATTTTACGCGTTATTTTTTGCTTTTGGCTGTAGTTTGCAGCGGGTAATTTTGTATCACTGTGTAAGTTTGCGAGAGTTTTTGTGTTTGTTATACCAGAACGTGTTACATCTCCAGATAATTTATTCTTCTTCATGTAATTAATTTTTTTAACAGCATAGTCAGATTTCATGGTTTTTTTCACAAATTGGTTGCTGGCTGCTGCTTCTCTCTTTCTATCAAGAATTTTGGTATTTAGTTGTTTTATGTAATTGCTAGTGGTTGGAGATATACAAGGATAACTCAAATTATCTTTGCTTGTAACTTGCGTTTGAATATTAACTGATTTCTTGAACTGGTCTGTTTTTTTCTCGTATGACATCATTTCCCTCTAGTTTTTATTAGAATAAAACATACTCTTCATTATGACTATTTTAGTATTAAACGGTTTTCTTATGATACTTTTACTTTTCATTTTATCTTTTTGTTGAGATTTCTGTACTTTATCAGACGATTTTAAAGCTGTCTCATGAACAACTTCAGATTTATCCACGTCAACCTTCAACTTCTGTGTTTGCGTTTCAACAGCAGGAATAGCAGGATTTACTTCAGACATTATTTCACTAGGAATGTCTACAAGTTTTCATATTATAATAATTATCAAAGAATATTTTTGCTATTTTACGTAAATTTCAGGATAAATTTGACTTAGTATTGAAAATAGTTGTGACTATGAGCCTTAAATGGGATCTCTAATCTCTACTAAATACTGAAATTTGAAGTATAAATTTTTAATTAACTTTAACGGGAGGATAACCTTTAAAGTTTGCTCAGGTCACGCACTAAAATAAACTAATTAAAAAACTTATTCTTTTATACTTTTATTAAGGACAGTACATTTTACATTCTATTTTTAATTACATGCGTTTTTTTCAGTACTACACTACTTTCTTGCTAGCTTGGTTTTCCCATACATGTTTTTTTGGTTTAGATTATTTTTACCAATTTTCCTTAATTTTCGAGTTGCAGCAATTTCTGATTTGGACATTTTTCGTTTAACATCTTTCTTACTTGCTATTTTGGGTGTTGAAGGTATTTTTTGTTTAAAGTCGTATGCTTTAGCATTAGTGAAATTATTTATAGGACAAGGTCGTTTTACAAAATCATCCAAATACGTCTGGAGGTTTTGCGTATTAACTTCTTCCCAATCAATTAAAGTAATTTCGTTTTGTTCCGGGGTACTCAAATTGTGCAAGGGAATTTTACGCGTTATTTTTTGCTTTTGGCTGTAGTTTGCAGCGGGTAATTTTGTATCACTGTGTAAGTTTGCGAGGGTTTTTGTGTTTGTTATACCAGAACGTGTTACATCTCCAGATGATTTATTCTTCTTCATGTAATTAATATTTTTAACAGCATAGTCAGATTTCATGGTTTTTTTCACAAATTGGTTGCTGGCTGCTGCTTCTCTCTTTCTATCAAGAATTTTGGTATTTAGTTGTTTTATGTAATTGCTAGTGGTTGGAGATATACAAGGATAACTCAAATTATCTTTGCTTGTAACTTGCGTTTGAATATTAACTGATTTCTTGAATTGGTCTGTTTTTTTCTCGTATGACATCATTTCCCTGTAGTTTTTATTAGAATAAAACATACTCTTCATTATGACTGTTTTAGTATTAAACGGTTTTCTTATGATACTTTTACTTTTCATTTTATCTTTTTGTTGAGATTTCTGTACTTTATCAGACGATTTTAAAGCTGTCTCATGAACAACTTCAGGTTTATCCACGTCAACCTTCAACTTCTGTCTTTGCGTTTCAACAGCAGGATTTACTTCAGACATTATTCCACTAGGAATGTCTACAGGTTTAGGTGTAACATCACTTTCTAGTGGAATCTTCGTTTTAGTTGCAACAACATATGTTTGCGAAGTTATATTTTCTCCAGATTTTTTTGTGAAATTAACGAAGTTTATATGAGGATTTTTACTCGTCAGTAATATTGGTTCCGTCAAATTCTCTTCAGTTTTGCTTGATAAAGACCCCTCACCAAACACAGGTTGCGATTTTGACGATTGCGGTTTTAAATCGAGCTTTACGCTAGAATCTTCAACATTAACTTTTGGATCACTTCTAGGTTTTTCCAATTTCACTGCATCGACCTGTTTTTCTTCTACTATATTATCCTGAGTAGCGTTTTCTCCTTCACACAATTTTTTCTCTAACAGGTTGGTTTTAGTTGCAACATCTATTTGCGTTGCTTCAATAGCTGAAGAATTCGTAACTGGTGCTGTTACTTGAATATTCCCAATTTTCTTCCGATCCATTATTAATGGTCTTTTACCCAATGCTTCGTAGTTTATTTTAATTGCTTGCTTCTTCGGCAAAGTAAGTTTTTGCCTCATTTTCTGCTGTATCAAATTGGTGAGCTCCTTTACTTCTTTGTTGTTTTTTATATCAGGAATTGCTTTGGACTTTATGTTAACCTTTCTTTTAGCTACTGGTATTTTGTTTGCTATCGGATATGGTACAATTACTGCTTTTGTACTGGGCACACTTAATATACTGGATACTCTAGGAGGTGTCATTAATTTTCTCACAATACGATTCTCCTGAATAACTGGTAGCTTTCTATATTGTGTCTTAAATTTGACACCGGTTAGTTTTGGATTTACAGTAGTTGGTTTTAATACATCTTGTGTCGGATCTTTAACTTCAACTGGAACTGTCTTGCTAGAATTTAAAGTGTCGTCTGCTGAACATTTTAAATCACAATTTGGAAGCATCTCTTGCCGCAATTTATCTTCACTTTCAGTTGAGTTTTCAGCATCAGGACTTTGAGAAACTGTTTCAGATTGTTCTAAAGAAGCTGCTTCTTTTGCTTCTAATTTAGTTTCAACTTTTGGGCCTTCGTTGTACACACTGTTGTTTGTGTTTTTACCTATTTCTTCTGTTTGACTTTTCTGATATTCCAAATCATGATGAATTATCTCCACATTCGAAGTTTTTGGCTCATTTTGTTTCGCACTGTTTTTATTTATTGCTTCTGTTATAGTTTCCTGATTTTCTGGATCCCTACACTCAACAAAATCCTGATGAAATATTTCAACATTCAATGGAGATACTGCTACTTCTTCAATTTTTTGCTCCTCGATTTCTTTCTCAGAAACATCAACTCTTGTGTTTTTATCTATTGCTCCTTCTGTACTTTTCTGATTCTCTAAATCTTTACATTCAGCAGATGTTTTGTGAAATATCTCAACATTATCGCCACCTTCCAGTTCATTTCGACTAATAATTTTTTCTTTGTTTTTACCCTCAGGTATCTCTAACAGATTCTGAATGGTGTGTAGTTCATTCGGGGTAAATTCAGCTTTGGTATCTAGAGAATTTTCTTTCAGTATCTCAGAGAATTGCTCATTCTTTACATTTTTTCCCAGTGGTATTTTATCGTTTTTCAGTATATCTGACGAATAATAATTATTGAAGCATTCGTCGGATGCAGATTGGTTGCTGATAGTCTTCGTAAAAACCTCACTATCACCATTACTATTGCATATCGTGGACAGTGATTTCCTCGAAATGTAATCCATATAGCGCCGTTTTAAAAACTGTCTAGTATTAACCTCAGACAAATTCCCTGCAATGAAAATGCAAGTATTCTGATTTGCTGTTAATTTCTGCAAAGTGGTGTCACTGTTTGTATCCCACCGTGCCTCACGTTGAATTCTAGGTAATGTTTTTTTCGGATTTTTCAACTCATAATTAGACCAATTATTCAGTAAAACTTTATTACAACTTGAGAGTTTCTGCAGTTGGTTCTTTTCGTCTCGGCATAAGGAAAGCCATTTCAAAAATTGCTTATTTTTGAAGAGTAAATCACATTCGGATAGTATTTTGTCTTTCAAACATGACAGTTTTTTTTTTACAATATAGTTCGTAAAACGAGCAGTTACGTCTTCAGTGTTCTCAGGTTTCTTTAGTAGTTTCTTTAAAGCGCCTTCGATTTTTATAAGTTTCCTCAAGTTTTCCTTTAGTCTGGTCTTGAAAAATTCGTTATTGTGCAATTGTAACTGGAAAAGAAATTGAATGTTATCGCAATATGCTCTAACCTTTGGATCATTTTGAACAACAAACGTTTTAATTACTGAGAATAATGAAAGGAATTAGTTTAAGAAGACAGAAACCTGTGAACCTGAATCATGACAAAAATTTATCATTGTTATTCGTTTAGAACTTTCGCAATTTCGGATTTTTTATTAAGTAATTAAAATTTACAATATTCTTTATAAACTGCTGGCCAATTAAAACGTACCAAGCGAATTTTTAGGTTGTATTTAAAGTCAAATATTTTGAAAAATAGAAAAGATATCAACATGCGGTTTTCAGGATTTCTGAGATAATTTAATTGAGGAAACGATAGTGTTACCCGATTTTTTTACTTTGAAGTACATTACTATCTACAGGGTATGAAAGAAAGTCTTCTTTTTTTTGTCAAATTTTATAACTACCGTGATTCCACAAAAAAAATTTTATATTTTTTTGATGTCGATTTTTTTAGTCTTTACTTAATGGGAAAACAACCTGTTTCTCAAAATTTTGATATTCCTGTTATTTTATAAGATACCGAATTTTTGCTGAAAATTTGATTTTTTCTTTGTTTTTTGTCGTTCGGCCGTATTGTGTGTTGTAAGAACCAATCTCTGTAGTTGATTATGATACCTTATGAATGGCTTTCTCATAAAAAGTACATGTTTAGCACTTTCATTAATTTATTCTTAACCAGTGGCGTATCAAAAATCGGTACACGTTCGCTAAATGGTAAATTTTTTTAATTCATTTTTTGAGGCTATTTTCTTAATGGAATAAAATGCAATTTAGTTAGTTTATGTTCACCATTGGTTTAAGTGACTTACATCCTCGAAACGGGTTTTTCATTTTTTCAAAAATTTGCTCATATTCGTGTATACCGGGTGGCCACGAAATCGTTTTACGACTCCCACCATTTTATTAGATTTAACTGTATTAATTTGAAATTTGGCATGGTTTGGTTGTTGAAAGAATTAATCATTTTGACGTTTAAAACAATCTAATGACACTTCCGGTTTCACCGGAAGGGTCACCTACTAACTTTCAAAAAATTTTCAAACAACCCTGTACATTTTTTTTCGTAATAATTAGATTCTACTTAAAATTACCTTTTTATCGACATATCCTATGATGACATTTGCTTTCAAAATCGCAGCATAATTATTATTGCAAAAGCCTGTTCAACAATGTTTAATTTAATAAAAAATTCGGTGTCTTATAAAATAAGAGGGATATAAAAATTTTGAGAAATTGGTTTTTTTCTTATTAACCAGGGACTAAAAAAATGGACATCAAAAAAATATTAAAAATTTTTTGTGGAATCTCGGTAGGTATAAAATTTGAGAAAAAAAGACGACTTTCTTTCATACCCTGTAGATAGTAACGTACTTCAAAGTAAAAAAATCGGGTCACACTATTCTTTTCTCAATTAAATTATCTCTTGAATCCTGAAAACCTCATGTTGATATCTTTTCTCTTTTTCAAAATATTTGACTTTAAATTCAACCTAAAAATTCGCGTGGTACGTTTCAATTGGCCATCAGTTTAGAAGAGGTAGGTACTAAGTTTAATATTGAATTTTTTCCTGGTTAGGTTTTGCAGCTTCTCTATTCTTCCCTCAACCTCCTGCATAAAATACATACAGGCGTTAGAAATGTGAGTATAAAAGAGTCTTGAATATTTTGGTTGGATAATGAAGAAATTAGGAGGAATATAACGAGGAATATAGCTTACGTATAATTCTTACCTCATCTTTTCCGCATTGCAATTGAAAATGCGACGAATTCCGTGAAAGTTTCTCTTCCGCTTGTTGAAAATTGTGCCACTGCATAACACTCATTTTATAATATTTCCTGATCATGCAATTGTGCAACCCAAGTTGCATCTTCTGATTGCGCCAGTACTGTGCATCCCAATCATCTATTAGACTTTTTGAATCACCCCTGTGTATAATTCTAGAGTTAATGGAACTACTGCAATTTCTCAGATTTTGGTTTTTGAAGCACAGCGTTAAACTCTTCTGAAACGTATCGATTTTTTTTGGATTGTTTAGGTTAGCTTTTTCTTGTTTTTGCGGGTGCTTTTGGCGTTTCATGAGGTGCTTGTAAGTTTTTATTAATTTTAGTATTGAGATTATTTGTAGGTTTATTTGTTGCAATTGCTTTTTTACTTGCACTGAATCATCCATGGTGGTGATAAGCAGCTTAGTGATGTTCTTGAGGATAACTATTTGATTTTTCAGTAAAGGATCAATGCTTTTCAGAAACTCGTTGTCCTCAAGCAAATCCAAAGTGGAGTGGGAGTTATTCGCATCTACTTGTCCTTTATGCAAAATTTCTAATTTATTTTGATTTGCATCCAAATTCTGATGAGTCATCAGTAGTAAGTAATCATTATTTTCTAATTGTAACTCTTTTGGGCTGTTCATAGGTTTTAATTTATGGTCCACGTTGTTCAAATATTCCATAATTTTTGTTTTAATTTCCTCATTTACTGTCGTTACCAAAACTTTTCCATGTATGGTAGTCCTAGTTTTTTGGTTTGATGAATCTTCTAATTCATGCGGTGGTCCAACTATGTAAAATGTGTCACTGTAGCGTTGATTGATTGATTTTGTTGCCGCGTCTGTTATTCCAAAGGTTTCGAAGACTTTACTAGTAACTTTTGCTACAGATGCGCTAAGATACAGAAAATTTGTTTTGAAATTGTTCATGGTTTTGAACTATTATGTTTCAAGTGCAATAAATTTTTTAAAAATTGACAAATTATTGATCATTTTTAACGTCATGCAACTAGACTTGTTTGATGCAAAAGGAAGAAAAGTAGTTAGAACTTTGTGCTCTTGTAGCAAACTAACCACTGTCTTCTTCTGTCAAATAACGTAAACTAAATTTTCAATAAATTGATATTTCAGTTTAAGTACAGGCGTTAAAGTACAATAAGTTGTGGATTACCTGAAGACATAGATCTGCTTCAAATATTAAATCACCTGTCGGTCATTTGTAGAAATCAATCAAAAACGACATTTGATGTAACTTCACACCCTTGATTTATTTAGTAATTTTACAAATTTAATAATTTTTAAATATTTTTATTAGGATAAAACTTTAAAAACAAATTTCGAAATGAAAAATAATCCAAAATATTATCATCTAAAGTTATTAAACGAAAAGAATTAATTATATTTTTAATTGACAGATTTGAATGCGAATCCTTCCAAGCTTCTATCAAGTCTGCAGAAGTTATATAGCACTTATCTGAAATTTTGTTCTAAATTAATTATTATTTCAAATATTTAGAACTTACTTCTTTTGTCTATACTGCGAAATAATTCCAAAATGTATAACTCTTTATCATACGAATACTCAGAAGCTCGCAGAAAGAAATTTTCGACATTCTTAATATTAGTTACTGTACTGTCAGGTTTGAACAGAATATTAATTTTATTTTCTCCAGGACTTTCGCCATAGAGAGAAGTATAAATTATTGCGAATTCTTTTTTGGTAACCTCTGTTTTATTGGCGAGAAACAGACTAGCACTTTTTTTGAATTTGATTGCCATATTTGACGACATATTCAGTCACATGATTCAGCAGTCAATTTATCTAAAAGGACCAACTAATTCAAAGCTTTATACTAGGTATTCTACTGTGGAAAGTAATATTGTGGAAGATTCTAGAGATGTTAGGATCTTAAGAAAAAAATAGCATATAATTTTAGTCGTCATTAACGAATTTTTATGGAAAAACTATCGGTTAAATAAATTTTGGTGTGTAGTTCTTTACTAAATAAAAAATTTCTATTGATCCACACATTTTAACGAGTCTCTTTCTATCGACTATAAATGATTTTGTTGAGAAAAGTTGTTAAGGTCATATTGGCTTAAGATGTTTTGAATTTTAGAATTTGATAATTTGATGGTAAGAAAATGTCAGGTCAATCCATAACTTTGTGAGAATCTACCACGGTAGATGGTCTACACTTCTTCAAATGGAAATATGTAGAAAACTGTGATTGTAAAAGAAATAGCTGCTGGAATCCTTACTTCTCTACAGGGTGTCCCGGAAAAAGTGGGAAATCTCTCGAATTCAGATAGGGCATGAAAAAATAAGATGACAAGTTCCTATAAAAATTTTTCCTACAGACACTTTTAAAATTTTATTTTTTTTTCGGAATGAGACTTTTTTTTAATGACTTAATAAAACATGAATTTGTTTATTATTCTTTTTCTCGAAAACGGTCCACTTTATCGACAATAAACAAGAGTAGCTTTTCTTTAGTCTAAGGTCCAAGCTAGCTGATTTTGTTGTTTTAAGTCTTTTTTACACAGGGTGTTAAAAGTTTAAGCATTAAGTTGTAAAGCTTAGTCTGCCCCTGGTAAACTAAAGATTAGCTCAGGCAGGTTGTGTGACTTATTTTTGACAACTTATCTAATTTCGTCTACAATTACACTACATTACTACCGAAATCTGCCTTATTGTCCGGTAAAGTATCACTTTCCATCCTAGTTACGTAAATTACTGTCGTTTATCGTTGATAAAAAAGGTGAAGAAAAACAAAGGTACCTAGAGTTCGAATCATTTGAAAATAATGTATCGAGTCGTCATAAGCTTAAGCAGAGGCGTATATAAATTCATTTTCAAAGGGAACTTTAAAACTACATATTATAAATTCTAAAATTTGGAAAATCAGAATTGTTATTATTTTATTGCTTAAGTGGGTAATATTGTTCTTTTTAGTCATGTTGTTGTAATTTTAGTATTAAGACTTAAAATATGAATTTGATAATAGTTTTGGAAAAAAAGTCTCGAAAGTAATGCTGAAACCACAAAATTTTGAATAAAAATAGATCACCCTGTACAAAATATGTATGTTTTTTCATAGATTTGCTCACTTTCTGTTCTGTAGATTTAAATTTTTTACAGAAGCCTTTGCAATATTGGAGGCTACTAAAAGCCAAAGCCTTTTAAACTGGACAAGGGAAATTTTCATGTAATTTTTATGTTTGAAAATAAATCACGTTAAGCATTTCTTTATACCAAAAGTACCATTATTGACTTTTTTATCGACGTACTCCGAAAGATAAACATTTTATTTTAAATTTGAAAGTTTATTTTTATTATTATTGCATAATTATACTAAATTCTGCTATTCTCAAGTGATTAGGATAAACAAAAAAATACTAACAGGATTTGTATATAATTTATATTATATATTGTACTAGTAACAATAACCATTATTTACAATAAAGCGAATTAAATTAAATTTTAGGAACTACGATCGATTAAATTCAATACATAATCACAGCGATTTAAATTCTAACATAATAGCGATTAAAAATAAATTAATATATGTATAAGAAGACAAAAACGAACAGTTTATTTTACAACACGTAATTTTTGTAAATTTGATCGCATAATGTAGAAATAAGAGACTGAACATTAAAAGAAAAGAACAGTTAAATGATGCTTGATGGTTTTGCTCAACCCCATCTAGTATTTACACAAATTTACATTAAAAACACAACTATTGTTTCTCTAGAGTATTTTAAATATATTATTATTCAGGATTATTTTCAGTAAAAATGTGCGTCAATTGTCCATGTAAATAATTCCAATTTCGTATATCCAAAAAATTGCAAAAGAGTTGCAAATCTCAAATTATATTTTTGTCTATAATATTATTGAAAGTATTTCTCAATTTGCAACCTCATAGCAAGTCCGGAAAATATTTTTCCTGATTTTTATTTACACTATAGGCAAGGCAGTGCCTTGCTCTCTCACTCTCACTCGCTACTATCTACTAATTTAGATTAAATAAAAATCATGAAAAATATTTTCCGGACTTGCTATGAGGTTGCAAAGTGAAAAGTACTTTCAATAGTATTAAACAAATATAATTTGAGATTTGCAACTCTTTTGCAATATTTTGGATATGCGAAATTCGAAATATTTACATGATGTTATCAATTTAACAAAGTTCCGGAGGTATGAAAAGGTTGCAAATTCAAAGTATAGTCTGTACCTGTGTAACGAACATTTGCAACCATGTTCGAAAACTTTTGCATTTTGTTGACCCCCTTTGTTAAAAATTCACCGCCCCGAGTAATAAAGAAAAAAAATTCCATTCCTCAAAAATTTATGCAAATTGGCATGTGGGTTCAGGACTGTATCATAAGTATTATATAAAGTTTGCATAACTTTTGGAATTTTGTACGAAGAATTCCAACAAAATTTGCTAAATATTTAATAAAAATCGAGGTTCCGTTTAGCAAAAAAGGTTGCAAACTCAATGGAAGATTTGTTATAGGCCACTTAACATTTGTCCAAGTTTGCATAACTTTTGTAATTTTGTACAAGAAGACATTGCAAATTGTTGTTTTTTTCAATTTTTGATAATGTTCCGGTCATCCGGACGGGTTGCAAATTTAGACTTAATATTATTTTAGGGTTTTCAAACTTGTGTCCAAGTTTCAAAACTTTTGGAATTTTGTGTACCTTTTTTGCTTGAATGACTTATTATATATTATTATATATATATATATATATATATATATATATATATATAATAAGTTATTAAATAAAAGTTTAGTTTAAAAATTATACATGTATGTTTTAGACATAACTTCGATATTTATATTTCTATATTGGTACGTATACAACCATTTCTGTCCCTAACTAATAGCTAAAGACGAAATTGCTGTAATACTACAGAATTTAAAATTACTAATAGTTTCATACTAAAACCTCCAATTGCTCGATTTGAAATATACCTACAATAAACTTGTTCGTTTTTGCCACGTTCGGCTCCTTCAATCCCCTTAATAAATTACCAGTGTTACGTGCTAAATATTTATAAACCATACTATATTATGATACATTAAGATTATGTATTCTGTTGGTCCTGGACAAGTAAGAATACCAATAAAACAAATTAATCGTCACAAAAAGCAACGGAAAAACAACCCTGGACGCCCGATCAATCTTCGAAACGGAATTAAACCTTGGAGTCCGCTTCTTCTTTTTCCTGCGAACCTTCCTACCTTGATACGACATCCTGTGGTGACTATGCGACCTGTTAGGTCTACCAGGTATAAAACTCGTATCCGCTTCAGATTTTCCTATGCAAGACAAACTAGTCCACGGTTGAGATGGTCGTCTTTGTGGCGTAATCGGTATAGAACAAGCTGATAGTGGAATCACTTCTAACAGATGGGGTTCACCACCGTTTATGTTTGGATATGGGGAATTGCCAGCAGTGGATTTCTTTGAACTCGCCCCCGATATCTAAAACATACACACACATCAGAGAGTGAGTCGCTTTAATTTTAAAATACAAATACAAAGTTAAGTATTTGATTTACATACCGTCGCAGCAGAGGAATTGATCTCCTTGGTCTCCAGGGTCCAGTCCTCGTCATCACTGCTGGAATCGGAATTGAATTCGGAGCTGAAGTAGCACTCACCGGAACCGTATTTCGTGAAATAATGCACAACTGCAAACTAAAAGAAGAGTTTTTGTGTAAAATTATTCAGTATTTTTATAGATTTTATACCTGAATGATCGTGGCGAAAATGAAAGCAAATGACAAGAAAACAAAGAAATCCAGTGCAGTTGGATATGGCACTTTTGGCAAATCTGTTCTTGCTTCTAATCCTAAAAACGTCATGGTCAACACCGTTGTAATTCCTAAATGGAAACATATCGATAAATTATTACTTATTACTGGAATTTTTAATGTTACCTAATGAAACTCGATCTGCAGTTGCCTCACGATTCAACCAAAACGACACCCAAGAAAGCACAACTAAAAGGACGCATGGGCCATATACTTGTATAAGGAAATTTCCCATGTGTCTCTGCAGATGAAAACTGACCAACAGCATTGAGTATTCGGCTAAAACAATAACAGAAATAATTTTCTATACTACACATTTTAAATATTCTGTAATTATTCATTCGAATTAAGTAATAGTCTGTTTACAGGACTATATGAGATTACCATTAAGATTTAGTATCTCATTATATGTTCAAATTAGTTTAGGTTCAGTGTAAACGCGACTAGGATGATTATATTTGCTATACAAGTTCAGGTAGTTGTCCTAAATTAAGGGAGACATTATGGCCGCATTTATTGTAATAAGCTTAGGCGATGACATTTTCCTTGAAAGTGCACTTTCCGAAAAGAAAAATTAGGCTCATTATATATTTTATCTAACTATACCTAGTTACAAATATATTTCTAAATATTTTTAAAAAATTATAATTATACAAAATTTAAAATAGGTATGTACGAGCCCTAACAACTAAATGTTCGGACAAAAGTAAATTTGATTGTCTTTTTTCCATACGCGCAAAAGTTGTCTAAATTAACTTCCATAATATTGATGATTTTTTTTCGTTATAATGCCAACATTTGGTTATATAAAAACGTAAATTTCGTAAAAATCCGCTCGGCGGTTCCAAAATTGTATCACTTTAACCCAGCAGGATGGGAAAATTGTAGAAACAAAGAATTATTATTTTCAAACCGTTGGATCTAGTAGCCGGATTTTTATGAAATTTACTTTATTGCAAAGCTGGATGTTGGTTTCTTTACAAAAAAGTTATACAAGATTTTATTTGGTGATTTTAGGCATTTATCGAAGCTTCAAAGTTGCACCTTTAAAAATGATATAATTTTCTAGTAACTGTTTTAAAAAATCACAGTTTTGAAACCGCTGGTTGGATTTGTGTCAAAAAACCTTTAAATCAAAGCTCAATAATCGTACTATATAGAAAAAATCCTGAAATGTTAATATGAATTTTTTTGCATTTTTCTCGAGTTCCACAGTACACTTTTCAAAAAACGTGTTTTTTGAGGGTGCCACCTACATTTAAATAATCACAGTTTTAGAACCGCTGGTTGGATTTTGGTAAAATTTATTTTATTGCAAAGCTGGATGTTGGTTTTATGTACGAAAAAGTCTTTATTTGGTGATTTTAGGCAATTTTCGTAGCTTTAAAATTGCACTTGAAAAATGTGACGTGATTTTCTAACGACTGTTTTTAAAATATCACAGTTTTGGAACTCGCGGAAAACAACATAAAGGTGCTTTCATGTCCCTCATCCAGTCCGGACTTAATGTCATTGAAACTCTTTGGTATAAAATTAAACGTATTCTACGCAATAATCCAGCAAGAACCATTGGCGACTTAAAGACCAAAATAAACTGCTGGCCAATTGAAACGTACCAAACGATTTTTTAGGTTGAATTTAAAGTCAAATATTTTGAAAAATAGAAAAGATATCAACATGCGGTTTTCAGGATTTCAGAGATAATTTAATTGAGAAAACGATAGTGTTACCCGACTTTTTTACTTTGAAGTACATTACTATCTACAGGGTATGAAAGAAAGTTTTCTTTTTTTTTGTCAAATTTTATAACTACATTTTTTTTATATTTTTTTGATGTAGATTTTTTTAGTCCTTACTTAATGGGAAAACAACCTGTTTCTCAAAATTTTGATATCCCTGTTATTTTATAAGATACCGAATTTTTGCTGAAAGTTTGATTTTTTCTTTGTTTTTTGTCGTTCGGCCGTATTGTGTTTTGTAAGAACCAATCTCTGTAGTTGATTATAATACCTTATGAATGGCTTTCTTATAAAAAGTACACTTTTTGTACTTTCATTAATTTATTGGTAACCAGTGGCTTATCAAAAATCGGTACACGTTCGCTAATTGGTAAATTTTTTAATTTATTTTTTGAGACTATTTTCTTAATGGAATAGAATGGAATTTAGTAAGTTTATGTTCACCATTGGTTTAAGTGACTTATATCCTTGAAATGAGTTTTTCACTTTTTCAAAAATTTGCACATGTTCGTGTATACCGGGTGGCTACGAAATCGTTTTACAACCCCAACCGTTTTGTTACATTTAACTGTATTAATTTGAAATTTGGCATGGTTTGATTGTTGAAAGGAATAATCATTTTGACGTTTAAAACAATCTGATAACACTTCCGGTTTCACTGGAAGGGCCACCTACTAACTTTCAAAAATTTTTAAATCAAACCTGTATATTTTTTTCCGTAAGAATTAGATTCTACTTAAAATTACCTTTTTATCGACATATCACATGATGACATTTGCTTTCAAAATGGCAGTATAATTATTATTGCAAAAACCTGTTCAACATTATTAAATTTAATATAAAATTCGGTATCTTATAAAATAAGAGGGATATAAAAATTTTGAGTTATTGGTTTTTTCCTCATTAACCAGGGACTAAAAAAATCGACAACAAAAAAATATAAAAAAAATTTTGTGGAATTCCGGTAGGTATAAAGTTTGAGAAAAAAAAGACGACTTTCTTTCATACCCTGTAGATAGTAACGTGCTTCAAAGTAATAAAATCGGGTCACACTATTGCTTTCGCAATAAAATTATCTCTTGAATCCTGAAAACCTCATGTTGATATCTTTTCTCCTTTTCAAAATATTTAACTTTAAATTCAACCTAAAAATTCGCTTGGTACGTTTCAATTGGCCAGCAGTTTAGAAGAAATTTGGGACAGTTTCACGCCAGATATGTACCAAAATTTGATAAATACAATACCTGCTAGAATACAGGCCGCTGTTAAAGCAAAAGGAGACATAACCTCTTATTAATGGTCCTAAATTAAAAATTATCCCAACATTTAGTTGCAAATTCATTTTGTAAAATTTGCTAATTATTAAGGTTAAAATATTGTTAAATAAAATAAATAATTTTCTTCCATGCATAATATTGTTATTAAGGCTTTGTCTTATTGTATTATTAGGTGTTTACTAATTATTTCAATAAAATTTCCAGTTCTCCTTTCATACTTTAAAAATTTATTTTTGTCCGAACATTTAGTTGTTAGGGCTCGTATAAAGTCTATATTTATCTCGGGGGATTAATACTGAATTAGCTTAAAAACCGATTAAAAAATCATGAGATAAATGATCTGAATTAAGCTTTACTTTAGTCTACCGAAAAACGGGCTTGCGTTAATAAAGCTAATTCACAGTGACGTAGTAAGAAAAAAATTCGGGGGGGTTAATGTATTGTATTAGTACAGAAACATTAAATCAAATATAAGGCAATCTGTGATAACATTTTTGTGACTTTCAAACCTTTTGCGTACGAAGGGGGGTCGACCTTTAGTGTAAAAAACCACTTTTGGACAAATCATCCCCGTCTCATTTTCCGACACCTTGAAAAGAAGAGTGGGTTTGACTTTTGAGGATAACTCGTAACGCGTCGCTTTTTTTGAAAAAGAGATCGAAAGCAATTTTATAAGAATCAAATTCCACACATTTTTTATTTAATACATTTTTTCATATCTCTTATTGTTTAAATAATATAGCAGCGCAAAATGGAAAAAAGGGGAAAGTCGGATTTTTTCGCATTTTTATCATAGTTTTATGAATGAAACGATTATTTTTTGAATAATTAATAATTATTATTCAATTTGGAATATAAATAACCGGAACTGCTGAAATTAATTTCTTGGGGGTACCAGGCCGACAAATGTGGCAAAACTTGTCTTAAGGCCGGCTTCAATAGTTTGCCAGAAATGTAACGGCCAAAGTTGTAAAAATGATCCCAAAATTGACGACCCACCCGAAGAAGAACATCGAGGATGAAAGTCCAACTTTTCCGTACCCATAAGTAGACCAATCACCGAAACAGATAGAAATGAATCAGAAGTGCTAGATTTAGACGATGAAAACACCGAACCTAGTGCATCAAAGAGGACGAGACACTGACAAGACAAGAATTTTGATATCAGTGGTTTAGGCCTACAGGGAAACCACGTAAAAAAACACTCATTCAAATCTACGTCACAAGTGGTGCGGAAAAGAGTTCAGTAGAACTAAAATTGATAAAAAATGGTACCACAACTATATGCGAATCTTTTCTGAAACAATTGCAGAAACCGTGAAAATAACACCGACATACAAAGAGAGCGCTTATTTATTTATAAATAATTATTAACAAAAATTTTTCTGCTGTAAAAAGTGGCACTGGAATGTTAGATGTGTATAGCAATGAGAATTTCTCTTGGTTCGATTTTTGTTTGCGTAGAGACAATTCTGTTTATTTGTTAATTGTTATTGCAACATTTCTTTGCATAAATAATGAAAATTGAATAATTATTATTAATCAACAAAAAATATGCGGAATTTCATTCTCTAAAAAATTGTTCTCACTTTTAAAAAAAAGTGACGAGTTCCGAGTTATTCTCAAAAGTCAAACTCACTCTTTTTTTCAAGATGGCTGAAAATGAGACGGGGATGGCTTGTCCAAAAGTGGTTTTTTACACTCATGGTTGACCCCCCTTCGAACGCAAAAGTTTGAAAGACCCAAAATTTTTATCACAGAGAAAGTCCTGTACTACTTCAATCTTTCTGATCTTCCGCTGATGAATTTTACTAATTATCTAGTGTTAAAATTAATGAGCTTAAAAAAACTTACTAAGATGGCAAGGTGCGCTGAAACCATTGCGAATATCTAATTTGGAATTGGTGTTGGTTTGATTGGCAGCTGGTGTAGCAATTAAATCGAACTGAGACAGCTTCATGTCCTCAGCTATGGCCACTTGACGATTCTTGTTCCACCGATAAATAATATCTTTATTTGTGTACCCAACTGAAACAAATTGGAATTAATGCATTACTAAACTTCTAAAATTCTACTTCAAATTTTATTCAATGTTATTGATATCTATGCAATATTGTATTTTTTAGATATACATTTTTTTCTTATACATGAGAGATAATATGCGATTAGTGCGTTTCATGCTTCGTTGGAAACAGCTTTTTATCCGCTTCAAAGGATATGCGATTTAGTATATATCTACTGCTGCATCGTTCACGTTCAGTCTCTGAAATCACTTTAACAAGTCATCGAAGGAACGCTATGAAGTATTTCCATTTTCCTGGCAACACGTTAAAAGCACATTTCAGTTAATTTGGTTTGCCTGCTTATGGTAAGGGTTGGATGTATATTTATTCCTATCCTTATATTTATTTATTAAAAAAAATTCTTTCGAGAATCTGATCGTTTTTATTTATACGTCTGTCTTAGCAAGCGGATTTATTCATTGAATTTCATTTGACCTAGACGGGTAGCATATGGTGAAAACTTAGATGAATGAGAAGAATTACATTCAGAGCCACAACGAAACGACTCGAGGTGAGCCCTGCTGTAGATGTTGGCAATGTATATAGTAAACTTGATTAATTCCCTTCACTTGTCATCGAAACTAATCACTATCAACCTATTATCTTTTCATTTCAGGTGGTATTACTTTAGTCATTTATCAAAGATAAATATCACACTTTCATTTTCAGGTTCAGGACAATTTAGTTTTTATTTGAAAAACAAACAGACCAACCACTTTATGGAAATAATTTATTTTAGAGTATTATTTAGAATTCATTTATAATCCTAATTTTTGTGAGAAAATTGTAGTGTTTCTAGAAAAAGGTTAGAATATAGTAAATTTTGGAACTTCTAAGGGAGCTAATTTTATAAAATCTAATAAAGGTAGATATAACATTCTAACTTCGAACTACCCAAAAAAAGAAGAGTTGTCTGTCTTGTACAATAGTAGTCTACGTCTAGATCTCTAGGATATGGCTAGATTTTAGTTATTTTTAGACGATTTTTGAGAATCTTACCACTCTCCTCAGTCATACTCTGCACAGCTTCTTAAGTGAGCTTTGAGGGTTAAATAAATTGAGGTCTAGACCCTATACTTAAGATAATGAATTTTAGAATAGTTGCACATCTTCACTAGATTATTTATGGTCTATTCTTAATTCGAATATCCGGGTTACAAATTGATAAGGCCAAAAATTTTACAAAGTACAGTAATAGTTATTTACATTGCCAGATGCGTTAGTAAACTTTTCAGACAAGGAGACACTTTAAAGGCCCAGAACAGCCGAGGCCGTTAAAAGTCTCCAAGGCGAAGAAAAGGGCTTACGCACCTGGCGTGACCTGGCAATGTAAATCACTATTACTTTACTTTACGTTGTGTTAGCAAGTGCTGCAAACTTAAATTTGTGGAGGACGAAAATAAAGAAAATACCCCCTTAAAGATTTCAGGAAGTTACACAAATTGTAATGTTACATTCAATATGAATTTTAAATAAATACTCATAAAGTTAGCAATGTCACTTTTTTGTCCTGGCCACGAAAGTATTACTTTCGTACCTAGCAACGAGAACCTTACATCTTCCACCTTCGGTTGCAGCTGTCTAATAATCACAATAGTAAACTTGATTTACGTAAGAGGAAGAAGGAAAATAAATGTTTTGCTATTATAATAACTACAGGCAAGATTATACAATAATAACTGTTATTATTTAAGTTATACGAACAAAAACTACTTTAATTACTTACATGAACCAAATCTTAAGGGACACCTTTGTATATCCATGGGAAAATCTTCTAAATTCATTGGACATCCAGCTTTAATTGTTAGCCTGTAAATTAAAAATGGCGTATAAACTTAAGTGAGAAACAGAGAAGTTTAAGATTATTATTAGAGTAAAGTTGATTTTACTGACGATAACAGATTATTAAAGATCGATCGAGTATAGTTGCAATTAGAACTCAGATTCAGGGATTAACTGGATTTAAGGAACAAATTCGGAAATGATTATTCTATGTTTCATCAACAAAAATTCAGTAAAATCATTTTCTTAATAATATGATTTGTTTATTCATTGTCATTAGTCCTTTTTACACAAACATCACAAAAGTACTTTCGTAAATTTAGATATGTTAGCAACTTTCAGACTATTCTCCACCAAAATAATGTTTAATAAATAGGTATGTGCTTCAATGTTTATCAATCTCTATAACTGAATTTTTTGCTTTATACGAGCCCTTACAACTAAATGTTCGAACAAAAGTAAATATCATTGTCTTTTTTCCATACGCGCAAAAGTTATCTAAATTAACTTCCATAATATTGATGTTTTTTTCTGTTATAATGCCAACATTTAGTTATATAAAAACGCAAATTTCGTAAAAATCCGCTCGGCGGTTCCAAAACTGTGGCACTTTAACCCAGCAGGATGGGAAAATTGTAGAAACAAAGAATTATTATTTTCAAAACGTTGGATCTAGTAGTCGGATTTTGAAGAAATTTACTTTATTGCAAAACTAGATGTTGGTTTTCTTTACAAAAAAGTTACACACGTTTTTATTTTGTGATTTTAGGCATTTATCGGAGCTTCAAAGTTGCACCTTTAAAATAATAAAATTTTCTAGTAACTGTTTTAAAAAATCACAGTTTTGAAACCACTGGTTGGATTTATGTCAAAAAACCTTTAAATGAAAGCTCAATAATCGTACTATATTGAAAAAATCCTGAAATGTTAATATGAATTTTTTTGCATTTTTTTCGAGTTCCACAGTTCACTTTTCAAAAAACGTGTTTTTTGAGGGTGCTACCTACATTAAAATAATCACAGTTTTGGAACCACTGGTTGGATTTTGGTAAAATTTACTTTATTGCAATGCTGGATGTTGGTTTTATGTACAAAAAAACTCCCAATTCTTGATTTGGTGATTTTAGGCATATTTCGTACTTAGTTTTTAAATTGCACTTGAAAAATGTGACGTAATTTTTAAAAATCCAAAGTTTTGGAACTCGGTGAAAACTACATAAAGGTGCTTTCTGGTCCTCATCCAGTTCGGACTTAAATGTTATTGAAACTCTTTGGCATAAAATTAAACGTATTCTACGCATCAATAATCCACCAAGAACCATTGGGGACTTAAAGACCAAAATAGAAGAAATTTGGGACAGTTTCACGCCAGAATTGTACCAAAATTTGATAAATACAATGCCTGCTAGAATACAGGCAGCTATTAAAGCAAAAGGAGACGTAACCTTTTATTAATGGTCCTAAATTAAAAATTATCCCAACATTTAGTTGCAAATTCATTTTGTAAAGTTTATTAATTATTAAGGTTAAATAATTGTTAAATCCAATAAATAATTTTCTTCCATGCATAATATTGTTATTAAGGCTTTATCTTATTGTATTGTTAGGTGTTTACTAATTATTTGCGTAAAATTTCCAGTTCTCCTTTCATATTTCAAAAATTTACTTTTGTCCGAACATTTAGTTGTTAGCGCTAGGGCTCGTATTAATTTTTTTCAGACCATGTTCAAGTTATATATTTTAGAAAATATATCTGTTCCTCTGAAAAGGACATATACGATCTCAATATAGATACTTCGATGTTATGGAATGGAATCAAAAAGGGATAAAATCATTGTTATTGCATGCAATCTTCGTTCAGTTCCAATTGATATTTACGATATTTTTGTAACACATAAATACATATTCTCGAATTGCGACTAAAACGTAGAATAGTATAACGATGTGGCACTGGTTGGTTTACTTGGTCTCGGATTTGCAGTACGTGAGTTGAATTAAGCATTTCTCTCTCGTTTTGATATTGAGAACTAAAGTGATACATGCTGCTCCTCACCACCCCTTTTGTCACCCCATCTGGCCTATAATTGGTGGCGTTTATGTGGGATAAATTGTACATTTGCCAGGGTATTCTAAAGGCATTGTTCCTGATGGTCCATCTTTGAACCCTTAATCTTAGTCAACTGCAAGAGATAAACCGCAACAATGGACGAAAATAACATTTTACTGAGTGGAACTTTACAAATCACTTGACCCCAATTGTCAACTGAATTTAGGGATAAATTGAAGTAATTACTTGGTTTTCCTATGGGGGTCGTTCAGTTTTAGCTAGGAGATTATGAGATTCATTGATAAGCTTACCACAGGTTATGCAAATAACATGAAAGTGGGAGTTTAATTAATATTATCAGTGTCTAATTTGAAATATGAAATTATGGAAATTCATTATAAAACTGCTTTTACTCAATGCATGCATGATTTCTATGCTGAGCAAGTAAAATATTGCAGTTCCTGATAAGTGCAGTCTTGACTTCGCTCTTGTGAATAATCTATGAAAAGTAATTTTAGAAATTTACAGTTTGAAATTGCAATTAAATTAATTATTATTATTATTATGTAAAAGTGATTTGACGTCATTGCTTTAGTGAATATTAATTGAAAATTTACATTTTTAAAGTATATTTGTAACTAATACCTACATATAGGGTACGTGTACCACTTTTGGCCACTGCACCAGTGGTGCCCACTTTGACCACTTTTGCCTATGTAATAAGAATTACAAGCATCTAATCATGTTTCTGAAAGTTTTATTTATTAATTTTTATAAAACCCAACCTGTTTTCACTTTAATCGGAAAGGTGGCGAACTTAAAAAGTTGAGATATGTGTCGTTACATGAATTCCTTAGAGAAATCTCGAAGAAGCACTGGGAAGTTTTTTTTGTATTTTTTTTCTTAGTTACACTAATTAGATGAAGTTAATTTTGATATTTACAACAAATATTTGATTAACAATGTTTACATACAAAATTTAGTTACTTAAATTGTAAATATATATTTTTAAAAGTGGCCTAAATTGGTACTCATATTTACTAAAATACCCAGTTTTGGGCATCAGTGTAGCCAAAACATTTTATAGAATGGATTACAGTTTTGGTCCCTTTTTTTGTCACAACATTATTTTTTTATAATAAAAATACTTGAGGATTGAAAATAAAAATGGCAAAAACTCAAAAAAAAACGGGAAAAAATGCAAAACATCTCAAAAAAATACCCAGAGTTTTTTTTAAATATAACCAGGTCCAACTTAATAATGCAGTTACGGCAATACAAAAGAGAATGAAAGTGCAAACAGCTTCAAAAAATTACAGCGTACCCAGGTCAACATTGAGACGTAAAATTCATTTAACAAATCCAAGAATGTTTGGTAAAATTGGTCCCGATTGTCATTTAGGCAATGATCTAGAACACATTTTGGTAAAGTGGGTAAAAACCAACTGCCAAATGTGTTTTCCCTTAGATAAAGATGGTCTCTGCTTTTTCGTTAAAAAAATTTTGGATGAACAACAAAGGATAGTACTCCTTTTAAAAACAATTTACCCGAAAGAAAATGGTTTGAAAGATTCCTTCAAAGACATCCAGAGCTTTCCAAAAAACCACAAAGGCAAGAAAATCCGAACTATCTTGAATACTTGGAAAGCAAAATACCTTCAAGTCAAGTTGACATATTCCAGAACTGCCTAAAAACTGGTACTCGACCCGATTTGGTTTCACAAATGTTGTATGATGTTTGGATGAAAATTGCCATTGAAAATGGAAAATACGACAGCGACTTTTTAAACTTAAACCATGTAAACAACCAAACTGAAGTTGAAAATGATATTCAATTTCCGTTTCCCGAACTGGATGAACTGATAAGTCAGGAAAATTATATTAGCGATGATGACAACATTTTATCAATAAGACCAATGATTGATGAAACAGATTATGATTTCAATGCTCAAAATGCAGATGAACTACACTATGAAGAAAAACGCATTGAAGGAGACAAAGACGCCAGTAGTCTAAACACAGAAATTGATACCATTAACTAAAATAACGACGATCTGGATTGTAACAATAAGAAAATGAGACACACTAAAAATGAAAAAGAAAAAACTAAAGAAACATATCAAAACCTAATGATAATAGATGAAGAACTTGACAAAGAAAACAAAAAGATATACGACTTAGAAGCTAGTGACAAAGAAAAAAGTACAAATATGTGTAAGATTAGTGTTAATGAAGGTGCTGTGATGAAACAAAAAACTAGTCAAGAAAAAGACGAAGACGTCTCAAATATACTTTCCAGGAAAAGTAACTCAAGTTGCAGAAAATGAAATTTCAGTTATGGCAATGGAAAAAGTGGACAAAAGTCAAAGAAATAATAAAAGAGCCTATTAAGAAAAATACTCGGGGCGTCTATTCTGTACCTGAAATGCAAAAATATACCGAATACACCTTTTAATATTCATGTAATCATTTTAATTTTAGGTTTAGAGACATATTTCAGTTTTTTTTTTTATTTGTGCAATGTATATTTGTAATAAGTATCTATTATTATTTGTTAGTTTTTTTTAAGGCTATCGTTTAAACGATCAGCATAATATTGAGGTTTTGGTCAGCTCTAAAATGCTTTCTGTCGGCAAATATAGTAAGTTGATCCACCACTTGTGGTCAGCAAGTAGAAGAAAATTGATCAGCAAATAATGTCATATTAGGCAGCTTTCAAGTTATTTCTATAGCTAATTAAATACATTCGCAGCAATATAAGTAATAAAGAAGCAAATCGTAAGTCAGATTTAATACAATTTTGGTAAGCTGTAAAATTTATTTTATTCTGCTAATAAAGTCTATTTCTACAACAACAAATGTACACTGTGTCCCAATTTGCTTGTGATTGCAGTGTATCTCTGTAATTTGTAAAGATAAAACTTTGCGGTTTTCGCGAACCTGTGCCACTTTTTCGTTAAACTTTTAATGCCACAAACAGAACTAAGCTAACTGGTTTTGTTTCTGAGATACAGGATGAAAACGAAATTTTTTTACTTTCCGGGGTGTTGATGTCATATCTCACAGACCATGTAAGCTAGAGACAAAGTAAAAACTGCTATAGATAGATATTTTTGCGTAGAATCCAGTGGCGTACTATGCCCTAAAAAAGCAAATTTAATGAGACCAGAAAATACAGGGTGTCCCATATAAAAATACCTAACTGGTCATATCTCTTAAATGGTGCAAAACATTTTTTTTCGAGTAGCCACTGGATTCTACCCAAAAATATCTATCTAGAACAGTTTTTACATTTTTTCTGCCTTACATGGTGTGTGAGATATGACAGCACTCCGGAAAGTAAAAAATTTCGTTTTCACCCTTTTAATTTGTCAGCTGACCATGATTTTAATATGCAAACACATTAATATTTAACTTATTGATATTATTTTGTTGCTGATCAATTTTATAATCCTGCTGACCAAGTAATAACTTTGTTTCGCGACTATTTATTTTGAATACGCATAAATATTAAGTTGACTAAAGATGTGTTTACTTGCTGATACAATTTAATTTGTTTGTTGTCCACGTATTGAGCCCGATATTTTTTTATTGCCGACAAAAACTTTGTATGCTGTCCAAATGATTTAATAGCTGATTTTTCTTGCTAACCCAATATTTAAATAGCGAACTATTTAATTACTTCTCTTTTTTTAATACATATATTTTTTGTGCTTTGTTGTTTTTTTTTAATAAAAAGGCGGGTATGGCCATAACAGGGTTGTACTATTGTCCAAAACTAGTGTACAAGTGGCCACAACTAGATCGTGCAGATGGCCATATCTAGTGATTAAGTGTCCATAACCGGGACAGAGTGCAAAAATGCTAAAAACTAATTTTTTTTAAATAGACATAAATTTGTCACAAAAATTTTACATGCAATTTATTTTTAAAATAAACATGAATCTGATAAAACCCGTTCCACAAATTAAATTTCAAGGATAAGTTTACATTGCAAAGCCAAAGTGGAAATTCTCTTAAAGTGGCCAAAAGTGGTACATCTACCCTAAGGCGTTCCAAAATCTCGGAAACTATAAATTTAAAAAAATTGATGGCGGTTGGAAGGACTTACCCCCAAACTCGAAAACTTAGATTTAGGTTCGGAGTCAACCCCATTATTGATTCCATCCATATAATAATTTTTTTATAGGATATACTCTCTATTGACTGTATTTTAATTAAAATTGTCTTTAACGGTGTATTTTGACCAAATTTCATATTTAATGGAGAATATTTTGTAGCACATTAAATTTTTTGGAAGCAAACGTCTTTTTCAGCTCTTGTACATCAAACGTATAAAAATTTTCGCTCATATTATTAATCAAACTGTGGTAATGTAACTATTAGTTATAAAGAACCACATCAGACATTTTTTTACCCATCGCAACCCAATCTCATTGTACTAATTGAAAAACACTTAAAAAAACCACTACAAACCCAAATGAATTATATTTGACTACCAGACATTTCCCAACATTTAATTTCAAAATACCCTTTTGATTGAAATCTCCGGTATTCAATCAATTTGTTCTTAATGACCCGCGGCTATTAAACATGGACCTGAAAAGCTTTTAGCATGCTGAGCTCAAACTGTAGGTAAGTACACAGAATTATACATATGTATAGGTAGGTACCTAGTTCGCCAGACTTTGCCGAAGGAATATACGGAAATTACATCAAGATTACACAAGACGTCCAGTCAATATAAATTAGTAACTAAGAACTTCCTGATGGAATCTAATAATGATTGTTGTTGTTTGTTGTATAAGATTATTAACAACTGATAGCTGATGGCGACGTTCTGGTGATCATCAGTGTAGTGGCACCAGACGAAAACCCAAAGAAACAAAAATAATTAACGAATCCACTTGTCTTATAGTATATACTTAAGTTTGATCGCATAATTTCTAGATAGTTAACTTAAATAAGTTTTTTAATTAACATGAAGTGAGAAATTTCTGCACTTGATTATCGCTTTAGTTGATGTCGTTGGCTGAGGATGATTAACGCTCCTATTTGTTTCAGCAATTACTTCAATTAAACTGCAAAAGCGAAAATTAGTGTTTAATTTAAAATGTTTGTAATTTCGTGCAATTGATAACGTGGTTCTCTACAAATCTGGTAATTTATTTCTGCATTAATTACGATGAATACAAAATGCATACAATGCATATGTATACTAGTACTAGTGGTCAATTGATAATATACTCACACTATACTGAATTAGTACACACGCTAATTAAGACCCTACTTGTAAATAATGCTGTTTCCAAACCGACAAATGTAATTAAAACACTTAATGGTGAGAGAAGTGTGCTCTCCTGTTGATTATTCAGGAAATCGGGAGCAAGCCTTTAATAGAATGTCAATTAATATCAGTAGTTAGGGTATTGAAAGTGGATCCGATCCGTCAGTGAACTATGCAAATGTGAGTTTGAGTTGTTGTTGGTTGCTATCGACGGGCCTTAATTAAAGTTTGTCTTGGAGAATGCACCAAATCGCTCCTGAAATCCGCCTCATTCAACAAAACGAAAGCGTGCCGCCGCCGCCGCTACCGCTGCCTACACCTCCCATTCGTCGAACGATTTACCTAGTCTTAACATAATCACTTTGAACTTAATTACCTATTATTTATTAGTGGGGGCGAATATTCCACCATATAGTGTTACAGGATGAGATATGAAGAAAAGTTAAGTAGTACCGTTTAGAGGGAGGCAAAGCAGCACAGTAGAAAATTTAAAATGTATCATCTACAATTAAATTTACAGTGGAACTTGGTCAAAGTACTCAAAATAATCATCAAAAGAATGAAACGATTTTTCTTCTTGAAAACATTTGGGAGAATATTAAAGCGCTGTTTTTAATATCATCCCTTCATGCCATAATAGTAGAAGAGCCGGCTGAAAAAAGTTAGTCGTCATAAGATGGACGAACGGAAAAAATAGGAATGATAGTTTAGACCTATATTAAGAAGGAACGCTAAGGTTGCCTGCGAAAATCCTGCCGAAACAGGGTTTAAAAAAATAATTTATTTACAACTTCAACAAACTTCATAGACTGAAATCACGTTTTAAATTTCTATCATTCATATATTTCGATTATTTATCAAGGATAACAATTTGAACCAGCATGCATCTCCCGTCAAACAACTCAATTTGTGTAAATTGAGTCTAAATTTTAGAAATTTGTCGAAAAACTAGTGAAGTGTTTGGGTATTGTGAAGTTGTCAATTAAATTTCAAAAGTGACATAAATTTTCATCAAGTATCACTAAAAGTACGCTTCAGTTATGCTTCCGCCTTATGACGTCAGTTTTTAATAAAAAACATCACTTTAAGCGGGGCTTCCGGGATGTTCCAACAACCCTGTTTCTGCAGGATTTTCGCAGGCAACCTTAGCGTTCCTTCTTAATAAAGGTCTAAACTATCATTCCTATTTTTCCCGTTCGTCCACCTTATGACTACTAACTTATTGCAGCCGCCTCTTGGACTATAATGCCATAGAACACAAATGAATGAAAAATAGGAGTAGATAACACTTTCCTAGACACCACATTTATCAAATATCTAGATAAAAAATAGGAGGATCGCATTGCTGCTATAAATGAGGTTTAATCAAAAAACGTAACTTGAGTTTTCTTAACAGTCAAAGTTCCTTAAGAACTTCCAAAGATATTCGAGCTCGCATCCTGTGAACAATCAAATTTTCTAATTCTTGAACCTTAGAGGTACCATCAACGCAAGAACAGCAGTTGCCCTAAAACTGAACCCTGTGCCACTGTCGGGTCGAGAAATAATTGTTGTAATTCGTAATTTCTACACAAGAACTTTATTAGAAAATTACTTAATAAACCAGCAGAAGGAATTCGCTTTCTGAACCTTCGAAAGAAAATTGAAAGCTATTTAGCATCCCAAGAGTTCTACACCAGCGTTGAATAATTAGATTAATAAATTCTACGAAAAATAAAAAAAAAAAGTACTTTAAAAGTTGTTTGATATACTTATTATGTAAACTTGACTTTTATTGTAATTTTTTATTACTTTAAATTCTTTGTTCATGAACTAGTTATTCAACCACCGTTTTCAAATTTTAGAGCCTGTGATAGTTCAATTTAAGAATCAAATTAAAATACAATATAAAACATTTTTAAAATACTGCTTTCAATACGGAAAACTGAACAACGTTTTAGATCTTTTATTTTTTCAAGGTGATGAAGTTAATTTTACGAGATTTTGGAATAAAATATGATTGGTTGTTCACTCTCACCTCTAGTTATTACAATTTTTATATTAAATGACAAAACAGAAATAGTATAGATGTGATTTCATCCAATAAATACTGAACCAGAAAACCGCACAAACCAATTATACTTTAAATGTGTATTTTATTGTAACCACATTAATAACGATGAAACTATAAAAATTCCGTCTACTCGAATACAGCTTTTTTACCAAATTATAGATATAATGTATCATAAACTCTTCAAGGCCTTGATTTGATTTTTAAAAATATTGGTTATATTTAATGACCCCTAATGCACTAATGCCTTACCGCTAAACAATTTATTCTATCATTTATCTAAACTGCTGGCCAAGTGAAACGTACCAAGCGAATTTTTAGGTTGAATTTAAAGTCAAATATTTTGAAAAGGAGAAAAGATATCAACATGAGGTTTTCACGATTCAAGAGATATTTTTATTGCGAAAGCAATAGTGTGACCCGATTTTTTTACTTTGAAGTACTTTACTATCTACAAGGTATGAAAGAAAGTCGTCTTTTTTTTCTCAAATTTTATACCTACCGGAATTCCACAAAAATTTTTTTATATTTTTTTGATGTCGATTTTTTTAGTCTCTGGTTAATGAGGAAACAACCAATTTCTCAAAATTTTTATATCCCTCTTATTTTATAAGATACCGAATTTTTAATTAAATTTAATATTGTTGAACAGGTTTTTGCAATAATAATTATGCAGCCATTTTGAAAGCAAATGTCATCATGTGATATGTCGATAAAAAGGTAATTTTAAGTAGAATCTAATTCTTACGGAAAAAAATATACAGGGTTGTTTTAAAAAATTTTGAAAGTTAGTAGTAGCTGAAACCAGAAGTGGCATCAGATTGTTTTAAACGTCACAATGATTATTCCTTTCAACAATCAAACCATGCCAAATTTCAAATTAATACAGGTAAATGTAACAAAATGGTGGGGGTTGTAAAACGATTTCGTAGCCACGCGGTATACACGAATATGAGCAAATTTTTGAAAAAGTGAAAAACCCGTTTTGAGGATATAAGTCACTTAAACCAATGGTGAACATAAACTAACTAAATTCCATTCTATTCCATTAAGAAAATAGCCTCAAAAAATGAATTAAAAAATTTACCTATTAGCGAACGTGTACCGATTTTTGATAAGCCACTGGTTACCAATAAATTATTGAAAGTACAAAAAGTGTACTTTTTATAAGAAAGCCATTCATAAGGTATTATAATCAACTACAGAGATTGGTTCTTACAAAACACAATACGGCCGAACGACAAAAAACAAAGAAAAGATCAAATTTTCAGCAAAAATTCGGTATCTTATAAAATAACAGGGATATCAAAATTTTGAGAAACAGGTTGTTTTCCCATTAAGTAAGGACTAAAAAAATCTACATCAAAAAAATATAAAAAAATTTTTTTGTGGAATCACGGTAGTTATAAAATTTGAGAAAAAAAGACGACTTTCTTTCATACCCTGTAGATAGTAATGTACTTCAAAGTAAAAAAAATCGGGTAACACTATCGTTTTCTCAATTAAATTATCTCTGAAATCCTGAAAACTGCATATTGATATCTTTTCTATTTTTCAAAATATTTGACTTTAAATTCAACCTAAAAATTCGCTTGGTACGTTTCAATTGGCCAGCAGTTTAGTTAAATAATTTGCATCAATATCATTATTTGTAACATGTCAATTTCGCCAATGGTATCATTAATTTTATAGGTTTAACTAAAATTAAATTTATAGTCCAGTCATTTTAAAATGCGTTAAATCGGAGTACAATGAGATTTTGAGGGTAGGTAGTGGTTGCCAACGGAACACTCCACCTCGTTTTTCACCCCTAAAATTCCTCAAGGGGTGGCCGCTATCTTGAATTTTAAGATTGAGTTTAAATATCTCGGTAAATAGGGATCTCACGTTAAAAACGCATATTATTAATATTGTTAAGGAACTAATTCCCAACAACTTTTGTTTGAAACTTTTTTCATATTATTAATATCTACAAAGTTATAAATATTCAGATCATAAAATCCAAAAAACCATATTCACCAGCAATATCGCCTTTTTTGGAAATTTATAAATTTGTAAATATTAATAATATGAAAAAAAGTTTACTACGAAAGTTGTTGGTAATTAGTTCCTTAACAATATTTGTAATAGACGTTTTTAAAGGGAGATGTATATTTACCGAGATAATCGAACTCAATCTTAAAATTCAAGATGGCGACCACCCCTTGAGGAATTATAGGGGTGAAAAACGAGGTGGAGTGTTCCATGTGCATAGCATCACCGAGATATTTATCTTGCTATGTTAATTTGTAATATAACAATTTACCATCTTCAGGATACTATTATACTCGTACCTACCAGACTTTGGGAAATGGTAAGGTCTGAATTAAATTGTCGTTTGGAGATTTACTCGTTTTCGCTCAAAAAACTAAAATGTGGATGGTGGAGGTGCCTCGTCACTACAATGATGGTTTATTGTTCCTGTTTCTTAGTTTAATACCTATGCTGGACCTGCAATCTAGGCTTCCGCGTGTACCTGGTTTAACGCCATTAGTTTTCCAAATTTAATTTTTTTAATGTCCGAAATTTGGTAAATAAAATGTTATCGCTTTGTATCTGACCGGCAGAAAGTGTGCACCAAATGGAAAATTTTTTTATCTTTAGAATTACCAAATTTATTTTACTGTGGAAAGGTTCTGCATGTCCTTAAACAAAAAAGAACATAAACAAAACCAGTAAAAATTGCATTGTATCCCACGAGGGAGGGGTGAAAATTTAAAATTTGCTCAAGAATAAAGTACCTTTATTTTGAACCGTAGAAAAAAATGTTATTAGGAAAAGTTGTTTGTACTTAAAAGTTATCCCCGAATACCAAATTTGGGTTCTGTAGACAAAATAAAAACGTTTTTCCTTTTTTTCGCTGCGCTCCCGTACAACAAATCGCTAGAAGCTATGCAGCACATAAATTCAGTTTTTTTAACAGTTCTTGTGCAGTTAAATACATAATTTAGTTAAATTGGTTTAAATGCGTAAAAACAGGTCGTTTAATAAAATAATAATAATTTTATCAGGAAGCTCAAATTGACTTACCGGTGGGTACAGATAAAAATAATTCATGAACCAATAGATTTAAGTTTTTTTTGCTTGTTTTACTTATCCATAAAATAAAATACGGTGTGCACCAAAAACATGAGATTATTTTTGGCATTACTTTATTAAACGCCCGGTTTTCGCGCATTTAAACCAATTTAAGTAAATTATGTGTATAATTGCCCAAGAACTGTTAAAAAACTGAATTTATGTGCTGCATAGCTTCTAGCGATTCGTTATACGGGGACGAGCAGAAAAAAAGGAAAAATAGTTTTTCTTGGTCTACAAAGCCCAAATTTGGTATTCGGGGATAACTTTTAAGTAAAAACAACTTTTCATAATAAAATATTTCTACGGTGCAAAATAAGAGTACTATATTTTGGAGTAAATTTGATATTTTCACCCCTCCCTCGTATACGATGCAATTTCCACTGGTTTTGCTTATGTTCTTTTTTGTTTAAGGACATGCAGAACCTTTGCACAGTAAAATAAATTTGGTAATTCTAAAGATAATAAAATTTCCCATTTAGTGCACACTTTCTGCCGGTCACTGTATTTGTTTATAGTGTACCATTAATTATCATTACTTTATCAATAATTTTCAAAATAATTGTGATTAAGAGAAGGGAAAAAGTACATTTTCTAAAGATACTACACCAATCACATAAAATAAATAATACAAGAACTGACTACTGTAACTAAAACACACAATGCCTTACCTTGAGGAATATAATACCCTGCCATCCTGATACAATCTGACGAATTTGTTTGGTGTGGTAATTGTGTGTAAATAGGATTGTTTTCCATTATAAAAATAAGTATCGGGCTTCCAAATCCGAGCCAGCATTGATATACTGAGAGCTAAAGTATCGTTAGAGTCGCCAGAGAATGCCAATCTTCTGTCTACCCAAGATTGCCGGAAATAACAGTCCATTGAATAGGTCTTAAAAAGAAACAATAATACTATAACTTTGGGATAAATTCTGACATTATTTCGGTATATTTTGTACTTTGTTTACCGGTATAACTTATTATTAAAAAAAATATTTTTATAATCTTACTAAAGTTAAAACTAATACTAAACATTTTGTTTATCAATCTATTTTTTTTTTAATTTTAGTACCTAATTATTGTGTGTGTTAGGTAATTATTATTTTATATTTACCATATCAACTTCGGAAATTGGACCCATACTTCTAACCATTATGTCGACCTCTACCACAGCCGGAGGACCTAAAAATATTGAAAAAGTTGAACATTCTCCATCATTCTAATTTGTATCAATTTATTTAAATAATTTAATTAAACGATACTCAAATATATTTTTTTATTTTAGTACTTATAGATTCTTCCATTAGAAATTTACCTCCAAAATCAGGTCTAACACTGTTGTCGTATCCTCTCAACAAATTATCCAATAAGTTTGATATATTTTGGTGGTTGTTCCTTTGCGGTTCTTTAGAAGTTGTTACCAATGACAATGCTGTGTTACTTTTCAGTTCGATAACGAGAAAAAAACTGCTTAAACTCAAATGAATTAACATTATTTCCATCTGTAACACCTGAAAATGAAAAAAGTGTGTTAATTATAATGCATGATGAAAGAATTAAATTGAAAATTGTGTTATCGGACTATTCAGATTCTTTATTTATGAGTTGATTTATTTGTTTGTAACTTTAGTGGATAAAAGTTTCGAAATATTTGTATTATGCACTAGGTAATAATAGAGGGTGTCCCAGTACAGACACGAAATATTTTTAGGTATGGTTCTTGAATACATTGTCCTGTATAATTTTTCTATCTCCAATCCGGGTTTTTTTATTTTTATTTTTCATTTCAAGTCATTGTAGGTGGCAACGGAAATCTTTTTAACAAATTTAATAATTACTCCGAGTAGAAATTTATGTTCAAAATGGAATTTAACTTTTCGATTCAAAATAAACTAATCTTTCATCATGTATCAAATTTTTAACTATTTTCAATACTAGTTTTCAAAATAAATTAAATGAAACGTGAACATAATGATTTATTTTTTCTAATTCCAAATTTGAACACTAATAATTCTTCAAGGGTTAACACCATTAAAAAATTTACAAGATACTTTCGTTCGTAAATCATCTCAGCTACAAATTTCATGTATAACTTTTTTTCGATAATCAAATAGTTTAGCCGACTGGCTTCTTTTTATTCAACAGTGTTTTACTTTTTCAATCTACAATTTTCAACATTCAAGAGATGATTGCTCGCAAACTAACCCGGATTGGGGGTAAAAATAATTATATAGGACAATGCAGATTTATTCAAAGTTCACACCTAAAAATATTTCATAATCCTATATTATTTAATTTGATTAATATTTATGGGATAACTCCAAGATTAAAAAAATATATATACAGTAGAATCCGTTTATAATGGACTTCAGGGGACCAAGTAAAATAGTCCATTATAACCGGGTGTTCATCTCATCAGAATAATTACTAATTACACGTGTTTGTACTGGGACTTTTAAAATGGTACATTATAACAGAGTTTCCATTATAAGCGAGTTCATTATAGGTGGATTCCACTGTATATATAAATTCGGAATCTATTTCTACAGTGACCGGCAGAAGATTCTGTATGTCCTTAAACAAAAAAGAGCCTAAACAAAATCAGTAAAAATTGCATCGTATACGAGGGACGCGTGAAAATTTAAAATTCACTCAAGAATAAAGTACCTACCCTTATTTTGCACCGTAGAAAAAAAATTATTAGGAAAAGTTGTTTGTACTTAAAAGTTATCTCCGAATATCAAATTTGGACTTTGTAGACAAAAAATAAACGTCTTTCCTTTTTTCGGCGCGCCCCCGTAGAACAAATCGCTAGAAGCTATGCAGCGCATAAATTCTGTTTTTAAACAGTTCTTGAGTTAATACTTACATAATTTACTTAAATTGGTTTAAATGCGCGAAAACGGGTCGTTTAATAAAATAATAATATCTAATTTTATCAGGAAACTGAAATTGACTTACCGGTAAGTACAGATAAAAGTAATTCCTGAACCAATAGATTTAAGTTTTTTAAAAAAGTAAAAATGGCAATAAATTGCTAAAGATATCAAGTAAATCCGCATTTGTTTTACATTAAGTTGTTTTGGTTCTCCATAAAATAAAATACGGTGTGCACCAAAAAAATTAGATTATTTTTGGCATTATTTTATTAACCGCCCTGTTTTCGCGCATTTAAAACAATTTAAGTAAATTATGTGTTTAGTTGCCGAAGAACAGTGAAAAAACTGAATTTATGTGCTGCATAGCTTCTAGCGATTCGTTATACGGGGGTGGGTCCAAAAAAAGGAAAAATGGTTTTTCTTTGTCTACAGAGCCCAAATTTGGTATTCGAGGATAACTTTTAAGTAAAAACAACTTTTCCTAATAACATTTTTTTCTAGGGTACTTTATTCTTGAATAAATTTGGTAATTCTAAAGATAAAAAAAATTTCCATTTAATGCACACTTTCTGCCGGTCACTGTATATTATGTAATATCAATTTATCAATTACATGAAGTGGTTCAAACTGAACTCATCTCCACATTCACAATTTGAGACTTACAAAAATATTTTTACAAAGAAGTATATTATTATGTATCAGTAAACATTTTTAGCTATTAATTGGGCTCATCTCTGTAATTTTTCCAAAAATTAAATGCATATCTTTATAATCAGAAGATAATAATTGAAAATCCATCACACTTGTCAACGTCTATGCAAGTTACAGTTACATTTGATTGAATTCAGGGTCGGTGCTAGAATTTTTGCCATTCCAAGAAAAAATGTGTTTATTCAATTCTCATATTGTGAAAAGAAAAGCAGTATTCAGACCTCGACATTTGCTATTAGACTTTTTTCATTTAGCATAAAAAAGTAAATGTATGGTGCGGCAATAAACATACATTATTGACATTGTGCTTGTATGTATTAAAATATAAAATAAAATAAATTGTATTAAAAATTCAAAAAAACTAATTCGGATACATAATTTATTTCTAAAACGGTAAATATTGGATAAAGTTTGTCAATTACTGGAAAATTAAATTTTCATAATGGTTCGTTAAAAACTGTAGGTAGCTATACAGAACTCAATTCAATATAATTTATACTACCTACATAATTACAAAACAGTTCATATTAATTTCTAATTTTTCATCCAATTGTCATCATTGTACCTAACTTACTCTTATATACCCGAATTCAATAGCCCCACGTGCAACTTTACGTACCTAAATTTATATAAAATATAAAACCGTGCAAATGTGATTGTACATGTATGAAGCTTTCAGTAATTTTCTAAAGCAGAATCAAATTCGAAACTAAGCTTGTTTACAACACACCTCTTACATTCGCTTTCTGCGTAAATCCAGTTTGTCGTGAATAGGATTAAAGTTTAATCGCCCAACGACTCGTACAGCGTGGCTTATGTTACGGTTGTAAACCATTTGGAAATTTTAAAATAGTTGTTAAAGTAAGTAATAACTGGAGGAAATAACGATTATTTACAGATTATCTAATGTATACGAATATGAAAAGAAAAACTTTGCGTGTTTAAATTTAACTCGTATACTCAGATTTGTTTGTAGTTTGTTGAAGATGTCCTAGATTATTTTTCTGTTAACTTAATCTAATCAAATGAAATCAAACCACATTTCTCATTTATGCTGTCGATAGACTAAATTACAAATTTCCTGTTCGTATAACTAGATATCAGTACCTACTACGTAATTGCAAAGATAAAAAAAGTGAATGAGCAGATTTATACTGCCTAGTAGAACTAGAATTATTCTCAGTAGACATATGCATCACACTATTACTATTCCTCTCTTTCTTTCTTTCTTTCTTTCTTAAGAGACATGAGACATTTATGAAGTATGATGCACATGTCTACTGAAAATAAATTTGGTAAAAGTTTGACTAAAATTGATGATTTTCGATCTAAAATTACTAGGAAATAATTTTCTTCTCAATTCCCTGTTACAGTTGTCAGATGATGTCCATAGGAAAATATTTTGCAAGAATCTCTACTAAAGGTGTCCAGACCGTTTTCAACTCTTTACACAGAGAATTCGTAAGTTGCCATTCTCTGACGCCCTTCCTTATAAAGAACTACTTGTAGTCTGTCTGTGTATTTTTTTCGTGCTCCAAAACTCTCTTCATCAAATCTTTGCCATAGCATAAGAAAAATTTGACCATAACTGTGTCTATGTCTTCAGACATTTTTAAATATGTTTTTGAGTCGTTCCATTTCAATCGTCCAGGTTAGATTTTCTTTCGACCCGAAAAAATTTTTTTCCAATTCTTTATCGGAAATAATGAGACACGTATTTTTTGTTTACGCTCAAAAAAAATTTTTTGTGTGTTAGGAATTTTCGAAAATTAGACCCAAAATCCGGTTTTTCACTATTCGCTTACGCAGATCCTACTGATAACTTGAATATCTTTGCCAAAAATGATCCGATTTTCAAAATTTTGGTTTCATTTTGTAGGTTAAGGTTTTTCCAACAAAACTGTGCCTTAAACTTGATATATATCTTGGGTTAATTTTTTTATCAGAAGAATAACTGAAAAACTCAAAAAAATTTCAAACTGAAAAATCTCGGATTGCCACAATTTTTTTTAATCTTTTTTTTTAATAAGGGCAGCAAATAAACAACCCATAAAAGCTGTCTCCACTTCCCCGTTCAAAAACTACGATTTTTTAAAATTAATAGGGGATTTTTCGAAAATCGTATACTTCTTATACTACAATGATGTTTATTATTATTGTTATTATCTAAATTTTTACAGGGATTACATAATGATTATTTATTCAAATATGCAATCCGGACATTGTAGTAAAACACCTAGAATCTGAAACATTTCAAGACGACGTAACTAACCAATTTAATTGTTGATTTAGACATATTGCATGTTAATTTTCATCAGTGAGTATTTGTGCACAGATGAGAATAATCATATTATGTAATCCATGTAAAAATTTAGTTAATAACAATAATAATAATCATCATTGTAGTATAAGAAGTATACGATTTACGAAAAATCCCATATTAATTTAAAAAAATCGTAGTTTTTGAACGGGGAATTTGTGCATGTGGAGACAGTTTTTATCAGTAGTTTATTTACTGCCCTTGTTTAAAAAAAAATTGTGGCAATCCCAGATTTTTCAGTTTGAAATTTTTTTTATTTTTTCAAATATTCTTCTGAAAAAAAATGCACCCAATAAATGTATCAAGTTTAGGGCATGGTTTTGTTGGAAAAACATTTACCTACAAAATGTGACCAAAATTTTGAAAATCGGATCATTTTTGGCAAAGATATTCAAGTTATCAGTAGGGACTACGTAAGCGAATAGTGAAAAACCGGATTTTGGGTCTAATTTTCGAAAATTGCAGCAACGAAAAAAATTTTTTTTGAGCCTAAAGAAAATATATCTAGGTATGTCTTTAATTCCGATAAAGAATTCTTAAAAAATTTTTCGGCTCGAAAAAAATTCTAACCTGGAGGATTTGAAATGGAATGATCCTTTTGTGATTATTAATTTTAGTTGGGCAGCCGAACATTCTTTGACTCTGCTTCTCTGTCCTATTTTTGATATATCAATCCTAATCCTTTTTGTTTTTGGCAAATGATTGAAAGCGATCTGTCTACTTCATAGCTTGGTGTCTCGTACTGGAATTCACGGAGAGGGAGAGAGCAACGCATGCTCTGGTCTCTGTCCTTGTTTTAACAGTCGGCTAGCTGGCATTCGATACTATGTATAACATCATCGACGAAACTGAGGGTAAAAAGATAGTCATCATCTATTACTATTCCTATTCCCAGGCAACTTCTTTTCTAATTAGATAGGACTTGTCCTAGGTATGTGAAGAAAAAAACCATCGATTTAGTTCCTCAATAATAATAATAATAATTCATAACGGATATGTCTGGAAGTCTTCTAACTTCTGGGTATCGAATAGGTTTTCTCCAAGTATAAGTTTTTTCTATGCTAAAATTTCATGCTTATTTTTCTAATAAATTTATCAAAAAGTGTAATCAAAGATCTATAAAGGTCACTAAGTCGTCTAGGTTTCAAAGGATCTTTACGGTTTCCATTTTTGTGGATGGAAATTATGGAGGATAGATTCTACTCTGTGTCCTAACTAACTTACAAAATAAAGGGTAGTTCAAACTCTCGTGATCGTCTTTTAAAGTGTGATGATGTAATCGATGTGGAGGAAATAAAATATGTACCAAAAAATTTCATAATTCCTGATTCCTTCTTCATTACCAGCTATACTTTGGAGCTATCTGCTATTTTAAATTTTAAAGTTATTTTAAACCATATGATTGATTTTCGCCTCCAAATTTGAATTTATCATAAAGCCCGCGTTGTTTAAACTGCTATTCCATTAATTCAACAAACCTTCACTACAGTCGAAACGTAATTATTCACAAGCCTAGAATAATGCAATAAAACTTAGCGAAATATACTTTAACGTTCGTTATACTAACAAGATCATCTATTCTAATTGTAATTGTAGGTATACATATATATCGATTCGGAATCCTTCTCGGAAATCCAGGCGAATTTTTCTAATTTACTGTGAATTTATCCTCCCGTGCTACTGACCTGATTCAAATGGCATTTAAATGTGTCTTGAATTTTTTATATCAAATAAATCGATGCCACTCCATTCGTAAAAAATGCGAGACTTGTTGACAGTTCTTTTAAAAATTACGTTCTTATTTAAGTCCATAATTAATTCAATTTACAACCAAATTCGTCGGGCGCTCATCAAAAAAGTTGTTTGAAGAAAAATTAACTAGTATAAAGTAATGATGGCGAATTTAAAAAGATGTAATTAAGGAAATGGAACGGTATTAAATTTAGATTAAGAAATTGGGTTGAGTGACGTTAAAGGGAATCTGAAATATGAATGGTTTTTTTAGAACTTTCGATTTGAAGTAGGTTGAATTAAAATGTCAAAATTTGTTAGATGATCATAATTGCCAAGTAAAACAATTTATAAACAAAATTTATTTATTAGTTTCCAATGAATTTCTAAATTATTAATTGCTCTCGGTAAGTTGTTATTTTTTAAACTAGATTTTTACCATCTCCATTTAAATAGGTTTTTAAATTGTAGAACGCACCGAGTATTAAATAATTTTTGTTTGACAAAATTCAATCGTATTGTTATGGGCTGGAAGAGGTAATATCTTTTTATGACAACACTAAACGTCATATATCAAATCAAACAAACCTACAGATTATCTTTAGATAAATTAAATCATAGGTGGAAGTGAAGGAAAATTGACATCAAAAACCACAGATACATATTGGTACTACAAGATGAAAAAAAGTCTTCGTCATCAGCATACGCCTTTATTGGCTCATGTCATTAAAGCAATAGCAGATTTAAAAGAAGGTGCCGGTTCTACTACAAAGAACATAGTTAGCAAAGTGCGATCATGCTGTTTGACATCACGAGTACCTTCCAAGAATATAACATTCCTTGTGAGAAAAGCTCTGCGACATGGCGTTGAAACCGGTATTTTAAGGCAACGCGGTGGAAAATTTCGCTTAGATTCAGAGCCGAGTGGACAGTCCTCCAATATCATGCAAGGTAAAAAGCGAAGAACCAATAAGAAGAAAAGGAGACGAAGAAAGTATTATTACGGACGAAGACTATTCACTGAGCGATATGATCGTTCTGACAGCGGGACTGACACGGACAAAACCAAAAGCAAAGTTGAAACACCAGAACCAGTGGATAAAGCCAAGAAAGGAGGAAATAATTCGAAGAAACGCCGACGCCGCAAGAGAAAACGACCAACAGGTACAGATAGTGGAGAAGAAGATGGGAATAATAGGGACGATCGACGATCTGATGATAAAGGTACAGGTAAAGAATGGATTATGTAACATGGAATAAAGTGCACTTTGTTTAGATGTCGAGGATGTACCGATGAGTAATCAGTGTGATAATCCGGAATGCATTTGTAAGTTGAATAATGAAGAGAAGAATGAAGATGACAATTATAGGGAACCTTATGTGAATTAGGGATATGATAATTATATTGTATTAAAAAATATTACTTGTGTATTTGCGCATAATAAAATGTGATGTTGATGGCTGACGTACTTGAAAATATTGTAATTTGGTTTTTTTGACTTAATTTTGAAATGTGATGTGCAAAGAAGTAATCAAAAGTACAAAAAGATAAAGGGATTCTCCGTTTCTTGGAAGTTCATTTCGGAATGTATCAAACCTTCAATAGTTTGTAATTTGGTACACTGTCTTATATTTATTAAGAACTTCTTTCAACGTACTCTCTTTATCTTTCTTCGATAATACTGAGCTGCAGCAGTGGTATTTTGTATTAAGCATTATGTACTAGGTATGTCTTTTTCTTCTTTTTATTACGACAGTTCTCAATTCATCCATATCAGGATTTCTTCACTAGTCATTCTTGCTGTTCATAGTAAATAGTCCAGTGAAATAGGATTTAAGGTCAAGATTAAATATGATGTGGGAAACCTTTTGCAAGCAGTCAGTAGCGGATCCAGGATTTTACCATGGGGGGGTTTTGGATAAAATAATTTAGAATAATCTACGTCACAAGTAATTTTTGCTAACATATCTCTTTTTCAAACATCAGTAGATTAAAAACAACGACCTCCACGGGGGGGGGGGGGGTTGAACCCGAAAACCCCCCCGTAAATCCGCCACTGCAAGCAGTTGATGAACTCAACCTCCATTGGGATTGGACGCCATATTTAATGAAAGTGGTGAGTTCTATTTATTGTGAATAACTCCGTTTCTAGTTCTAGCCCAGTCAAATTAGATCAAAAAGTACCTACCTAATATCTACAAAATTGACATGCTGGCCAAATTTTTGAGAGCAAGTCGAGGCTCATTATTAATAAAGCCCCGAACCGCAAAAATCCAACAAAATTTCCTTGTGCGTCACGTGATAAGGGTGATTTTTTATATCTTGGTTTCTACTGGTTGGATTTTAATGTAGTTTTTTTAATTTATTCGGAAAAATATTTACAACAACTTATGTTTGAAACTCTTTCTGATAGCTCTCTTTAAAAAAAGTTATAAGCAAAATACTGCTCTTTTTTAGGGGGTGAGTTTCTTCTTTAAATTTTTTTTCTATTATAATTATGAAAAAAATTTTCAAATAAAAGTTGTAGGGGATATTATTTTCTACAACTTTTAATTGACGTATTTTTTTGTCATGCAAAAATTACATGAGGTAGAGGGCGCAATACACGGGTCTTTTTTACGGGGTGAGTTTTTTCAATCAAATATACATATATACTTTTCTATTATAATAAAAAAAAAATAACGATGATTACCAAAAAAATGCGAATTTTACCATTAGAAGTAATATTTTGTAACCGCAGTTGATGTTGGCGCGCTCTACCTCATGTACTACTTTTGCGTTACAAAAAAATATCCGAAATGAAAACTGTAGGAAATAAGATCCTCTACAACTTTTGTTTGAAGATTTTTTTCATTAATGTAATAGAAAAATATATACTTATGTATATTTTATTAAAGAAACTCACCCCATAAAAAGGGCAGTATTATGCTTATAACTTTTTTCTTTAAAGAGCTATCAAAAAAAGTTTCAAACAAAAGATGTTTAAAATATTTTTCTGGATAAATTAAAAGAAACTACGGTAAAATCCAACCAGCAGAATCCGAGATATAAAAAAATCACCCTCATCAATGATCCTCGACTTGCTCCCAAAAATTTGACCATCATGCCAATTTTGTCGTTTTTTAGTCTAATTTTACTGGGCTATTCTAGAAAAAATAGTAAGAGATGGAAATTTGAATAGAGATGGAACAATTACTAAATAAAAGTAACCAACTCATAATTTATGCTGACGATGTAGCTTACTGGCAAGAAACTTGAAAGATCTAGGTGAAATTACAAGTAAAATGGCAGAATCAGCCCAAAAAATTGGACGTAGGATAAACGAAGATAAAATCAAGCTAATAGAATAGGACAACAAACAACAGAAGACAGGCTAGCGGTGAAGGCAAAGAATGTAAGGTTGGACTTTGAGGAAGTAGACGAATTTGTGTATGTACCTGGGGTCACTACTCACGAACAGAATGGTAGAAGAAAAAGACATAAACATGAGAATACTGAAAATCAACCAAAGTGTAGGAGTCTTAATAACCTAATATAAGGTCTAAACAATTATCCAGGGGTGTCAAACTTCTAAGAAGACCTACATCCATTTATGGGTGTGAAGCCTGGGTGCTAAACAAAAAGGAAGCTCTTAGAAAACTGGAAAGGAAAATAATTAGGAGAATAGTAGGCGGAAAGAGAACAGAGGAAGGATATAGAAGAAGAATGAACGATGAGATGTCAGCAATTTTCAAAGAAGCGACAATAGATGGAGTAATAAATGCTAGAAGAATACAATGGCTAGGACATATTGAGAGAATAATAAAAAGAGCAGCTTTATGTACAAGAAGAAAAAGGAAAACCGAGGAAAAGATGGAAGGAAGCACTGGAGGTGGAACTAAGAGAGAAAAACGTAGCTAATTAGAAGATGAAAACGAACGATAGGAAAATGTGGAGGGATATTACGAAGCTCTGGGCCTAATCGACTGGAGAAATAGCTTCCATATTTAATAATTATCCTTTTTAGGGCCGGTTGTATAAAACTTTAATCGTGGTGTTAAATTTTTATCCTCCAAAATATCTATAGTGACAATTGTAATCAACAATCGTTTCTATGGCAGTTTATCCTTTTTGGAGGATTATCTTGCGATTAAATTTTTATACAACCGACCCTTAGTAACTTTTAATTTGTTAAGGATGTATATTGTATACCTAATAGTCAAAAAGAAGGCCGCAAATTTATTATCATTATTAACATATCATATTTCCTAAGTCCATAAGAATTATTTTAAGAAGGACCTGAACTTGATATCAAAAATTAAATAAACTATTATGCCCATTTGCATACATATTTTGCAACCTAAACTTTCATGTCGTGATTATATTGAAAAATTCAATTTTCCATCATGCAAACTACATAAAACTAGTAGTTTATCCAGTTTTATTTCTACCCTCATAAATATACAGAATTGGTTGTTTTGGTGAACTCATTCACTCACTTGAAAGCTTCAGTTTATGATACAATATGAATAATTGTGGTTTGTAGTTTATGTTTCCAAAAACAGTGTTGTATAAAGTATCTCAATTAATATTTGCCATTAAATGTTACTGTGGACATATAAACCTAAATTTCGCATCCATTATTATAGTACCTATTTATGTAACCAAATCGTATTTTGTGATTTAGTTTCATGTAAAATGTTACAACAGCCACAGTATTAATTTTATAATTAATTGTTTTCGTACAATAAAATAAAAAGCTTATGTGCTGTCACTGATGGCAAAATAAAGAGAATAGTGAGAATACGTAAATTAACTACCTAGATAATACAAAACAATTTAGGAAACACAATCAGATAACATTCTATATTACTAACTTTTATATAACTAACTTTTTATTAATTAAAAGTTGCATTGTTTAGAGCAGGTACTTAAGGGGGTGGTGTTGAGCGGATTAGTTAGGGTTTGGGTGATTTTAACTTGATATCATTTAGGTCGAGACTACTAACGATTTTGGGGTTATTACAGAGAGATGATTTCAAGTGTCAGAATGGGCCAGAAGATATTCGCATTGAGCCAAGGGACGTAATTTGTACACAAGCTTCGAAATTATGTCATACATTATATGCTACAAAGCAGAGATACGTGTCGTCTTACCCAATAATACTTTTGATGCCAATATCGGGATTTAATTAGGAATATGATTCAATTACGGACGTAATTTGATTTTTACAGATCTTTATATTTCACTTACATATTACGTTTAATATAATGATTCTACAGGGTGAGTTGCAATAAGTGGGACATGCTTTACCTGTAAATACTAGGCCTAAAACTGAGACGATTGACGCAAAAAGTTGTTATACTAAAATTAATAACTAAAAAGTTATAGGCGTTTGAAGTTTGAGAAAAAAAAAAGATTTTTGCTAATAACTTCTAAACTAATTGAATGAGAAGAACCAATTCTTAGTAGTTGCTAATGAATACCAAAAACCTTTAATTTGTGAAAATTTTGTTAAAATCAAACTTTAAGAAGATGTTTTTTTAAAGTAAGTAAAGTGTTTAACCTTCTAGAACTTTTTTGTCCTTAAAATTTTAATTATAAAAAAAATTGCATTTAATAGGCAATTTAATTTAAAAACGTTTTGATCTCTTGTAAAGTTTTGATTAAACGCACCGTTAAGCTTTAAAAAATTAAAAACTAACAGCATGTTTTTACTAAGTTTCAAAAAAACAGCATCAAGAATGCTGAGATTTAAAAGTTATTGACGGAGGACGGACCTCCAGCACATTATGCACGTCCTGTGCGACATTGGCTATCTGTCACCTATCCTCAACGATGGAATGGTAGAGGCCCTGACGCTCCTGTTGCATGGCCTCCTCGTTCTCCTGACCTAAACGCAATTGAATTCTTTTCTTGGGGATATTTAAAATCAAAAGTGTATGCAACACCTATTCCTTCACTTCACGAGCTTAGAAGGAGAATCGTTCAACACGCCAATGAAGTTCGAGAGGCAGTTTATATTTAAAAAAAAATCGGTTTTTAATGCGAAGAAGAGCTACAGGAGCGTCATCGTCAGGGCCTCTACCAATCCATCGTTGAGGATAGGTGACTGATAGCCAATATGCTAATGTCGCACAGGACGTGCATAATGTGTTGGAGCTCCGTCTTCGGTCAATAACTTTTAAATCTCAGCATATTTGATGCCGTTTTTATAAAACTTAGTAAAATCATGTTGCTAGTTTTTAATTTTTTAAAGCTTCACAGTGCGTTTAATTAAAACTCTACAAGAAATGAAAAAGTTTCCAAATTAAATTGCCTATTAAATGCAATTTTTTTTATAATTAAAATTTTAAGGACAAAAAAGTTCCAGAAGGTTAAACACTTTAGTTACTTTGAAAAACCATCTTCTTAAAGTTTGATTTCAACAAAATTTTCACAAATTAAAGGTCTTTGGTATTCATTATCAACTACCAAGAATTGGTTCTTCTCATTCAATTAGTTAAGAAGTTATTACCAAAAATATTTTTTTTTCTTCAAACACCTATAACTTTTTAGTTATGCATTTTAGTAAAACAACTTTTTGCGTCAATCGTCTTAGTTTTAGGCCTAGTATTTACAGGTAAAGCATGTCCCACTTATTGCGACTCACCTTGTATATAAGTATAAAAGAAGGCAAAATTGTCACAAAAACTATAAGACCAAACTGAGAAAAATATAAATGTTTACGTCTTTGGTATTTTCCAAATTTCAATATTAATCCAAAACAAATATCGATAGTCAAATCTAATGTGCTTTAGTTAATATTACTTTTAAATTTTTATGGTGATAATTTTAGGCAAATGGTATTTAGGCACCAAATAAACATCAAACAATCCAACACTTTAATTGGAAATACATGAATATTATGTCCTCTAGTTGATTAGATAAATTAGCAATTCAAAGAGCCTGCTGTGGTTAAAACACTCACTATATATGCCGTCAACTTTCGCATAGATATGAATTATAAAAAGGTGACGATGTTAGGTATCTGTATGAAGTTGGTGGCTTTAATTTGGATCATATTTATATGCGCATACCTATGTGAATTTGATTAGATAAAATAATGTCTATGTATGATGCAGGAGCATTGGCATTGGCAAAAGTGAAGTTTATTCCCTTTAGAGGGAAAATTTCATTTAAATTCTTAGTGGCCACTCATTATTTACTCCCGCACCAGCTATTAACAGAATGCCAGAATAAATCTCTTTGCTGAATATGTAATATCACTACTTGAATTAATTTTATTGCACCTGAAATTAAACTTGGCCATATCGTTTGCTGTTTTATTTTATTTGTATTCTAAAAGTTAACGAAATGAAGTGCCTTTTAAATTTTACTATTTTATTTTTAGTAGACAAAGTATGTAATTTTGAAGGAAATAATAATAAATGACTGTAAATGTTGTAAATGTTGTAAATATTCAAAATGTGCCATTTGTGTGAGTGAGCTTATGAAAATATGTGGGAATATAAACCTAAATACATGGAATTTAGTTCGAAGTAATAAAATGATTCTTTTCCATAAACTGAGAATGTCATTTGTTTCATTACTCTTTACTTAAACTTACAAAAATCCCGAATTGGGTCAGTCTATATTATGCCGGGAATAAGTTTAGTAGACATGTGCGTAACACAAACGTACTTTTTTATCCTCATTCACTATTCAGTGCTTTTAGATTAATTTAATAAGGAGCAGGGCCGCAGCGTGCGGGTGTGCAGGTTGTGCCCCGCACAAAGGCGCCTCATCGAGGGGGCGCCATGTCTCCACGATAATTAATATATTTTATGTATAATTTTTGAAACTGTTGCAGATTTATCACTTTTTGAGAAATAAACTTTTTTTGAAATTAATTTTGTTTTAATTTACAAATCTTCTATCATGGAATAGGACGCTAAAATTTAGTTTGCACAAAGGCGCCTCTTACAGACGCGGCGGCGGCCCTGAGAAGGAGAGGAGAAGGAAGAGTGTGATGCACCTATCTCCTACAAAAGCTCCTTGCGCTATCAACTTAGGACTCTAAAGAATAATATATCCTTAAAAGCTCTGATCAGTGCATATCATGCTTGTACAGGCTGTTTCATTAAGGGTGGCCACCGGCCATATCTCGGAAACTACTAGGCATAGAAATTCAGAAAAAAAATTTTCATTACTAAAGTGGCCATGAGAAAATCCTGGAAATTATTTTTAAGTTCCGCATTTTGCCACAAGGGGGCGCAACTGAAAAGTAAATATAAAAATTCTAGATTTCTCCGAAAATTCCCACATTAAGGTATACCTTTGGTAACATCATTAGAAAGCTTGGACAATTCTGCATCATTTTGGTTTAAGGCTCATTGGCGTACCGACCTTAATAAGAGTGGGGGAAGGTATTCAAAGTGTAATCATTTGAATCGCTGTAACTTCTAAACGATTTATTCGATTTTAGTAAACTTAAGCTTGTTTGGAAGAGAAATGTAGGTACTTTTAATTATCGCATCCAATGGTACACGATAGTTCCTAATAAAATTGCTAGAGGGCGCAATTTGAAATAATAACGGTTTTTTTGCTTTTATCCCAAAATTTTAAATTAGACGGTATATTTATGATACCATAATCGGAAAGTAGATTAAATTTACAAGAAAAAACGTGAAAACCGCAGCTCGATATCTTCGTTCGTTTCAGAGTTATTGCCAAAAGAATAATTTTTAACACTTTAATTGAAGATACGATTGTTTTCATAGTTCCGTGGTCAAGCAATCCATGACAAAAAATATTTTAAAACTTTATTATGTGTAGGTTTGTCACTCATTATGCCAAGGGCCCAAAAACTACTTTAGATTTAATAAAATAATCATGAAAAACTTTTTAGGCACAAGGCACAATAATTATTTTAATATGGTTTTTTTTAAATAAATCTAGGTAGCCGTGAAACAAGATCGGCAGGTTTCCAAGGAAATTAATAAATTGGAATAGTTGTCAACTGATTTAATAACAAAAACAAAAGTTTCTCCTTGATTCTTTTTGAATTTCTTGTTACCTATATCAAAATTTGTGCTACATCTCTCAAAAATGCTTATACCAATGCCGAGGGTTACGATATGCTTACGTAAGATTCACCATTTAGATAGCCATTAAACATAAACGGTCCGATAATTCTGTATGCTGAAACTCTGCACCACCAGTTTTGGTGATCCACTTCGCGTATTCAATGAGGATTTGTTTGTGACTAATACCTAGTGCATAAGTATTGTGTAAATTAACGATGCCACAGCTAGTAAAACTGGCTTCATCAGTTCATAAAACCAGGGAGAGGAATTGAGAATTTTTGAGGGATGTAGCACAATTTTTGGAATAGATAAAAAGAATCATAGTCTTCAAAAAGAAACTTTTGTCAACACAACACCTATCAAAATTAAATCAGTTGACAACTATTCCAATTTATTTATCTCCTTGGAAACCTGTCGATCTAGTTTCACATCTATTTAGATTTATTTTTAAAAAACCATATTAAAATAATTATTGTGCCTAAATTCGAAGTTTTCCATGATTATTTTATTAATTCTAAAGTAGTTTTTGGGCACTTGGCATAATGAGTGACAAACCTACACAAGCATAAAGTTAAAAAATATTTTTTGTCATGGATTGCTTGACCACGGAGCTATGAAAACAATCATATCTTCAATTAAAGTGTTAAAAATTATTCTTTTTACAATAACTCTGAAACGAACGAAGATATCGAGCTGCGGTTTTCACGTTTTCTCTTGAAAATTTAATCTACTTTCCGATTCTGACATCATAATTATACCGTCTACTTTAAGTTTTCGGGATAAAATAAAAAAAACTGTTATTATTTCAAATTGCGCCCTCTAGCAATTTTATTAGGAACTATCGTGTACCATTTGAAGCGATAATTAAAAGTACCTACATTTCTCTTCCAAACAAGCTTAAGTTTACTAAAATCGAAAAAGTAGTTTAGAAGTTACAGCGATTTAAATGATTACACTTTCAATAGCTTCCCCCACTCTTACTAAGGTCGGTACGCCAATGAGCCTTAAACCAAAATGATGCAGAATTGTCCAAGCTTTCTAATGATGTTACCAAAGGTATACCTTAATGTGGGAATTTTCGGAAAAATTCAGAATTTTAATATTTACTTTTCAGTTGCGCCCCCTTGCGGCGAAATGCGGAGCTTAAAAATAATTTCCAGGATTTTCTCATGGCCACTTTAGTAATGAAATTTTTTTCCCTGGATTTCTATGCCCAGTAGTTCCCGAGATATGGCCGGTGGCCACCCTTAATGAAACAGCCTGTATATATTCTATAATAAAATATGGTATTATTTTTTAGGGTAGTGTTAAGTAGAATTAAGGTACTCCAGAAGCAGTGCATCAGAGCTATTTTTGGCCTGGGCAAGCAAACATCATGCAAGTTTTATTTTAAAAATTATAATGTACTTACCATTACATCAATTTACATCTTGGAATGTGCAGTGTTTTTCAGAAAAAATCCGGAGTTTTTTGAGGATCACCAACAGGTACATTTGTATGGTACAAGACACAAGTACAGATTACTCACTGAACAGACTGGTCTCACCATTGTTCAGAGGGGAGTAAAGAATGAAATAATTAAAATAGTTAACCATTTGCCTAGAGAACTATATGCTTATCGAAACAAAATATTTACATGTCGCCTAAAGCAATATCTGTTGAAGCGGTGTTTTTATGAGATGACTGAGTTTTAGTCGGAAAACATAACTATTGATGAGATGCTGCTGTGTTAGGATTTTGATTGACCTGTTAAGGTTTTTAAATTGTGTTGTAGCGTTTCAGGTGTGTTTTTAATTAGATATTAGAATTTTTGGATTGTGATAATTTTTTGTTTCTATTTTTAAATGTGTTTGTAGTTGGTTCTGCGATTTTGTTCTGACCTGTTCTGTGCCACTTTGGATTTTTTTGAATAAATGCTATTATTGATTGATTGATTGAAATAATCGTGTTTTACTAAAAAAGAAATTTAAAATATGAAATTTTGGTTCTAGAGGCGGATTTAAAAATTCTCTTATCATAAAATACATACAATATTTTATAGGAAAACAAAAACATAGTAACAAAACTAAATAAATAGTACAGTTAACTAAAAATCAAATTTTTTCAAAAATAGAGTGATTTTTGGATTTTTTTAATTAAAAGAGGCTCAATAAAATATCATGGCTCAGAAATTTGAGAGTTTTTATATCCCACAAAATTTTACTTTACGGTTATCTCCATCACAAAATCACTAACAAAAATACGAGAAATATAATTGTAATTAAAGAGAAAGTAGAACAGTTGAGAGGAATAAATTATTTGTGTACTAAGTCTTAAAAGTGTTACTATTTTTTTACTCGATCTACACAAGTTAAAGTTTGAACTCACAGGGTCCGTCAAACATTAACATTAGGCCAGTCTAAATTTACAACTCGTCCGGATGACCGGAACATTGTCAAAAATTGAAAAAACAACAATTTGCAATATCTTTTTGTACAAAATTACAAAACTTATACAAACTTGGACAAATATTAAGTGGCCTATTACAAATCTTCCATTGAGTTTGCAACCTTTTTTGCTAAACGGAACCTCGATTTTTATTAAATAATTAGCAAATTTTGTTGTAATTCTTCGTACAAAATTCCAAAAGTTATGCAAACTTTATATAATACTTATAATACAGTCCTGAACCCACATGCCAATTTGCATAAATTTTTGAGGAACGGAAATATTTTGTTGGCCCCCTTTGTTAAAAAACTCACCGCCCCGAGTAATAAAGAAATAAAAAAATATTTGCGTTCTTCAAAAATTTATGCATCCGGACGGGTTGCAAATTTAGACTTAATATTATTTTAGCGTTTTCAAACTTGTGTCCAAGTTTCAAAACTTTTGCATTTTTTAGGCAAAATGGACTTTAAAATGCTTGAATGACTGGCCTACATATAGCAGCATTATTTTTAGTAGGAGCTTGTGACACTATCTCTGTCTCTATCTCGTACTCGTCTCCCTTGGGAGTGAGAGAGATGAAGAGTATAACGAGCTGTCTTCTGAAAATAATTCAAATATCATATTATTAAGAATTATACTAACTGTAAGCAGAAGTTTTTAGGTATACATTTTTTTGCATATAGTTGAAGAAGGTTTCAATTTTGATGTTACATGATATTACCATACTAAAATCTACTTTTTAGCATATCATAGATAAAAGTAACTTTTTAAATTTTTATTTATTTCGACTCATTTCAAATCCTGGATGTCCTTTCTGTTAAATACATTTCAAGATAAATAGACAAAGATAATTGACAACTTTCTAACGTTTCATAAGTTTTTGGAATATTTTGTTTACCTAAAACACATCACTGCAGTTAGTTATTCATCATATTTGTCACCCAACAGTATCTACGTCTCAATCTGTGGACACATTTCAAATTTCAGCCATTTATCTGCTCTGTAAACCGCAACTTAAATATGAGTTGTTGAACACTATAAATATCACATATTAATTCAGTGTTAAACTAGTTTTGAAATTCGCCTTTTTAGACTTCCAAACATCAAAGGTCTTTAGTTGTTGCACACACCGCATACATAGAACTAGAACTCACATTAAATTTCATAACATCAAGTAATTAATTCCTCTTTCCAGAAAACTTTCAGTTTCGTTATATCTGCTATAAACTTGAGAAGAAGCATTGGAAGGCAAAAAATCCTTAGCTTATACAGGGCTAGTCATGAGTGGTTTATTTCTGACCAAAATTAGAACGCAACCCAAAATACTAATTAATCTGATCACTTGATATTATTTTTTATTTGATTAATAAGTCGGATCAAAGTGATTTGAAATTTTGGAAAAAAACGTAAAAGTGACAATTTATTAAAATGACAATACAATAAAGCAAAACAACATATTTAAATTATCTACCGAAAAAATTGTTCAAAATGTGCCCCATTGCGATGTACACAAACTTCAATACGATTAAAAAACGATCGCTCAACACGCCGTAATGTTTCGAGCATTATAGCCATGCATTCTTGGCGAATTCAGTCTTTTAACTGTTCTATTGTAAGCACTGGAGTTTTATACACTTTTTCTTTCAACACCCCCCAGAGGAAAAAATCTAATGGAGTCAAATCGGGACTTCTGGGTGGCCAAATATTGTTCGATCCTCGTCCTATCCACCTGCCTCTAAAATTTACATCCAAATAGTCTCTCACAATTCTATGGTAGTGCGGTGGGGCACCATCTTGTTGAAACCAAAGATGCTGCCTGGTATTTAAGTCCACAGTTTCTAATAACGGGGCCAGTTCCGTCTGTAGAAAATTAAGGTACATTTGTCCATTCAAATTTCCTTTAAAAAAATGGGGTCCAATAATTTGCTCATTTAGTATGCCACACCAAACATTTACCGAAAAGATATTCTGAAAGTGTGTTTTGCGAATCCATCGCGGATTTACTTGGCTATAATAATGGTAGTTATGCCTGTTTACGGCCTCATTATTGCTAAATCTAGCCTCATCGGAGAACAATACTTTCTTTATGAAATTATTATCTGCATTCAGCTTTTCTTGCATGAAACGGCAAAATTGAACTCTTTTAAGAAAATCTGTCGGCTTTAATTCCTGTACCAGGGTCACATGGTACGGGTGGAATTTATTTTCTAGAAGAATACGCCCAACTGAAGACTGACTAATACCTATTTGTCTTGCCAATGCAGTCTGACTAACGTGAGGATTTTCTTCTATCGCTTCAAGTACAGCAATTTCATATTCTTGTCCGGTAGCTGTCCTCTGACGATATCTTTTCATTGGAGGCCAGTTTTGACGTAGTTGATGTTCAAGATTCTTAAACGTTTCAGGAACCGGATGTCTTCGTGCTGGGTACCTTTGCATATAAAGGTCTGCAGCGGCAGTAGCATTTTTCCTACACTCCCCGTAGATGAAGAACATGTCTGTTTTTTCATCGTTTGTATAATAATACATCATCTACAAGATTGATTTTTCAGTCTTAAAACGTTAAAGTGACAGAACTGGAACAGAATCAAATGGCAAGACCGGCAATCTTAGATCCAATATTCCATTTTTAAAAAATGAGAAAGCTAGCAGCCGTTGTAAATTGTATTTGGTTGCTTTCTAATTTTGTTCAGAAATAACCCTCTCGTGACTAGCCCTGTATAATACACAATAAAGTCTGCACGTCATTTTATTTATAATTATTTAAAAAAAGTAGTATCAGCTTAGATTAATGGTCTGGGAGTATTAGTGAATTTTAATTAATTACTTATCTTATAAATTAAGTGAAGGTTTTGTAGTTAATTTAAGTTCTCAGAAAGGACACCCGCAGAAAATTGTTCCGAAAGTTTCGTAATTACAAAAATGCATAATGAATACGCGTACGTCCAGTTTAAATTAAAATTCTGAATGTTTATTAGGTGCCATCAAAGCTATGCTAATAATTTCGGCAGAAACTCAAAATATATTTTGGGTGTATCGCTTTTGGGGTTAAGGTCAGCAATTATTGGTGTGAGACCATTTTAAAGCACATGTATTTACTTACAAAAATAAATGCGAATTTTAAAATAACAAATTTTTTCAAGACAAATCTATAAATATCATTCAAACTTAGTAAAATAGACAATTAAAGAAAGAAATAATTTTAAATATTAAGCTTCTTCCTTCTGAAGTACAATACGAGTATAAGTCTATTCATAGGAAACTACTGGACATATAAGATTATCACCGCACTTGAGCCTGCAAACAATTGAGAATGTGCTTGCATATTTTAGTCCAATTCCTTCAAATTTGCGCACTGGTGGCTGTGGAGTAAAATCGTTGGACATCATTTAAAGGCAAGCAAACAATAAGAAGATTAAATTCAGAGAATCGATTTCGCAGTTGATGTGTGACAGATTAGGTGGTGGTGCATATAATGTGACAGTCACGTTTCCAATAAATACCTAAAGCTGTTACCGTGGGCTTGCATTAGTAACTTTTACAGAAATCTTGATGGCTCTTAAAAATGGGCTGAAAAGTATGTAGGGTTTAACTAACTTGGGATTTTAGTGACTAGTGTGGCAAAATTCGGTTTATAATCAAATAAATAATACGCTTGATGTATCAACTAATATTATACATACATAGGCCCATTTTCAGGGTAATATTTCTATAATGTAAAATAAATGACGCGCTCTCATATCCTACCCTACCAGATAGTAAATTTTCTTTTATCTGGCCAAATCTGCCAGTGAGTGTAGGATTTCCAGGATAATGAACACACATTAAAAAATCATAATGCTTCATGTATGGAGCTTATCAGCAAATTGTGTACACTAAACCATCATTTAGATATTATGTTATATAATGCTGCGATTACCATTGATACAACTGATACAATTATAGCTTTACGAGGGACTTGTTTGTTGATTGCTCTTGCACTAATTATCGTCACGATTGGTAAATGAAAATTCAAACAACATAAATACAGGAAAGCAATTCGAAAACTTTAGTACCTACTGATTTTAAATATTATGTACATAATACTACTAAAGTCAATAGTCTTGATGTGACGAATATTTTAATACGTTGTGATACGTTTATTAAAATCGATTAAAAAAATTAGCAACGCAAATAGAGAACCATGAAATGTAATAAAAATTGGAAATGTATTTAACGTGATAAATTTGTTATTGGAAAATATCATCAACCGTAATGGAATTATATTTTACAAGATACACATGCATGTCAAAGGAAAATTTGTTTATGATAACTCTTTGATTTCTTTATAAGGATTTTCCTAAATAAACGAATATTGCGAATGTGGGGTTTGTCTGTTATATATTAATTTTCCAATATGTACACAATTTTATTTTATATTGCGAAAGACCAGAATATAAAAATAATTATTATAGATCATTCTTCTAATATCTGTTTAAAAATAACGAATAACTTTTTTTAATACAGTCAATCTAAAAGATTAATTTGATTTATAAATTATTAATAAATAAATCTCTTACCCAGAGTAATAACAATTAATGATATAGCTATAACTATAATACAGCTTATATAAATCGAAGCAGCGATATACAGAGTGTCTGTTTCATACTTATTATATTAAAAGTCAATTTTCTCTCACTGGTTTTTGTACGTTTTGAACTCCTTTTCTAAATAAATCTATCACCAACTAAACTGCTGGCCAATTGAAACGTACCAAGCGAATTTTTAGGTTGAATTTAAAGTCAAATATTTTGAAAAGGAGAAAAGATATCAACATGAGGTTTTCAGGATTCAAGAGATAATTTTATTGCGAAAGCAATAGTGTGACCCGATTTTTTTACTTTAAAGTACGTTACTATCTACAGGGTATGAAAGAAGGTCGTCTTTTTTTTCTCAAACTTTATACCTACCGGAATTCCACAAAAAAAAATTTATATTTTTTTGATGTCGATTTTTTTAGTCCCTGGTTAATGAGGAAAAAACCAATTTCTCAAAAATTTTATATCCCTCTTATTTTATAAGATACCGAATTTTTTATTAAATTTAATATTGTTGAACAGGTTTTTGCAATAATAATTATGCTGCCATTTTGAAAGCAAATGTCATCATGTGATATGTCGATAAAGAGGTAATTTTAAGTAGAATCTAATTCTTACGGAAAAAAATATACAGGGTTGTTTTAAAAAATTTGAAAGTTAGTAGGTGGCCCTTCCGGTGAAACCGGAAGTGTCATCAGATTGTTTTAAACGTCAAAATGATTATTCCTTTCAACAATCAAATCATGCCAAATTTCAAATTAATACAGTTAAATGTAACAAAATGGTGGGGGTTGTAAAACGATTTCGTAGCCACCCGGTATACACGAATATGAGCAAATTTTTGAAAAAGTGAAAAACTCGTTTCGGGGATATAAGTCACTTAAACCAATGGTGAACATAAACTAACTAAATTCCATTTTATTCCATTAAGAAAATAGCCTCAAAAAATAAATTAAAAAAATTTAGCAATTAGCGAACGTGTACCGATTTTTGATAAGCTACTAGTTACCAATAAATTAATAAAAGTACAAAAAAAATGTACTTTTTATAAGAAAACCATTCATACGGTATCATAATCAACTACAGAGATTGGTTCGTACAAAACACAATACGGCTAAACGACAAAAAAACAAAGAAAAAATCAAATTTTCAGCAAAAATTCGGTATTTTATAAAATAACAGGGATATCAAAATTTTGAGAAACAGGTTGTTTTCCCATTAAGTAAGGACTAAAAAAGTCTACATCAAAAAAATATAAAAATAATTTTGTGGAATCACGGTAGTTATAAAATTTGACAAAAAAAAGAAGACTTTCTTTCACACCCTGTAGATAGTAATGAATTCAAAGTAAAAAAATCAAGTCACACTATTGTTTTCTCAATTAAATTATCTCTTGAATCCTGAAAACCTCATATTGATACCTTTACTCATTTTCAAAATATTTGACTTTAAATTCAATCTAAAAATTCGCTTGGTACGTTTCAATTGGCCAGCAGTTTATTTTTTTTTTATAGACGGTATTTAGTAAGTACGGTTCTGTAACTTCAGGGCGCAATTCCTTAGGATGTTTTAAGAAGAAAAGTGTCCGGAAATGCTTAGATTCCGAAGTACAGGGTGTTGAAATTAAAATGTTTTCTTTATTATTGCAATATCATACAAAATACTGCAAGAATTTTTGAACCTGTGAGACGCTCAATGATAAAACGAATCGTGCGTTTTATCAGAAAGTGGCCATTTTCAACATCTGCTTTGATATAGTGTCGGAATTGATTATTTTATTGATTATTGTTGGTAGTAAGCGGCCATTTTTGTAAGAAGACCTTTTTGGTTGTATATTGTTAGAAGAGTTTGAAGATAATAAAAAATTTACAAAAAACCATTGGCGTTATACTTTTTAGGAAAAAAACGTCGACTGACTCACGCCTAACTACACCACTGGCGGCAGATAAAAACTGATTTTATACTAAAAATGTAGCTCCTTTACTAACGTAAATTAATTGCAAAATTTTAAGACTCCAGCATTGACCATTCAAAAATTATTTGAAATAATGAAAATTTAAATTATTAAATTTTCAACACCCTGTATTTCGGAATATAAGCATACCCGGACACAGGTTTATAGAAATTTTTTTTCTTAAAATATCCCAAGGAATTGCGCCCTGACGTTACGGACTTAAGAAACACCCTGTGTAATAATACAAATGTTTTATTCGTTTACCAACAATATTTTTCATGTTATACGATTATTCATGGTACCTATATGACAATATTATTTTCAGTCTCTAGCTCATTTTTGCTTCCTTTAAGGAGGAGAAAGACGGGGATCGTCATGTGCGAGTCTTCTATAAATAATTCTGCCATTTGTTGAATATGGTATAAAAAAAACACAACTGTACAGGGTGTCTCAATTTCGATGGGAATGGGGGGTTTCACCCATTTCTAGGCGAGATAGAAAAAAATGGTTTTCGCAATACTGTGCTCGATTTTTAAGAAAAATCGATTGATAAAAGCCACATCTTGATATCCCTAATCGTTATTAAGATATCTTTAAAAAGTGACATTTGGCTGATTTTTAAAAAGTGTCATAACTTTTTTGTTTATTAAAATATTTTAAATCTGTAAAGTGTTTGTTGTAGTAGTTTTTCACGTAGAATAATGTGCACTAGAAATTTTTGTTCTAGGTTCAATACATCTCGAGTTATTACACCTAACTTTCTTACTTTAAATGCAAACCATAGTTGACTATGCCATTAAAAAATTGCTTATTTTTTTATATTTTCAAAAATGTATATCTTGGTATACTTATTTTTATATCTCACTGAATTATACGTTTTTATATTTTTAAATTCATAAATTAAATGTTTTGAATATTATTAGTAGGCGTTGTTAAAGAAAAATACATCAATGAACCAACGTCGAATGGTAAAAACACAGCCACGTTAATATTAATCAACATAAACTTAAGATTTTACATTTTAGTGATGAAAACATTCAACTGATGCCGCATAACCAATCTGAAAGACACGCTCAAGCGTCACACAGCGTAGTTAGACGAGATAGATAGGTTGAAAAGCACCACGTACGATCAGTATCCAATGTTGGAATGTTGCCGTTTCAGTAAAATTATTGTATTGATCAGAGTGATGAATATGATGATGATGAGATGATGGTCACCTGGATGGGTGGGATGTTCCTGTATCGTTGTAATATTAACAGACTGGGTAATTTAAATGAATGAAAAAATTTAAAATTAGTATTTTTGAATAATCACAGGGTATAATCTATTAATCTAAATTCAAAAGCTGAAAAGCACTAAATTTGAGTAAGTACGATTTTACTTAATAAACATTTCTAAATGTTATTTAAATAATTATTTAAAAAAAACTTTAAATTTAGTAACAGTAGAATTTTCTCGCTTTAACATAAAAGGGTTCAATGCAACAAACTAGACCAGGTAGTTCTTAATTTGTTGAAAACATGTAGAAAACAACACAAACACGTTTATACTATTATACAGGGTGGTCCGAATTTTACCTTCGATAATTTTCTTAATAAACTTACATCGAAAACTCAACCGTTTCAGAAATACTGGGTGTTGAAGTTGCATATTTTTTTTTTAAATAAATGTAATATCTCCTGAACCAAAGGGAATATTTTATTGAAATTTTATGGATATTATTTTCCTAATAAGTACCATATTAATCACCACAATTTGTTTTCCTACTTCAAGCAGTGGCGTAACCACTGGGGTGAAATTATTTCTTTTTAGAAAAAAAAGTGGTACGCCAATGATATAATACATTTTTTCTACATTTCTGAAACCAGCAGTCGATTTACGAAAAAAAAGTTTTCTTGTAATTTTTTTGTAAAACAAATCGTTATACAGTGAAATTTTTATTTTTGTAGGTAATTTATTCCAATAAGACAAGTACCAAGTATACAGGGTGGTCCGAATTGAACCTTCGATAATTTGGGAATCAATTAAAAATGTAAAAATAATATCAATTTTCTTAATAAACATATATCTAAATCTCAACCGTTTCAGAAATACAGGGTGTTCAAATTACATATTTTTTTTTAATAAATTTAATATCTCCTGAACTTTTTTTTATTTCGAGCAGTTCCTCCAATGATTTAAGTTTCTGTTGTAAAATAAATTTAGTTTTTTTTATTTTTTATTTATTTGTTAGAAATACATAGGTAGGTACATACTTGTCTGGTTGCGATAAATTACCTACAATGAATTCTAATTAAAATTTTACTATAAAACGATACGTTTTAGGAAAAAATTACTTAAGGAATTTTTTTCGTAAATCGACTGCTAGTTTCAGAAATGTAGAAAAAAATATTATATCACTGTGTTTACGCCACTACTTGAAATAGGAAAACAAATTATGATGATTAAATATGGTACTTATTAATAAAATAATACCCACCAAATTTCAATAAAATATTCCAATTTGGTGTTATGATTTCCAATGTCTCTGATGGTTACAAGGATTGCGAACATTTTTTATCATGATTATATATTGTGTTTGTTTTCAACACCCTCCGATGGTTGCAAGAATTGCGAGATCTGTGGATTTTTTTATAGAAATAATTTTAGTAAATTATAAACGATTTAAACAAATAATTGTTTAATTTAAATATTCAAATTGCTGCCGATACTGTTGTATTGCAGCATGAATCACGTTAAAAATCTGATTTGGTTTTATATTTCTAATTATTTGCAATCTGCCTCACTCTATGCTCAATTTCTTCCTTTATGTTCATTGATATAACATTTTCTTTAACAACGCCTGCTAATAATATTCAAAACATTTAATTTACGAATTTAAAAATATAAAAATGTATAATTCAGTGAGATATAAAAATAAGTATACCAAGGTATATATTTTTGAAAATATAAAAAAATAAGCAAATTTTTAATGGCATAGTCAACTATAGTTTCCATTTAAAATAAGAAAGTTAGGTGTAATAACTCGAAATATATTGAACCTAGAACAAAAATTTCTAGTGCACATTATTCTACGTGAAAAACTACTACAACAAACACTTTACAGATTTAAAATATTTTAATAAACAAAAAAGTTATGACACTTTTTAAAAATCGGCCAAATGTCACTTTTTAAAGATATCTCAATAACCGTTAGAGATATCAAGATGTGGTTTTTATCAATCGATTTTTAAGAAAAATCGAGCAAAGTATTGCGAAAATCATTTTTTTCTATCTCGCCTAGAAATGGGTGAAACCCCCCATTCCCATCGAAATTGTGACACCCTGTACAATGGAATTGAAGGGTTTATTGTTTATTTATTCATAATAGACCAATAACTCTATGTATGAAGTAAACTCTCAAATCTAAATTAATCATAAAACACATTTTCATTTTCTTAATTTTAATTAGTTTCATTTATTAACCATCTAAGATATAATTACCGTCAGCTGGGATATATTTAATGAAAATATGAAGAAATGGTTAAATTATATAATAGTATTAAAATTAAGAGCTATTTCAAATCAAAACCTTTTATTTAATATATGAAGAAATGAAATGCTCAATCTGGCTAAAAATATTAATAATCTTTTTATACAACAATATGAATGCAACAATTTGTATATCGTTTTAGAAAAATTACAATAATATCGCACTTAAAAAAAATTAATATCAGAACGTGCAGTTTCTAAAGAAAAGCCTGATTGTTTAAAGCAAAAATTTTAATTTTACAGCAAATTTAAATAAAACAACACAAATCTAAAAAGAGCTAGTTATCCTTAAACTAGCCGTAGAAAGAATTTTTTTAAGTAACCTGAACCCTTTTAAAAAACTATTAATTAAATAAATACGGAATTTAATTATAAATTAAGTTTGTGTACTTTATACTTCACTGGCCATTTCCATGCAATCCTTACCTACACAAAGGTTTTATAAAGTTTTATATGGGGCTCAAAAATAAGGAAAAACGAACCGACTTTTATGTGAGAATTTACTTTAAATTATTATAATAAAATCTCTTACGATTTTTTATAGATTTTAATTCAATTCTTTTAAGCACAATTAAAAATAAAAACTACTTGCGACAAATTAAATAAACAAAATAATGTGATTAGTGAGGATTTCGATAGTTACATTTTCATATACCTTCTCTTTTACGAGCAAAATTAACACATTTAATAATATTAATAAGATATCCTGTTAATTTTGCGAAATTCCGTTACGTCACAAATTTATTTCTGATACTTATACAACGTACGCTGTTAAGCGTTCTTTGTTCACAAAACGATTAAACGAAGTAACAATGCTAGGGAGTTGAATACATGGATATTCATCGAAAGGGTTGGTTAGACGTTTTAAAAGATGTAGTTAATATTTTTTCTGAAAATTGAGTTGTAGCCTAAATAGTATATGATCTCTTTATTTAAAATATTTTCAAGTTTCTAGGACTTCCTGTTGTACCGGAAGTAGACACTAACTTTTTTTAAATAATACACCCTGTATATTACTACATTTTAAAATTCTAAATTCAATTATTAAAAAATGTCCAAAAATGGGCCAACTTTCAAATTTTATTTTCTAGCCTTCTAATATTCTAATTGAAATGCGGTTTTGGCAAGATGTTAACAAAAGTGTGCTACTTGCAATTTCTTCATTGCAACAGCTCAATGTTCTACAGGGGGTTTATAATTTAGGTGCCATTCAGAAAAAATCAAAACGGCATAACTAATTTTTTTCAAATGGATATTGATACAAATTTGGATTATTTATTTAATTAAAGGTAATTTTGTTGAATAAACTTTATAACCAACTCTTGCCGTTTTCGTGAAATTTCGTTTTTTCAGTATCGAATATTGAAAATTATGCAATTCGATTATTGGATCAAGCAATCTATGTTGTCAGTACAGCATCTTAAACAATATCGTTACATTAATCATTCATAAAAAATTAATAAAAAAAAACTTCTCTTGTTAATCATTATACTATGTGTAAGTACCTACCATAAAAATTGATATTTCATGAAAACGGCAAGAGTTGGGTATAAAGCTTATTCAACAAAATTACCTTTAAATTGAATGAATATTCCAAATTTGTATCGATATACAGGGTGGTCCATTTAAAAAAAATGAGTTTAGCCCTTTTGATTTTTTTTTGAATGGCACCTAAATTATAAACCTCCTGTAGAACATTGAGCTGTTGCAATGAAGAAATTGCAAGTAGTACACTTTTGTTAACATCTTGCCAAAACCGCATTTCAATTTGAATATTAGAAGGCTATAAAATATAATTTGAAAGTTAGCCTATTTTTGGACATTTTTTAAAAAATAAACCAATTCGCAGAAAAAAATATTAATTACATCTTTTAAAACGTCTAAACAACGGTTTCGGTGAATAACCCTGTATATTTAGTTGCCTAAAGCCTAAACGACCAAAATCGTTTATGCTTATATAAAATTATAACGATGACGTAACGAACAAGTTAAAAGAATCCAACTGTACGAGAGTAGGGTAATCGGCGTTTAGATCCTTGGACAAAATATCCCTGTTAAAATATCCTTGGATAAAATATCCTTGAGACAAAATATCCTTGAGACATAATATTCTTGGACAAAATATCTTTGAGACAAAATATTCTTGGACAAAATATTATACGTTGATAGTTTTGTTTAGGTTAGGTTAGGTTAGGTTGAGTTTTTTATTTTTCATTTTCAAGTTTTGTTTCAAAGTTTTAGCCCTGAACCGAAATAATTACTTAATATAAATAATATTTTTTAATGTTTATAACGGGTTAATAAATTGAATTAATTAAAAAAAAATGTTAAGGATATTTCATGCAAGTATATTTTATCTTAAGGATATTTCGTCCAAGTATATTTTGTCTTCAATATCTTTTGTCCAAGGATATTTTGTCTTGAGGATATTTTGTCCGAGGATTATAAGTCATAGAACCGAGAGTAGAATATCCAACAAGTTTATGATTTTAATTTTTAAACAGTTTTACCAAAAAGCACTACATCCGTGTATGTACAAAGGTACTTTATTGCAAGATTTTTTGGACAGCTAAACAATTTGGCCTTTTCAGTATTCAAAACATTTAATATCAAGTTTTAAGGCCGTACTTTGTTACCTTTCTATATTCTAAACTATTCTGTCAACCTACCTCAACTGTGCATATACAGGGACATTCTTAAGTACCGAAGTACAAAAAAAAATTAGGAGAATTATTTCTTGATTTATTTTATAATGAAAAGTTCTTATAAACATTTCTCTAAACAGCTTCGTTTTCAAAGTTGAGTAAAAAGTATGATAATTTCGAAAATCTCAAAAACGTTTTCAGGTATTAGGCGTGGAGTTTAGGACACACGTTCATATAAACTTTTCTTCCTAAAATAAATGATAACTATTTAAATTTTGTATTGTATTGAATTTGTAATCTTAACTCTCTGTAAAAATACAAATAAGACAAAATAATTCTCCATAAGAAAAGTCATTTCTAAAACATTAAACTAACTGAATCTTCATTTTAGAGCATTTTTTATATAAAAAAGTCACACTTTAGTTGGGGTTAAAAAATTGCTACCTAATGGTAAATTAATTGCAAGTATAAAAACAAATAGAATTATTATTGATTGATTAGTTTCATTTACATATAAGAATAATTTAAAAATCAACAAAATTGTTTTTTCGTAGATATTAAACGGATTCTGTGTTAGAATGACAAGAGGACACAAATAACATAAAAACTCGACAAATTCAAGAGTCTGGGAGTGGGATTAGTACATTATTGACACTTTAATTCATTTAGGCTCATTGTCAGTGTATACTGGCAAAAAATACACTGGTTTTGTGTACTTGCCTTATTCATATTTTGCCTGCAGAGAAAGTGAAAGTTAAACTATAAAAAGAAATTATTTAAATTTTATATTGTCCTTTAGTGTAGCTTTCGAGATTCTTTTCGTGAAGTAGTTCACTGTTTGCTATTTCTTGTTTATATGTAAGCATTGGGAAATTGCAAATAAGGAATAAACAATGTTTGCAATCAAAAAATGTATTGAACTTAGTCAAATACTGTGTATGTTATCAACATTTTGATAGTTAATGCTAAGTTATAGAAATCAGATCAAGTTCAAGAAATATTTAAAAATCTGTAAAAACAAAAATGTTTATTTTACTACCAGATTTTGGAAAACTTTTTTTGATAATTTTAAGTAACTTTATTATTCGGTATAATTGGTATAATTGGATAAATCATTTAAATAATATTATGTATATACTGAAAAATTAAAATATCTATATGAAAATTTAATATATTTTTGAAATTTTTAGGCCCTTTTTGTCAATTGATAATTATTTTTTATTAAAACGATGATAACTACAATTTAACGATATCCATCGATTGAAAAAGTGGCCCTAAGTTACCTTTGAAATTTTATTATAAACCTCAAGTAAGTTTTAAAGTTTTAAAACAAAAATTATTTATTATTTAAGTTTTATATAGTCAAAACTGCTGTTATATTACCGCATTAATTATTACAAAAAATATTTTACTTTTTAAATAATTGAACAAGCTTTTAAAACCTGGTGTAAAAGTGTAATCGTTATTCACGAAATATTTTTTTACCTTTGAGATAACAAATATTTAATAAAACAAAAAGATCATGTAATCATACTTTCTAAACAAACATTCAACTTTTCTCAACACATAATCTGAAAAATATTTCAGCACACGCAACTTACCTGAAGAAACTTTATATTGCAGATTAAACTTCTGACTATTATGCGCTTAAACCTCCAACAACTTCAAACTGAATTCGTGCAACCAAACAAACTTAAATAACTTAACATTATGTTAACCAGACATTAACAAATAATTTTCTCATGTTTTTATGTCTGGTAACTTATTGTTGAATATTTAACTATATTTCCCGAGAGATACTAAAGAGGTTTGTCTACATAGAGAAGCTGTGGATTTATTCGGCCGGAGCGCACCAGGCGCGCGCAAATCTCCGCGTGGCTAGTCCATTCCGCGTCCTTAGTTGTCTCTTTAAGTTTATGAGAGTTTAATTTAAGCCAAAAGGATGTGCAGGACACGCACATGGAGGATGACACGAAGATATGCTGTCGTTCAGTTTGGTACATCTCCTACAAGACATGTAAAAAGATTGATGTCCAGCATCTTGTTACTTCGTCTTTGCCTTGTTCTTTATTCGCAGTGAGAGTCAGAATAAGCGATGCTAAATCTCTGGAAATGTTAAGTATATGATTATTTATTCTCCATGCTTAAACCTTAAACCTTTTAACTTTCAGCAAATACTGATTAAAAATGAAATATTGTCTTTTAGTTCTTTTGCAAATTCAGGGACGCGCAGTCCAAATCGGATAAACGTTATACTCGTATTCCATCATATTTTTCTTTCGGTAAAAAAATTTGTGAACTTGCCAAGTACTGGAAGGGAATTACATGAATTCATCTCTTGTCAGATTATTGTTTGTGTTTCAATGAACGGTTTCTAATGAGTAAGTTACATTTTATCATCGTTATATCGTACAAAAAATGTAAATAAGTTAGAAACTATTGCAGACTGATTCAAAGAATATCTACCCATTATTTAAATTAATTTATCCAGTATTCTTTTGAATTCATTTTCCAATTTAAATATGTATTGGGAAAAATTCTGATACAAAACTTGTAGATAATTGTCCTGAATATAAAAGTTAAATTTGTAAATTTCCTCCGAGGAAATTTACCATTTGTCATGTAAAAAATGCTTTAATTGTACCTACCCGCTATTATTTTTTACCAACTGAAATTAAATTAGCTATATTCTTTACTGAATTTCCCAAAGGTGCTATAAGAAAGTATAAAACAGGTCTAGGATATTTACTAAAAGAATTAACAATCTTAACTGATTCTTTGTACCTAATTTTAGTGTTAATTAGGAGATTGAGGATGTATGTTATTTAATATGGAAGCTAAAGATAAAAATAATACTCCTAATTAATATGACTCAATAGGAGTTTAGTTTAGGTATTAAGATAAACTAACTTTTGAAAGAATCCATCCCACCATCCTTTTGATTCGTCTTAGTTTAGAGAAAAATCAAGATCTTCTATGGATGTGGATGCCTTTATATAATTTTACAACTCCTGGTTCTGTTAATGTAAGTACCTAATTGTCATGTTATTTTATTCTTGTATTATAGAAATATGTGTTTGAATGAGCTTTGAAAAAGATGGCCTAGATCCCTAGATAATTAACATAAGGGCTTGGTTCGTAATCTGAAAGTTCCGGGTTCGAATCGGAGGAAGATTTTTTGTTGTTGTGGACCCTTGCTAAATGCGGCCCTGTCAGTTACCTACCATTGCAGATAAGACGAAAATTCTTTTTAGAACACAAATTTGTAATCAAATTAACAATTACGCCAAAAATTGATAATTAATTACAGCCTTTAAAACAAGTACAAAAATAAGGAAATTTCAAATTTTTTCGTCAAGACTTAATTTTAATGGTGTAGTAATTAGTAATTGCATGTTTTAGGTGTTAGAAATTTTGGGTATAGATACATATTCGTATGTACCACAAATTTTTACTTTGAAAAAATCCCCAAAGGGTAAAATTTTCTATAATCGATTACTATTACTATTATTATGGAGTTTTAGTTGCAATATAATAAGGAATATTTCCCTTTTATGTAATACAACTCATTTCCTCACCACCGCTGAGGTAGAGTTTAGGCGCGTTTTTTTAACGTGGTGTCCCCAGGAGGCCTAATCCACGAACAGTATTATCAAGTTGTAAATAATTATATGCTCTATAAGTTTCATATTAATTATTTTTTCAAAAACCAATTTCACCCCAAATTTGAGTCGATAAATTTTATAATATTAATCGCACTTTTTGCAGTGTCAATGGGACAGGTATGATATAAGGGAAAAATATAAATAATAAAACATACAAAAGTATATTCCATTTTTGAATTTTCTCCAAAAACTGGTTCAGATTGAGTTCCTTAAATGTTAGCAGAAAAATAAGTTGTTAATAAAAGAGAAAGAGGGAAGGCCTATGTGGGTTATATTAATAATTTCACAGTAAAATTATCTATTACATTTTATATATGTAATTATTTTCAGTGGTATTTATCACATTTGTCTTTTTATCGAAAAATTGTAGGTACTGGTGATACAATTATTTTTAAATTGTACCTAATTCCGTATGAATTTGTGAATTGGGGGCCCCCAAACATTTTTCACAAATTTTAGCTTCGAAGTACATAAGTTAAATTATGTATGGATACAGAAAATAAACATTATAAGGTACATGCCTGAAAGAAATGTTTTTAGACACTTTAAAATTAAAAACTGTTTAAGTACATAAATTATGTCCGGATTTTTAGGGCCCTAAATTACACTTTTAAAAGATCGCATTTGGCTTTGTTACAAAGCTAATTTTATTTAAAAAAAAGTACTGTTTATATAAATTAATTACGATTTTTTTTTAAATGAGAACCCCATATAGAAAGAGTTAATTACTCCCTTTACCACATTTATTGGGCTACTTTCGAGGCCGCTTGCGCGAACCTCTACCACACGTTATTCCTTAGACCATACATACATATACATATCGTATAATGTAAGAATCTAAGCATTACTCACTATCCGCAGCATCCATTGCGTCTACAACGGTTCTTTGCATAGGATAGGGTAGCATACGAATAGGTTAAAGGGTAAACGCCGTGTGGTCTAACATGTGACATCTTGGATACTAGTCGTAGCAATTAAGCAGTTCAAATACGACCGACACCTCGGACGATGGAGCACTAGCTGGAGCGCAAGTTTGCTCCAGCTTCGTTTACCCTCCCGAATTTTAATAATTTACTTGTTTTGAAAATTACAGTACTTAAATTTTTGTTAAATTGGCTTTGTGACAAGACGTGTGACGGTTTAGCCGCTAATCCCCAACATATGCCTGCATTTAATCTGCTTTGACAGACCCTACATAACATTATATCGGACATTAGCGTTGTCCGGCAGTTACCTATGGGAGGTACGTCACAAACGCAACTATAACCGTTCTAATCCCAGAGGAAGGCCAGGCCCCCAGCATTAGAACAATCAAAGCTTCCGGGAAGACCGCGGGTAGTGACTCTTTGTGTTGAGAGACAGGCAACAGCTCTAGGTAATGCCTAGCTATCAACCCGTACAACTCTTCCACATCTCTGTCACCCCACGCGAATCTACCATTCGCCAAGAGTGTCATAGTTACTCCTGCCGTTTACCCGAGATTGTTTGAATTTCTTCACGTTGATATTTTAAGAACGGGCAGAAAAATTATGAAGGTAAATTATTTCTAGGTTTTCAGTGCCTTTGCTAAATGCGGCTCTGTCAGTTACCATTGCATATAAGGCGAAATTTTTATTTAGAACACAAACTTGTAATCAAATTAGCAATTACTCCAAAAAATTGTTAATTAATCACAGATTTTAGAACAAGTAAAAAAATTGAGAAATTTCAATTTTTTTCGGCCCTTCGTATTTGAGTTATTCATAGTTAAAGTCAAGGCTCAATTTTAATCGTGTAGTAGTTGCATGTTTTATGTGTTAGACATTTTGGGTACTTATACCTACATACATATTTATGTATATTCCCAAAGGGTAAAATTTTCTCTAATCGATTACTATTAGTACTATTATGGAGTTTTAGTTGTAATATAATAAGGAATATTTCCCTCTCATCTAATGCAACCAACTCATTTCCTCACCACCACTGAGGTAGAGTTTAGGCGCGTTTTTTTAACGTGGTGTCCCCAGGAGGCCTAATCCACGGTCAATATTATAGAGCATATTAAGTAATTATTTACAACTTGATAAGTGTCATATTAATAATTTTTGTGTAAAAATAGATTTTACCCCAAATTTGGGTCGATAAATTTTATAATATGAATGGCACTTTTTGCAGTGTCAATGGGAAAGGTATGATATAAGGGAAAAATATAAATAATAAAATATATTCGATTTTTGGATTTTCTCCAAAAATTTATTCAGATAGAGTTCCTTAAAATGGTAATATGTTAGCAGAAAAATAAGTTGTTAATAAAAGAGAAATAGGGAAGGCCTATGTGGATTATATTAATAATTTCACAGTAGAATTATCTAATACATTTTATATACGTAATTATTTTCAGTAGTTTTTATTACATTTGTCTTTTTATCGAAAAATTGTAGGTACTGGTGATTCAATTATTTTTAAATTGTACCTAATTCCGTATGAATTTGTGAATTGGGGGCCCCCAAACATTTTTCACAAATTTTAGCTTCGAAGTACATAAATTAAATTATGTATAGATACAGAAAATAAACATTATAAGGTATATGCCTGAAAGAAATGTTTTTAGACATTTTAAAATTAAAAACTGTTTAAGTACATAAATTATGTCCGGATTTTTAGGGCCCTAAATTACACTTTTAAAAGATCGCATTTGGCTTTGGTACAAAGCTAATTTTATTTAAAAAAAAGTACTGTTTATATAAATTAATTACGATTTTTTTTTAATGAGAACCCCATGTAGAAAGAGTTAATTACTCCCTTTACCACATTTAATGGGCTACTTTCGAGGCCGCTTGCGCGAACCTCTACCACACATTATTCCTTAGACCATACATACATATACATATCGTATAATGTAAGAATCTAAGCATTACTCTCTATCCGCAGCATCCATTGCGTCTACAACGGTTCTTTGCATAGGATAGGGTAGCATACGAATAGGTTAAAGGGTAAACGCCGTGTGGTCTGACATGTGACATCTTGGATACTAGTCGTAGCAATTAAGCAGTTCAAATACGACCGACACCTCGGACGATGGAGCACTAGCTGGAGCGCAAGTTTGCTCCAGCTTCGTTTACCTTCCCGAATTTAAATAATTTACTTATTTTCAAAATTACAGTACTTAAATTTGTGTTAAATTGGCTTTGTTACAAAGTTTCAAAACGTGTGACGGTTTAGCCGCTAATCCCCAACATACGCCTGCATTTAATCTGGTTCCACAGACCGTACATAACATATATCGGACATTAGCGTTGTCCGGCGGTTACCTAGGGGAGGTACGTCACAAACGCAACTATAACCGTTCTAATCCTAGAGGTACCTGGTGGAAAGTCAGGCCCCCAGCATTAGAACAATCAAGGTTTCCGGGAAGACCGCGGGAAGTGACTCTTTGTGTTGAGAGACAGGCAACAGCTCTAGGCAATGCCTAGGTGTCAACCCGTACAACTCTTCCACATCTCTGTCACCCCACGCGAATCCACCATCCCCCAAGAGTGTCATAGTTACTCCTGCCGTTTACCCGAGCTTGTTTGAATTTCTTCACGTTGATATTTAAAGCACCGGGCAGAAAAATTATGAAGGAAAATTATTTCTAGATTTTCGGTGCCTTTGCTAAATGCGGCTCTGTCAGTTACCATTGCATATAAGGCGAAATTTTTATGGAGAACACAAACTTGTAATCAAATTAGCAATTACTCCAAAAAATTGTTAGTCACATCCTTTAGAACAAATAAAAAAAATTAAGAAATTTCAATTTTTTTCGGCCCTTCGTATTTGAGTCATTCATAGTTAAAGTCAAGGCTCAATTTTAATCGTGTAGTAGTTGCATGTTTTATGTGTTAGACATTTTGGGACTTATACCTACATACATATTTATGTATACCACAAACTTTTATCTTGCAAAAAATTCCCAAAGGGTAAATTTTTCTATAATCGATTACTACTAGTACTATTATGGAGTTTTAGTTGCAATATAATAAGGAATATTTCCCTCTCATCTAATGCAACCAACTCATTTCCTCACCACCACTGAGGTAGAGTTTAGGCGCGTTTTTTTAACGTGGTGTCCCCAGGAGGCCTAATCCACGGTCAATATTATAGAGCATATATTATGTAATTATTTACAACTTGATAAGTGTCATATTAACAATTTTTGTGTAAAAATAGATTTTACCCCAAATTTGGGTCGATAAATTTTATAATATTAATGGCACTTTTTGCAGTGTCAATGGGAAAGGTATAAATAATAAAATATATTCAATTTTTGGATTTTATCCAAAAATTTGTTCAGATAGAGTTCCTTAAAAATGGTAATAATATGTTAGCAGAAAAATATGTTGTTAATAAAAGAGAAATAGGGAAGGCCTATGTGGATTACATTAATAATCTCACACTAAAATTATCTAATACATTTTATATAATTATTTTGGGTGGTATTTATTACATTTGTCTTTTTATCGAAAAATTGTAAGTCACCAGTACCTACAATTACCTGCAATTATTATTAAATTGTACCTAATTTCGTATTTGTGAATTGGGGGCCCCCAAACATTTTTCACAAATTTTACCTTCGAAGTACATACATAAATTAAATTATGTATAGATACAGAAAATAAACATTATAAGGTACATGCCTGAAAGAAATGTTTTTAGACATTTTAAAATTAAAAACATTAAATACATAAATTATTTTCGAATTTTTAGGACCCTAAATTACAGTTTTATAATATCGCATTTTGCTTTGTTACAAAGCTAATTTTATTTTAAAAAAAGTACTGTTTCTATAAATTAATTACGATTTTTTTTTAAATGAGAACCCCATGTAGAAAGAGTTAATTACTCCCTTTACCACATTTAATAGGCTACTTTCGAGGCGTGAACCTCTACCACACATTAACTCACTATCCGGACTACATGCCCACAACGGTTCTTTGCATGGGCAGAGGGAGTTATCGAATAGGTTACAGGGTAAACGCCGTGTGGTCTGACATGTGACTCATCTCGGATACTAGTTGTAGCAGTTCAAAATACGACCGACACCTCTAACGATGGCACTAGCTGGAGCGCAAGTTTGCTCCAGCTTCGTTTACCCTCCCGAATTTAAATAATTTACTTATTTTCAAAATTACAGTACTTAAATTTGTGTTAAATTGGCTTTGTTACAAAGTTTCAAAACGTGTGACGGTTTAGCCGCTAATCCCCAACATACGCCTGCATTTAATCTGGTTCCACAGACCGTACATAACATATATCGGACATTAGCGTTGTCCGGCGGTTACCTAGGGGAGGTACGTCACAAACGCAACTATAACCGTTCTAATCCTAGAGGTACCTGGTGGAAAGTCAGGCCCCCAGCATTAGAACAATCAAGGTTTCCGGGAAGACCGCGGGTAGTGACTCTTTGTGTTGAGAGACAGGCAACAGCTCTAGGCAATGCCTAGGTGTCAACCCGTACAACTCTTCCACATCTCTGTCACCCCACGCGAATCCACCATCCCCCAAGAGTGTCATAGTTACTCCTGCCGTTTACCCCAGCTTGTTTGAATTTCTTCACGTTGATATTTAAAGCACCGGGCAGAAAAATTATGAAGGAAAATTATTTCTAGGTTTTCGTGGCCTTTGCTAAATGCGGCTCTGTCAGTTACCATTGCATATAAGGTGAAATTTTTATTTAGAACACAAACTTGTAATCAAATTAGCAATTACTCCAAAAAATTGTTAATTAATCACAGCCTTTAGAACAAGTAAAAAAAATTAAGAAATTTCAATTTTTTTCGGCCCTTCGTATTTGATTTATTCATAGTTAAAGTCAAGGCTCAATTTTAATCGTGTAGTAGTTGTATGTTTTATGTGTTAGACATTTTGGGTACTTATACCTACATACATATTTATGTATACCACAAACTTTTATCTTGCAAAAAATTCCCAAAGGGTAAATTTTTCTATAATCGATTACTATTAGTACTATTATGGAGTTTTAGTTGCAATATAATAAGGAATATTTCCCTCTCATCTAATGCAACCAACTCATTTCCTCACCACCACTGAGGTAGAGTTTAGGCGCGTTTTTTTAACGTGGTGTCCCCAGGAGGCCTAATCCACGGTCAATATTATAGAGCATATTATGTAATTATTTACAACTTGATAAGTGTCATATTAATAATTTTTGTGTAAAAATAGATTTTACCCCAAATTTGGGTCGATAAATTTTATAATATTAATGGCACTTTTTGCAGTGCCAATGGGAAAGGTATGATATAAGGGAAAAATATAAATAATAAAATATTACCATTTTTAAGGAACTCTATCTGAACAAATTTTTGGAGAAAATCCAAAAATTGTTAGCAGAAAAACAAGTTGTCAATAAAAGAGAAATAGGGAAGGCCTATGTGGATTACATTAATAATCTCACAGTAAAATTATCTAATACATTTTATATAATTATTTTCAGTGGTATTTATTAAATTTGTCTTTTTATCGAAAAATTGTAAGTCACCAGTACCTACAATTATCTGCAATTATTTTTAAACTGTACCTAATTCCGTATTTGTGAATTGGGGGCCCCCAAACAGTTTGACCAAATTTTACCTTCGAAGTACATACATAAATTAAATTATGTATAGATACAGAAAATAAACATTAGGTATAAGGTACATGCCTGAGAGAAATGTTTTTAGACATTTTAAAATTAAAAACTGTTTAAGTACATACATTATTTTCGGATTTTTAGGGCCCTAAATTACAGTTTTAAAAGATCGCATTTTGCTTTGTTACAAAGCTAATTTTATTTTAAAAAAGTACTGTTTATATAAATTAATTACGATTTTTTTTAAATGAGAACCCCATGTAGAAAGAGTTAATTACTCCCTTTACCACATTTAATGGGCTACTTTCGAGGCCGCTTGCGCGAGCCTCTACCACACATTACTTCTTAGACCATTACATACATATACATTATATCGTATAACGTAAGAATCTAAGCATTACTCACTATCCGCAGCATCCATTGCTCACAACGGTGCTTTGCATGAATTAGGGCAGCATACGAATAGGTTAAAGGGTAAACGCCGTGTGGTCTGACATGTGACATCTTGGATACTAGTCGTAGCAATTAAGCAGTTCAAATACGACCGACACCTCGGACGATGGAGCACTAGCTGGAGCGCAAGTTTGCTCCAGCTTCGTTTACCCTCCCGAATTTTAATAATTTACTTGCTTTGAAAATTGCAGTACTTAAATTTTTGTTAAATTGGCTTTGTGACAAGACGTGTGACGGTTTAGCCGCTAATCCCCAACATATGCCTGCATTTAATCTGCTTTGACAGATCGTACATAACATTATGTCGGACATTAGCGTTGTCCGGCAGTTACCTATGGGAGGTACGTCACAAACGCAACTATAACTGTTCTAATCCCAGAGGAAGGCCAGGCCCCCAGCATTAGAACAATCAAAGCTTCCGGGAAGACCGCGGGTAGTGACTCTTTGTGTTGAGAGACAGGCAACAGCTCTAGGCAATGCCTAGGTGTCAACCCGTACAACTCTTCCACATCTCTGTCACCCCACGCGAATCTACCATCTGCCAAGAGTGTCATAGTTACTCCTGCCGTTTACCCGAGCTTGTTTGAATTTCTTCACGTTGATATTTAAAGCACCGGGCAGAAAAATTATGAAGGTAAATTATTTCTAGGTTTTCAGTGCCTTTGCTAAATGCGGCTCTGTCAGTTACCATTGCATATAAGGCGAAATTTTTATTTAGAACACAAACTTGTAATCAAATTAGCAATTACTCCAAAAAATTGTTAATTAATCACAGTCTTTAGAACTAGTAAAAAAAATTAAGAAATTTCTATTTTTTTCGGACCTTCGTATTATAGTTATTCATAGTTAAAGTCAAGGCTCAATTCTAATCGTGTAGTAGTTGCATGTTTTATGTGTTAGACATTTTAGGTACTTATACCTACATACATATTTATGTATAGCACAAACTTTTATCTTGCAAAAAATTCCCAAAGGGTAATATGATCGATTACTATTAGTACTATTATGGAGTTTTAGTTGCAATATAATAAGGAATATTTCCCTCTCATCTAATGTAACCAACTCATTTCCTCACCACCACTGAGGTAGAGTTTAGGCGCGTTTTTTTAACGTGGTGTCCCCAGGAGGCCTAATCCACGGTCAATATTATAGAGCATATTATGTAATTATTTACAACTTGATAAGTGTCATATTAATAATTTTTGTGTAAAAATAGATTTTACCCCAAATTTGGGTCGATAAATTTTATAATATTAATGCCACTTTTTGAAGTGTCAATGGGAAAGGTATGATATAAGGGAAAAATATAAATAATAAAATATTACCATTTTTAAGGAACTCTATCTGAACAAATTTTTGGAGAAAATCCAAAAATTGTTAGCAGAAAAACAAGTTGTCAATAAAAGAGAAATAGGGAAGGCCTATGTGGATTACATTAATAATCTCACAGTAAAATTATCTAATACATTTTATATAATTATTTTCAGTGGTATTTATTAAATTTGTCTTTTTATCGAAAAATTGTAAGTCACCAGTACCTACAATTATCTGCAATTATTTTTAAATTGTACCTAATTCCGTATTTGTGAATTGGGGGCCCCCAAACAGTTTGACCAAATTTTACCTTCGAAGTACATACATAAATTAAATTATGTATAGATACAGAAAATAAACATTAGGTATAAGGTACATGCCTGAGAGAAATGTTTTTAGACATTTTAAAATTAAAAACTGTTTAAGTACATACATTATTTTCGGATTTTTAGGGCCCTAAATTACAGTTTTAAAAGATCGCATTTTGCTTTGTTACAAAGCTAATTTAATTTTAAAAAAGTACTGTTTATATAAATTAATTACGATTTTTTTTAAATGAGAACCCCATGTAGAAAGAGTTAATTACTCCCTTTACCACATTTAATGGGCTACTTTCGAGGCCGCTTGCGCGAGCCTCTACCACACATTACTTCTTAGACCATTACATACATATACATTATATCGTATAACGTAAGAATCTAAGCATTACTCACTATCCGCAGCATCCATTGCTCACAACGGTGCTTTGCATGAATTAGGGCAGCATACGAATAGGTTAAAGGGTAAACGCCGTGTGGTCTGACATGTGACATCTTGGATACTAGTCGTAGCAATTAAGCAGTTCAAATACGACCGACACCTCGGACGATGGAGCACTAGCTGGAGCGCAAGTTTGCTCCAGCTTCGTTTACCCTCCCGAATTTTAATAATTTACTTGCTTTGAAAATTGCAGTACTTAAATTTTTGTTAAATTGGCTTTGTGACAAGACGTGTGACGGTTTAGCCGCTAATCCCCAACATATGCCTGCATTTAATCTGCTTTGACAGATCGTACATAACATTATGTCGGACATTAGCGTTGTCCGGCAGTTACCTATGGGAGGTACGTCACAAACGCAACTATAACTGTTCTAATCCCAGAGGAAGGCCAGGCCCCCAGCATTAGAACAATCAAAGCTTCCGGGAAGACCGCGGGTAGTGACTCTTTGTGTTGAGAGACAGGCAACAGCTCTAGGCAATGCCTAGGTGTCAACCCGTACAACTCTTCCACATCTCTGTCACCCCACGCGAATCTACCATCTGCCAAGAGTGTCATAGTTACTCCTGCCGTTTACCCGAGCTTGTTTGAATTTCTTCACGTTGATATTTAAAGCACCGGGCAGAAAAATTATGACGGTAAATTATTTCTAGGTTTTCAGTGCCTTTGCTAAATGCGGCTCTGTCAGTTACCATTGCATATAAGGCGAAATTTTTATTTAGAACACAAACTTGTAATCAATTTAGCAATTACTCCAAAAAATTGTTAATTAATCACAGTCTTTAGAACTAGTAAAAAAAATTAAGAAATTTCTATTTTTTTCGGACCTTCGTATTATAGTTATTCATAGTTAAAGTCAAGGCTCAATTCTAATCGTGTAGTAGTTGCATGTTTTATGTGTTAGACATTTTAGGTACTTATACCTACATACATATTTATGTATAGCACAAACTTTTATCTTGCAAAAAATTCCCAAAGGGTAATATGATCGATTACTATTAGTACTATTATGGAGTTTTAGTTGCAATATAATAAGGAATATTTCCCTCTCATCTAATGTAACCAACTCATTTCCTCACCACCACTGAGGTAGAGTTTAGGCGCGTTTTTTTAACGTGGTGTCCCCAGGAGGCCTAATCCACGGTCAATATTATAGAGCATATTATGTAATTATTTACAACTTGATAAGTGTCATATTAATAATTTTTGTGTAAAAATAGATTTTACCCCAAATTTGGGTCGATAAATTTTATAATATTAATGCCACTTTTTGAAGTGTCAATGGGAAAGGTATGATATAAGGGAAAAATATAAATAATAAAATATATACGATTTTTGGATTTTCTCCAAAAATTTGTTTAGATAGAGTTTCTTAAAAATAGTAATATGTTAGCAGAAAAATAAGTTGTTAATAAAAGAGAAATAGGGAAGGCCTATGTGGATTACATTAATAATCTCACACTAAAATTATCTAATACATTTTATATAATTATTTTCAGTGGTATTTATTACATTTGTCTTTTTATCGAAAAATTGTAAGTCACCAGTACCTACAATTAACTGCAATTATTTTTAAATTGTACCTAATTCCGTATTTGTGAATTGGGGGCCCCCAAACATTTTTCACAAATTTTACCTTCGAAGTACATACATACATATATTAAATTATGTATAGATACAGAAAATAAACATTATAAGGTACATGCCTGAAAGAAATGTTTTTAGACATTTTAAAATTAAAAACTGTTAAGTACATAAATTATATCCGGATTTTTAGGGCCCTAAATTACAGTTTTAAAAGATCGCATTTGGCTTTGTTACAAAGCTAATTTTATTTTAAAAAAAGTACTGTTTATATAAAATATTTACGAGTTTTTTTTTATGAGAACCTATGTAGAAAGAGTTAATTAGGCCCTTTACCACATTTAATAGGCTACTTTCGAGGCGTGAACCTCTACCACACATTAACTCACTATCCGGACTACATGCCCACAACGGTTCTTTGCATGGGCAGAGGGAGTTATCGAATAGGTTACAGGGTAAACGCCGTGTGGTCTGACATGTGACTCATCTCGGATACTAGTCGTAGCAGTTCAAAATACGACCGACACCTCTAACGATGGCACTAGCTGGAGCGCAAGTTTGCTCCAGCTTCGTTTACCCTCCCGAATTTTAATAATTTACTTGTCTTTAAAATTATAGTACTTAAATTTGTGTTTAATTGGCTTTGTTACAAAGTTTCAAAACGTGTGACGGTTTAGCCGCTGATCCCCAACATACGCCTGCATTTAATCTGGTTCCACAGACCGTACATAACATATATCGGACATTAGCGTTGTCCGGCGGTTACCTAGGGGAGGTACGTCACAAACGCAACTATAACCGTTCTAATCCTAGAGGTACCTGGTGGAAAGTCAGGCCCCCAGCATTAGAACAATCAAGGTTTCCGGGAAGACCGCGGGTAGTGACTCTTTGTGTTGAGAGACAAGCAACAGCTCTAAGCAATGCCTAGGTGTCAACCCGTACAACTCTTCCACATCTCTGTCACCCCACGCGAATCCACCATCTGCCAAGAGTGCCATAGTTACTCCCGCCCTTGCTTTAATTTCTTCACGTTAACATTCCGAGTACTGGCAGAAAAATTATGAAGTGCTTATATAAATTATTTCTATGTCTACGGCCCTGTCCATTTTACCCATTTACATGCGTTTCATCTTTCGACACCCACGTATGTTAGGTACACATGCTTTGCTCTAAACCTAATCCCAGTAATTCTGATGAAACTTAATACATAATCTAGGAATGGCGCGACCTAAATGTCCAAAAATAAAGCCCGGGTTTTACGCGCGAATATGTCTCGGCGCAATTACTCAACAAGGTTCCGATACCGAACCACTCAACAACGCTAGAATAAAGCAAATTAATTCATAGTTCAAAATTAACCCGGATTAATTTACTATGAGAACCATTTACAATGTTACTTTTACGAAAATTCAACTGATGAAATTTTCCTTTTCAACACAATAAAAATGTTCTGACCTGGTATGTTGTCTTCTACGATGTAGTCCTCCTTTAATCGTCATGGGACCTACCTTTTAAAGATAATCACTGAAAAAAATATTTGTGAAGCAATCCTAAACAATAAATAGTTACACGCGAGTTAAGGTTAAATTAAGTTAAGACGTGTTATACGAAATAATTAATTAATAATTATTCGTAAATAAGAAACAAAATTTTAGCACACGTCTTTACCCGTTCACATTCGAAACAAAACTAAAAAGTTTTCTAATATCAACATAAATATTATAAATGAGAATAATAACTCATAAAAATTAGTCATCTCTTATGCAACAAATACCTACAAATTATGGGCTTAGTCAAATCTAAAATTCTGGAAAAATCCAACAAAAGTGTTTGGAAAAACGACAATTTTTATTAAATGTAAGTATATATCTAGAACTTCAGAAAAAAATTAGCGGTTTCTAAATTAGAAAACGAATCAACTGTGATGTTGTGAAAACATGTATAGTACTTCACCTTATATGTCCTGAAATTTTCCAATAATTTGTATGAAAGTTGTCTTAAGGCAACAAAACAAATTTCGTGTTTCTATCACGAAAAATAAATAAATTGTAAGCGTTTTTAATTTTATTGAGTGCCCCATTGTAAAATTTTGGGCCCTATTAGCTCGTTTCTACGCTTTCTAGATGATTTGTTTCTAAATAATTGTTTTGCCTTATCGCACTTACCGGCAATTTTATATGATAATTTTAATGCATGTGATTGTTTCCAAACAAACAAGAATTTTCTCAAACTGATATAAAAAAAAAATTATTGAAACTGATGATGGTAGAGTTGAAGTCAAATTTACAATTTCAGAATATAAATGCTGCATTTCATAAACAACAAATCGTTTTAAACTAAAATGTGTTCGTTTAGACTTTTTCAACAGAAGGAATTTTCCACAAGCAAGTTGAAATATTTTAACGGAAAAAAGTAAAAATTATCAGACCTGGTATGTTGTATTCTACGATGTGGTCCTCATTTAATCATCATGGAATCTACCTGCAACAAGAACAGAACACAAAAATCAAAATCAGAATTCAATAATTATAAATTTTTACACTAAGTTGTAGTAGTAGGTAGTAGCAACATGGGTAAACTTGGCGCATGTGACTCAGAGCGGTTTTAGAAATACTTTGAAATTACCTTATTAATTAGGATCCCCCCATTACGAAACTGCTAAAAATAAGCGGCGGTCTCCAATATTTCCTAAGTTATAGTAGTTTGAAAACTTGAATCATCCAAAATTTGGATGTATAATTTGGATGTGTAAATTAATCACTTTTTTTGTCGATCGTTTATTAAAGATCTAGTTAATGTAATAAAAGGAGTGTATTAATAACTCAGTTTAATGCATACATGCACATTAAAAACATTGTTGAGATTATGAGATTTGCTAGGTAACCAACAATATATTATATTATTGAAACATGCATTTGGAACTGACTTATTGCATATTATGTCAGAATTTGGATTTTGCCATGGAACAAAATTAGATTATTTTCATTCTAATAAAGAGCGATCAACAAAAAAATATTGTAATCAACATGAGTGATAATCGGCGATTAATAATCTCGACTCATTCACGCGCTTGCTGCTCTCACGCGTTAAAATCGTTTCGATTATTAATCGCTCTTATTAACACTCTTGTTTATTAAACTACTATTAATCAACTTTTAATCACTGAAAATGCATTCACTAGTACCTATTATAATAATTCGATTAAATAATCATTACCATTTAACATTATTGATGAAAACTCTATTTTTAAAGCATTTTCTTTTCTTGTTTTGCTGTCAAGGAAATTTTCCTTGCCCTTACTAAGAAATCAAGCGATCCTTGATTTTAAATTTTAAGGTTAGATTTAGAAAATGTAATGATTGATTAATCATTGGTTATTGCAATAGGCTCTATTGAGTGTCCTTTTAGTGAATAAAAAAGTTGATAAAAGTGCTTAATTTACACATCTGAACTTTGGATGTTTCAAGTTTTCAAACTCCTATAACTTTAGAAATATTGGAGACCGCCGCTTATTTTTAGCATTATCGTGATCAGGAGATCCCAATTAACAAAGTAATTTCAAAAAATTTTTAAAAATCGCTCTCAGCTACATTCAAATACATACAGCATTCTACCGTGAGCCCCCATCTACGATTTTACGTATCAGATGCGGTAGAAAGCGCACGATGATTTGAACTGTTTGTATTTTTTTTTTATTATGAAAATTATTCAGTAGTAGCAGTGTAATAGTGGTAGCAAATTAAATTAGAACTATTTCAAAAATGTATCAATCTACCAAGGCTGGCAGAAGTTTTGTTTTTAATTAATTCCCACGCGGTCCCCTTTTAACATAGCCCCCCTATACCCCGGGCCACATGACCAGTACCATGCGGGGGCCATGAATAGTATAGCAGTGTACTAGTAGTACCCAAAGAAATTAAAACTATTTCAAAAAATTTGCAATCTACCAAGGCAGGCAAAAGTTGTTTTGTAACTCGTTCCAACGTGGTCCCCCCTATACCCCTGATCTCCTTTAACCCAGGCCCCCTATACCCCGGGCCCCATGTCCAGTACCATGTGAAGGCCATGAGTAGCAGCAGTGTACTTGTAATAGCAAAAAAAATTTCGTACCTTTTCTCTCAAAGCCCTTTTGCTTTATTCCCGTCTGATGGTAATCCAAGGAAATCACTTATCAATCCACAACACTTGTAGAAAAAGTCCATCATTGAAAGAAAATTTGAAAAGTAACCGTAAGAAATAATCAATTAAGCGAAGCTACGAATAACTACACAAGTAATTATAATAACACGTGTTATATTTCATAATTAATTACTAATTAAACGTAAGCACCAGATACACGTCTGCTCCGTTTGGCATTCGAAATAAAACTGAAAACTGATTCATAAATTCATATACAAAATAAATCCATAGATAACAAAGCCATAAAAATTACTTATCATTTTTTGCCAACAAATACAATTTAAAGGCTTAGGCTGGGTTTACTTTTTCAGAAATTCCAACACAACAAAACTTTTTCAATATGATTTTGTAAGAAACGTGAACGCAGCCTAAGCTTATAAAATTGTAAATTTTTGTTGTGTAAAGGGTGAGTAATTTATAAGTTATTTATATATTTTATTCTATTAGTCAAATTTTAGTTTCGCTTCTGTAAAGAATCTGTGCTAAAATTTTGTTCGTTACTTCCATTTAATTATTAATTAATTATTTCGCGTTAACACGTATTATTGTAATTTCTTTAGTAGTTAATCGTAACTTGTGTGTAATTAAATATTTCTTACGGTTACTTCTCAATAATTGACTTATTTTTTCAAAAAGTGCTAGTATTGCGTAGATAATTAGTGATTTCCTTGGATCGCCAAATGGGAATAAAGCAAAGGGGCTTCAAGAGAAAAGGTACGAAAATTTTGCAATTTTTTTTAGAAATTTAAACAATTTTTGTAATTTTGAAACAATAACTAATTTAATTTGCTAAAATATGATTTTTGGCAATGGTTTAAGTACAATAATTTCCAAAGATCAGAACCTTATTCATATTGTATAAGAAAGTCATGTGCTGGACACAGATATTTTATTTTATCGGAAAGAGTAAATACACGTATTATTATAATTTCGGTAAACTTGGCGAATGTAGCTAACAGCGCTTTTGGAAAATTTTGAAATTACCTTATTAATTAAGATTTTCTGATTACGATACAATAGGTTCTAATGAGTGGATTTTTAGTGAATAAAACTTGATAAAATTCCTTAATTTACACATCCAAACATTGGATGTTTCAAGTTTTCAGACTGCTAAGTATAACTTTGGAAATATTGGAGACTGTCGCTTATTTTTAGCATTATCGTGATCAGGAGATCCTAATTAACAATGTAATTTCAAAAAATTATCCAAAATCGCTCTGGGCTACATTCAAATACATACAAATTTTCCGCAGCATTTTACCGTGAGCCCCCATCTACGATTTTACATATCAGATGCGGTAGAAAGCGCACGATGATTTGAACTGTGTTTGTATTTTTTTATTAAGAAAAATTTTCAGTAGTAGCAGTGTAATAGTGGTAGCAAATTAAATTAGAACTATTTCGAAAATGTATCAGTCTACCAAGGCAGGCAGAAGTTTAGTTTTTAATTAATTCCAACGCGGTACCCTCTTTAACCTAGGCCTCCTATACCCCGGTCCACATGACCAGTACCATGCGGGGGCTATGAATAGTAACAGTGTACTAGTAGTAGCCAAAGAAATTAAATCTATTTCGAAAAATTTTCAATCTACTAAGGCAGGCAAAAGTTGATTTGTAACTCGTTCTAAAGCGGTCCCTTCTATACCCCGGATCTCCTTTAACCCAGGCCCCCTATACCCCGGGCCCCATGTCTAGTACCATGTGAAAGCCATGAGTAGCAGCAGTGTACTAGTAATAGCAAAAAAAATTAAAACTATTTCGTACCTTTTCTCTCGAAGCCCTTTTGCTTTATTCCTGTCTGATGGTAATCCAAGGAAATCACTTATCAATCCACATCACTAGCCTAGCACTGCAAGCACTTGTAGAAAAAGTCCATCGTTCAAAGAAAATTCGAAAAGTAACCGTAATAAATAATCAATTAAGCGAAGCTACGATTAACTACACAAGTAATTACAATAACACGTGTTATATTTCATAATAAATTAATAATTAAACGTAAGCACCAGACACGTCTGCTCCGTTTGGCATTCGAAATAAAACTGAAAACTCATTCATAAATTCATATACAAAATAAATCCATAGATAACAAAGCCATAAAAATTACTCATCATTTTTTGCCAACAAATACAATTTAAAGGTTTAGGCTGGGTTCACTTTTTCACAAATTCCAACACAACAAAACATTTTCAATATGATTTTGTAAGAAACGTGAACGCAGCCTAAGCCTATAAAATTGTAAATTTTTGTGGTGTAAAGGGTGAGTAATTTAATAAGTTATTTATATATTTTATTCTATTAGTCAATTTTTAGTTTGGTTTCTGTAAAGAATGTGTGCTAAAGTTTTGTTCGTTACTACTTCCATTTAATTATTAATTAATTATTCCGCGTTAACACGTATTATTGTAATTTCTTTAGTAGTTAATCGTAACTTGTGTGTAATTAAATATTTCTTACGGTTACTTCTCAATAATTGACTTATTTTTTCAAAAAGTGCTAGTATTGTGTAGAAAATTAGTGATTTCCTTGGATCGCCAAATGGGAATAAAGCAAAGGGGCTTCAAGAGAAAAGGTACGAAAATTTTGCAATTTTTTTTAGAAATTTAAACAATTTTTGAAGTTTTGAGACATAACTAATTTAATTTGTTAAAATATGATTATTGCAATGGTTTAAGTACAATATTTTTCAAAGATCAGAACCTTATACATATTGTATAAGAAAGTCATGTGCTGGACATACATATATTTTTTGTCGGAAAGAGTAAATACATATATTATTGTAATTTCTTTAGTAGTCAATCGTAACTTGTGTGTAATTAAATATTCCTTACGGTTACTTCTCAAACTTTCTTTCAATGATTGACTTATTTTTTCAAAAAGTGCTGGTGTTGTGTAGATATTTAGAGATTTCGTTGGATCGCCTGATGGGAATAAAGCAAGAGAAAACGTTTGCAATTTTTTTATACAAATTTAAAGACAATTTTCGGAATTTTGAAACAATAACTAAATAAATTTGCTAAAATATGATTATTGGCAATGGTTTAAATACCGAGAAATCAAAAATTATCTTGGTCAAAGGTGGTCAGGAAATGAAAAACGACGGTCTTAGCTTGTATCATCCTTTTGAAGTTTATCAAGTTATGTGCCATAATAAGTATTGACACGATACTAGCTCCGACAATTATTTTAAAATCCATGACCACCTTTGACCAAGATAATTTTTGATCTCTCGGTACAATACTTTTCAAAGATCAGTACAGGGTGTCCCATTCTCGACACTTTTAGGGGGTATTGGCGTTATTATCAAAGATAGAGTGTTGCGGTTTTCACATTCCTATCCTACTTTTTTACGAAACGAAAGATTCCGGGGTCAAATTTGTCATGGCTCTCTTAGTTTTTAATCTACAGAGTGATTCTGAAAATGTTTGTTTTTTAGACACCCCTCGTATTTCCGTTATGCGTCTACTTATCAAAAAGGTGAAAACTGATATTGATAGAGTTTTTTACGTAGAATTCAGTGGCGTAGGCAGTTTTTGTGTAATAGGTTTAGTTTTAGCCATATTGCCCAAACTTATGTTTTTTAAAATGAGTGTCCTTTTAGCGAATAAAAGTTGATAAAAGTGCTTAATTTACACATCCAAACATTGGATGTTTCAAGTTTTCAAACTGCTATAACTTTGGAAATATTGGAGACCGCCGCTTATTTTTAGCATTATCGTGATCAGGAGATCCTAATTAACAAGCTAATTTCAAAAAAATTTCCAAAATCGCTCTGAGCTACATTCAAATACATACAAATTTTCTGCAGCATTCTACCGTGAGCCCCTCATCTACGATTTTACATATCAGATGCGGTAGAAAGCGCACGATGATTTGAACTGTTTGTATTTTTATTTATTATGAAAAATTTTCAGTAGTAGCAGTGTAATAGTGGTAGCAAATTAAATTAGAACTATTTCGAAAATGTAGGTATCAATCTACCAAGGCAGGCAGAAGTTTTGTTTTTAATTAATTCCAACGCGGTCCCCTCTTTAACCTATGCCCCCTATACCCCGGGCCACATGACCAGTACCATGCGGGGGCCATGAATAGTAGCATTGTACTAGTAGTAGCCAAGGAAATAAAAACTATTTCGAAAAATTTTCAATCTACCAAGGCAGGCAAAAGTTGTTTTGTAACTCGTTCCAACGTGGTCCCCCCTATACCCCGGATCTCCTTTAAACCAGGCCCCATGTTCAGTAGGTACCATGCGAAGGCCATGAGTAGCAGCAGTGTATTAGTAATAGCAAAAAAAATTTCGTACCTTTTCTCTCGAAGCCCTTTTGCTTTATTCCCGTCTGATGGTAATCCAAGGAAATCACTTATCAATCCACAACACTAGCCTAGCACTGCACTTTTAGAAAAAGTCCATCATTGGAAGAAAATTTGAAAAGTAACCGTAAGAAATAATTAATTAAGCGAAGCTACGATTAACTACACAAGTAATTATAATAACACGTGTTATATTTCATAATTAATTAATAATTAAACGTAAGCACCAGACACACGTCTGCTCCGTTTGGCATTCGAAATAAAACTGAAAACTGATTCATAAATTCATATACAAAATAAATCCATAGATAACAAAGCCATAAAAATTACTCATCATTTTTTGCCAACAAATACAATTTAAAGGCTTAGGCTGGGTTCACTTTTCACAAAATCCAATAAAACAAAACTTTTTCAGTATTGATTTTTTAAGAAACGTGAACGCAGCCTAAGCCTATAAAATTGTAAATTTTTGTTGTGTAAAGGGTGAGTAATTTATAAGTTATTTATATACTTTATTCTATTAGTCAAATTTTAGTTTCGCTTCTGTAAAGAATGTGTGCTAAAGTTTTGTTCGTTATTTCCATTTAATTATTAATTAATTATTTCGCGTTAACACGTATTATTGTAATTTCTTTAGTAGTTAATCGTAACTTGTGTGTAATTAAATATTTCTTACGGTTACTTCTCAATAATTGACTTATTTTTTCAAAAAGTGCTAGTATTGTGTAGATAATTAGTGATTTCCTTGGATCGCCAAATGGGAATAAAGCAAAGGGGCTTCAAGAGAAAAGGTACGAAAATTTTGCATTTTTTTTAGAATTTTAAACAATTTTTTAAATTTTGAAACAATAACTAATTTAATTTGCAAACATATGATTATTGGCAATGGTTGAAGTACAATACTTTCCAAAGATCAGAACCTTATTCATATTGTATAAGAAAGTCATGTGCTGGACACAGATACTTTATTTTGTCGGAAAAAAGTAAGTACACGTATTATTGTAATTTCTTTAGTAGTTAATCGTAATTTGTGTGTAATTAAATATTTCTTACGGTTACTTCTCAAACTTTCTTTCAATGATTGACTTATTTTTTCAAAAAGTGCTGGCGTTGTGTAGATATTTAGAGATTTCGTTGGATCGCCTGATGGGAATAAAGCAAGAGAAAACGTTTGCAATTTTTTTATACAAATTTAAAGACAATTTTCGGAATTTTGAAACAATAACTAAATTAATTTGCTAAAATATGATTATTGGCAATGGTTTAAGTACAATACTTTCCAAAGATCAGAACCTTATTCATATACTGTATAAGAAAGTCATGTGCTGGACACAGATATTTTATTTTGTCGGAAAGAGTAAATACACGTATCACGTATTATTGTAAATTCTTTAGTAGTTAATCGTAACTTGTGTGTAATTAAATATTCCTTACGGTTACTTCTCAAACTTTCTTTCAATGATTGACTTATTTTTTCAAAAAGTGCTGATGTTGTGTAGATATTTAGAGATTTCGTTGGATCGCCTGATGGGAATAAAGCAAGAGAAAACGTTTGCAATTTTTTTATACAAATTTAAAGACAATTTTCGGAATTTTGAAACAATAACTAAATAAATTTGCTAAAATATGATTATTGGCAATGGTTTAAATACCGAGAAATCAAAAATTATCTTGGTCAAAGGTGGTCAGGAAATGAAAAACGACGGTCTTAGCTTGTATCATCCTTTTGAAGTTTATCAAGTTATGTGCCATAATAAGTATTGACACGATACTAGCCCCGACAATTATTTTAAAATCCATGACCACCTTTGACCAAGATAATTTTTGATCTCTCGGTACAATACTTTTCAAAGATCAGTACAGGGTGTCCCATTCTCGACACTTTTAGGGGGTATTGGCGTTATTATCAAAGATAGAGTGTTGCGGTTTTCACATTCCTATCCTACTTTTTTACGAAACGAAAGATTCCGGGGTCAAATTTGTCATGGCTCTCTTAGTTTTTAATCTACAGAGTGATTCTGAAAATGTTTGTTTTTAGACACCCCTCTTATTTCCGTTATGCGTCTACTTATCAAAAAGGTGAAAACTGATCTTGATAGAGTTTTTTTACGTAGAATTTAGTGGCGTAGGCAGTTTTTGTGTAATAGGTTTAGTTTTAGCCATATTGCCCAAACTTATGTTTTTTTAAATGAATGTCCTTTTAGCGAATAAAAGTTGATAAAAGTGCTTAATTTACACATCCAAACATTGGATGTTTCAAGTTTTCAAACTGCTATAACTTTGGAAATATTGGAGACCGCCGCTTATTTTTAGCATTATCGTGATCAGGAGATCCTAATTAACAAACTAATTTCAAAAAAATTTCCAAAATCGCTCTGAGCTACATTCAAATACATACAAATTTTCTGCAGCATTCTACCGTGAGCCTCTCATCTACGATTTTACATATCAGATGCGGTAGAAAGCGCACGATGATTTGAACTGTTTGTATTTTTATTTATTATGAAAAATTTTCAGTAGTAGCAGTGTAATAGTGGTAGCAAATTAAATTAGAACTATTTCGAAAATGTAGGTATCAATCTACCAAGGCAGGCAGAAGTTTTGTTTTTAATTAATTCCAACGCGGTCCCCTCTTTAACCTATGCCCCCTATACCCCGGGCCACATGACCAGTACCATGCGGGGGCCATGAATAGTAGCATTGTACTAGTAGTAGCCAAGGAAATAAAAACTATTTCGAAAAATTTTCAATCTACCAAGGCAGGCAAAAAACTCGTTCCAAAGCGGTCCCCCCTATACCCCGGATCTCCTTTAACCCAGGCCCCCTATACCCCGGGCCCCATGTCCAGTACCATGCGAGGGCCATGAATAGCAGCAGAATAGCAAATATAATTAAAACTATTTCGTACCTTTTCTCTCCAAGCCCTTTTGCTTTATTCCCGTCTGATGGTAATCCAAGGAAATCACTTATCAATCCACATCACTAGCCTAGCACTGCACTTGTAGAAAAAGTCCATCATTGAATGAGAATTTGAAAAGTAACCGTAAGAAATAATTAATTAAGCGAAGCTACGATTAACTACACAAGTAATTATAATAACACGTGTTATATTTCACAATTAATTAATAACTAAACGTAAGCACCAGACACACGTCTGCTCCGTTTGGCATTCGAAATAAAACTGAAAACTGATTCATAAATTCATGTACAAAATAAATCCATAGATAACAAAGCCATAAAAATTACTCATAATTTTTTGCCAACAAATACAATTTAAAGGCTTAGGCTGGGTTCACTTTTTCAGAAATTCCAACACAACAAAACTTTTTCAATATGATTTTGTAAGAAACGTGAACGCAGCCTAAGCCTATAAGATTGTAAATTTTTGTTGTGTAAAGAGTGAGTAATTTATGAGTTATTTATATATTTTATTCTATTAGTCAATTTTTAGTTTTGTTTCTGTAAAGAATGTGTGCTAAAATTTTGTTCGTTACTTCCATTTAATTATTAATTAACTATTTCGCGTTAACACGTATTATTGTAATTTCTTTAGTAGTTAATGGTAACTTGTGTGTAATTAAATATTTCTTACGGTTACTTCTCAATAATTGACTTATTTTTTCAAAAAGTGCTAGTATTATGTAGATAATTAGTGATTTCCTTGGATCACCAAATGGGAATAAAGCAAAGGGGCTTCAAGACAAAAGGTACGAAAATTTTGCAATTTTTTTTTGAAATTTAAACAATTTTTGTAATTTTGAAACAATAACTAATTTAATTTGCTAAAATATGATTATTGGCAATGGTTTAAGTACAATACTTTCCAAAGATCAGAACCGGATTCATATTGTATAAGAAAGTCATGTGCTGGACACAGATATTTTATTTTGTCGGAAACAGGCCCGTAGCCACGGGGGGAGCAAATGGGGGCATTGCCCCCCCTGGATTTGTTCTTGGTTTTGTATAGATTTATTTATATTTTTAAATAAGCTCGTGAAGTTTTTTTTAGCGTGTTGACTATCTTTTTTGAATCTTTCGCGCGCTTCGTAATTATTTCGAGAACGCACGAGTGAGATGCCCCCTATTTTTTATTCAAACGATTTTTCAAAAACAGTACGCTTATCGATGTCATCGATAATATTGCTGATTTGAATGTAGAAAAACTCAACTCTCTTATAGAATTCAATATTACGGTGCCCTCAAAAGAAGAAGCTATTTGCGTGAAAAAGTATTTTCAACTCAATAACAGAAAAAAATGTTTATTTGTATGAATTGTTCAAACAGAAAACTGCTTTTAAAAACACGTATGAAATGTTTGCGGCTGTAGCAACATTTGGATCAGAGATATTTGGATGCAGTTCGGCCCGTTGTGAAGCTGCATTTTGCACGTTAACTAGAATTTTGACACCGTACAGACGTAGTATGTCTTTTGAACGAGAAAGCAGTTTAACACTTCTGGCATTCGAAAAGAAAACTTTGAATGAAATACAGAACGAAGAACTTCTACGTGTATACCATTATTCAGCATCGTGTAAGTTACAATTGTATTGAAGCAATGCATATTTTTTTGCTGGTTTGTACGTAAAAAAATTTAATTTAAGTTTATTCCATTATTGTTGTATTATAATAAATTCTTCTTCCTCCGATCGTTTTTGAGTATTGGGTGGGGAGGGTCGGCGAAAGGTGTGTGAAAAGTGCACACCCTAAAAGAGCGTACAAAAAAAGTTGACAGGGGATTTGTCTAGTTTAAATCTGAAATGCATGTAAATCACATGACCTTGAACGTAAAAAAAATTGCAATAGACTCTATTGAGTGCCTTTTAGTGAATAAAAGTTGATAAAAGTGCTTAATTTACACATCCTAACATTGGATGTTTCAAGTTTTCAAACTGCTATACCTTTGGCAATATTGGAGACCGCCGCTTATTTTTAGCATTATCGTGATCAGGAGATCCTAATTAACAAGGTAATATCAAAAAATTTTCCAAAATCACTCTCAGCTACATTCAAATACATACAACTTTTCCACTCCATTCTACCGTGAGCCCCTCATCTACGATTTTACATATCAGATGCGGTAGAAAGCGCACGATGATTTGAACTGTGTTTGTATTTTTTTTTATTATAAAAAATTTTCAGTAGTAGCAGTGTAATAGTGGTATCAAATTAAATTAGAACTATTTCGAAAATGTATCAATCTACCAAGGCGGGCTGAAATTTTGTTTTTAATTAATTCCAACGCGCTCCCCTCTTAAACCTAGGCCCCCTATACCCCGGACCACATGACCAGTACCATGCGGGGACCATGAATAGTAGCAGTGTACTAGTAGTAGCCAAAGAAATTAAAACTACTTCGAAAAATTTTCAATCTACCAAGGCAGGCAAAAGTTGTTTTGTAACTCGTTCCAACGTGGTCCCCCCTATACCCCGGATCTCCTTTAAACCAGGCCCCATGTTCAGTAGGTACCATGCGAAGGCCATGAGTAGCAGCAGTGTATTAGTAATAGCAAAAAAAATTTCGTACCTTTTCTCTCGAAGCCCTTTTGCTTTATTCCCGTCTGATGGTAATCCAAGGAAATCACTTATCAATCCACAACACTAGCCTAGCACTGCACTTTTAGAAAAAGTCCATCATTGGAAGAAAATTTGAAAAGTAACCGTAAGAAATAATTAATTAAGCGAAGCTACGATTAACTACACAAGTAATTATAATAACACGTGTTATATTTCATAATTAATTAATAATTAAACGTAAGCACCCGACACACGTCTGCTCCGTTTGGCATTCGAAATAAAACTGAAAACTGATTCATAAATTCATATACAAAATAAATCCATAGATAACAAAGCCATAAAAATTACTCATCATTTTTTGCCAACAAATACAATTTAAAGGCTTAGGCTGGGTTCACTTTTCACAAAATCCAATAAAACAAAACTTTTTCAGTATTGATTTTTTAAGAAACGTGAACGCAGCCTAAGCCTATAAAATTGTAAATTTTTGTTGTGTAAAGGGTGAGTAATTTATAAGTTATTTATATACTTTATTCTATTAGTCAAATTTTAGTTTCGCTTCTGTAAAGAATGTGTGCTAAAGTTTTGTTCGTTATTTCCATTTAATTATTAATTAATTATTTCGCGTTAACACGTATTATTGTAATTTCTTTAGTAGTTAATCGTAACTTGTGTGTAATTAAATATTTCTTACGGTTACTTCTCAATAATTGACTTATTTTTTCAAAAAGTGCTAGTATTGTGTAGATAATTAGTGATTTCCTTGGATCGCCAAATGGGAATAAAGCAAAGGGGCTTCAAGAGAAAAGGTACGAAAATTTTGCATTTTTTTTAGAATTTTAAACAATTTTTTAAATTTTGAAACAATAACTAATTTAATTTGCAAACATATGATTATTGGCAATGGTTGAAGTACAATACTTTCCAAAGATCAGAACCTTATTCATATTGTATAAGAAAGTCATGTGCTGGACACAGATACTTTATTTTGTCGGAAAAAAGTAAGTACACGTATTATTGTAATTTCTTTAGTAGTTAATCGTAATTTGTGTGTAATTAAATATTTCTTACGGTTACTTCTCAAACTTTCTTTCAATGATTGACTTATTTTTTCAAAAAGTGCTGGCGTTGTGTAGATATTTAGAGATTTCGTTGGATCGCCTGATGGGAATAAAGCAAGAGAAAACGTTTGCAATTTTTTTATACAAATTTAAAGACAATTTTCGGAATTTTGAAACAATAACTAAATTAATTTGCTAAAATATGATTATTGGCAACGGTTTCAATACAATACTTTCAAAGATCAGTACAGGGTGTCCCATTTTCGACACTTTTAGTGGCGTTATTATCAAATATAGAGTGTTGCGGTTTTCACATTTCTTTCCTACTTTTTTTGTCATGGCTCTCTTCATTTTTAATCTACAGAGTGATTCTCAAAATCTTTGTTTTTTATACACCCCTCGTATTTCCGTTATGCGTCTACTTATCAAAAAGGTGAAAACTGATCTTGATAGAGTTTTTTACGTAGAATTCAGTGGCGTAGGCAGTTTTTGTGTAATAGGTCTAGTTTTTAGAGATATTGCCCAAACTTATGTTTTTTAAATGGGACACCCTATATATTATCTTTTATATTGATTAAGCAAAATTTGGGCTTTCCAAAAATATATAATACTTAATATTTACTTTGAAAAACAAGCTCAAAATTCGATATTTTTAATAATTTTCTTTATTTATAACAGTAGGCCATGGCTAATATTTTAGAAAAAAACACTTCAAAAGATAATTTTAATGTATTGTATAAAACATACCAACAATATAATACTTCACATAATTATCATAAACGGCTATTGTAATAAAAAATTAAAAGTAAAATAAAAACACCTCCGTAACAAAAATGTTTCATCAATAATGGAAATCTGACAAATCTGTCAAATTTTGCATTTGTTTCTAATAAACTAGCCATGGCCTACTGTTAGAAATAAAGTAAATTATTAAAAATATTGAATTTTGAGCTTGTTTTTCAAAATAAATATTAAGTATTATATATTTTTGGAAAGCCCAAATTTTGCTTAATCAATATAAAAAATAATATATAGGATGTCCCATTTAAAAGAACATAAGTTTGGACAATATCTCAAAAACTAAATTTTTTACAAAAAAACTGCCTACGCCACTGAATTCTACGTAAAAAACTCTATCAATATCAGTTTTCACCTTTTTGATAAGTAGACGCATAACGGAAATAAGAGGGGTGTCTAAAAAACAAACATTTTCAGAATCACTCTGTAGATTAAAAACTAAGAGAGCCATGACAAATTTGACCCCGGAATCTTTAGTTTCGTAAAAAAGTAGGAGAGGGAGGTGAAAACCGCAACACTCTATCTTTGATAATAACGCCAATACCCCCTAAAAGTGTCGAAAATGGGACACCCTATACAATATTGTATAAGAAAGTCATGTACTGGAGTGCTGGACACATCAGATATTTCAAATAATGTTCTGTTTTTCACGTTTTGAAATCTAGAAATACTAAACTTAAATTTGAGAAACTAGAATCGCTAATCAAAATCGATATTGCAGCTATTCTTTCAGATTAGACGATTTATAGGAAATGTACATAAAATATCAGTCTATTCCTTCTTTAAGTTTAATACTCGTAGGTTAACTGCTATTTTTAAATAAAACAATTGTATCTACAGTTTAATTGGAAGATCGTAATTATCACAAATGGCACAAAAATAATTATAAATTCTCTTTGTCTGAAATTAGAATTCCGAAGTGATAATTACAGGAATGATATGTACACCTTAATTCAAAATAATAGATCTCAACATTACTTATAAAACGAACTGTATCAAGAGGGTTGTTAAAAAGGTGTAAAAGTTACAACGCAAATCTTCGGCTCCTATTATGATTACCATTAAAGTAAGAATTGCTTTAAAAAAATCTTATTGTACAAATATATAACCTTATTCATTTCAGCAATATGATCTTCGATGTGCTTTCGAAACTGAAAAAAACCTGCTAATTTTCTCAGGGTTCTACCCTAGAAAACCAACAACAAATATTATACTATACTATTTTTGTGCTTTTATGCACTTACTCATATCATGGCTAATTTTACTGTCCATGATACTGTTGATGATATTCCAATATGATGATCTGTCAAAGTTAACCGAAGCTTTGCTGTTCTTCATGACGCAGATATCGTTTTTGTGCAAATTAACTAATTTTATGTATCACAAAAATAATTTGAACCTTATTGAGGAAATGTTAGAGGACCCAGTTTTTTACGGATACACTTTAGATCAACTGAAAATACTAACTTCTGCAATACGCAATGCTGATGTGGTAGCTAGGATATTTAGGATTCTTTGTATATTGGTTGTCATATCATATGGAGTTTTTCCCTTTGTCGATAAGAATCCCGATATTCCACTGCCTCTTCCCGGGTGGTTGCCATACGATATTCAAACGAGCCGTTGGAAATATTATGCAACAGCTATCTTTCAAGTTCTTAGTATAGCGGTTAGTGCTTATAATAACTCAAGCATCGATTTGATTACAGTTAAATTAATCACACTTGCATCTTCGTTATTCGAGATACTTAAAGATAATTTAAATAACATGAACTATAGATCGCATAACTTGCAGAGGAGCAAAGAAATTCGAAAAGAACTAAGGCAGCTAATTGTTTTCCATGATTCTATTCTTCTGTAAGTATATTTGAGTTGGTTTAATTACTCGTTTTATTTATCTGATTTTTAAGATTAATTCAGAGAATCGAGGAAACTTTTTCTTATGGAATATTTGTTCAATTCGTTGCCAGTGTTTTCGTTATTTGTTTTACTGGATTTCAATTGATTGTGGTACTTATAATAAAAAATAAGATCAACATTTTAAGTTTTTTAATTTTTATTATTTTAGGTGCCGCCAGACAGTGGGCAATTTATTCTTCTGATTCTATATTTTTCTTGCATGATGAACCAAGTTATTATGTATTGCTGGTACGGCCACGATATTATGTCAAAGGTAAATGTGCTGGTCAAGCACAAATTAACGAATAACTTATGCAAATTTCAGAGTGGTGATGTTGGCAGAGCTTGTTACATGTCTAATTGGGATGAATCCGATATAGCAGTAAGAAAAACTCTTTTTGTTTTATTTGAGAGATGCAAGAGGCCAGTTACTCTAACGGCTGGAAATTTTTTTACTCTAACCTTACAAACTTTGACTTTGGTAAGTTAGAAATGAATGAATTTTGTAAATTTTTTAATTTGTTGCCTTGTTTTAGATATTAAGGTCAGCTTATTCGTATTTCGCAGTTTTACAAAGAATTTACAGAGTTTAGTTGGAAATCTTACTTAAATATGTATAGGTACAGATTTATAAGTTAGAAGACTCAAATTTGGCAACAATGCACAAAATAGAAGATCGTGTCGTAAGTTTTAGATGCTGCAACATTAATAAGGTCCATGTCTAGTAATAGAATACACAGTCTGTATAAGTAATTGAATGTTAGAAAAATGAATTTGATGCACGTCTCACCAGATCTACAATTTTAAGGACTAGAATAATTGTAAGTATGAAATAAAGCAACAGTTTTAAAGCTAAAAATTTTTATTTAAAAATGTTACATCAGTTACTATATAATTAAACTAAACATATTTCTTTATATTATATAAGTACATAATCTCAAAGCATTTTAAGTAAATTAATTAGCTTTTACGCATTACCTTTAGAACTCTTAGAAACTGATGTAACATCTTAATATGTTGGAAATTCATCCTTTGTCAAATTAGAGATATTACCGTAAAATACGCACCATTTGTCTTTAATGTATTTCTTTCCTCTCTACAAAATTCTAAACCCTTAATGCTTATATACAAAAGTAAAATTAGCAGTATCCTTTGGCGGGGTCTCCCAAAGGATTGCTTTAAAAAGGATGTGGATCTTTTATACCATTGAAATGCGTCGGTTAAGTAGGATAAATTTTATATAATACATCATCCCTTGTGCTATAATTTTTGTTCGAACGTTTTTAGGAGAAACGTCGATATATTATTATTATTGCTTATATGAATTTACTGGTTTGCGGAATGATTTATTAAAAAAACCTAATCTCCATAATACCTAGCTAAACTTGATTGATGTTTAGTTACTTTAGAGAAAAAATTAATTTGGAACTATTCAGTTCGAACGACGGATTAATATCAGTTGTAATGTACTCCGATATCAATGTATAAAAAGCCGCTTTTGTTTTGGTCCCCTAATTATTTATGTGGTGGGTATTATTCTTTGATATTCTATAAAATGAAAATGTTGCATTTGTAGCAAAAAATTATAATAGTGCACAATATTGTAATAAAAAAATGATTCGTAAATGTGACGTTTTAATTATACAAACATAGTCCTGAATTTTGTACTGTTAAAGAGCATAAAATACTAGGAGTACATATTTAACTACATATTTTCATTTCTGCCATATATCTACTATATATGTGCACATTTTCCGGTAATAGTGAATAACCGCCAAATTTACTGGTGAATGTGAGCATAGCAAACACACACGATGTGTTTTCTCACTTTAACCGGCACAAGTGCACTTTTACCGATGTACTGTAGTAAAACTGAAAATACAGGAATACGTATGGTAAATCAGGAGGAGGAGATCAAAAGATGATAGTAAATTTGGCAAGAGAAATTGTTTAAAGAAGGGGGAGCATGGTTTTCTAAAAGGAAATAGTTTATATAAAGTGTTTAAAGTGCCTTGTGGGAAAGGTTATCTAAGATTATTTGGAAAAGGGTAAGGTTAGCTCGAATAGTTCAACAATTCGAGGTAAGATTACCTTTGCCCACAAGGCACTTTAAATACTTTATTAGCAGGTTGTTCTTTGGCACCTCAAAAATATACGTGTGTTTTCTTCAACATAAGTAACCTCACAAAGCAAAGAACATCTCACTTTTATCACATCTGCTTGGAAATGTGCACTATCACCCATAAGCATCGGTTGAAGTTCAAATAGCGGTTTATAAACATAGATCGGCTCAGTTTCACCAAAGCGGCGGGCGACAGTGCACTTCCTCCGGTAAATGTGCACATGTACCGCTCTAGGCACTTTTACCGTAACATATATCCAGTCTTGTAAGTCAGTTAAGAATAACCATCGATTGAAAAACTGGCCCTAAATAGAAATTTAAAATATATCTCGATTAATTCCTGAAATAACTGAAAAACACTAACTTCTAAGTTTCTCCTTTTTCATTTTGTATTCGCCAAGATTTCAAAGCTGTGACATATTTTTAATCTAGTTTATTCTATTCAGTATCATCCAAAATTCAAGTCTTCAGGACCGTACTGTAAGAAATTATGTTTATAATGAAATTAAACCCTAACAATTCAATATAAGTAATATCTATCATTATGATCAGAATGATAAAATATTTTGAATTTGGTAGTAGAAAATCCAGATCGGTATTAAAAAAGAAGAAGTTGATAAAGGTTTTAATTTAAATTACTTGAAACAGTAAAACCTAAAGTAAGATTGTACCTACATCATAATAGAATACTGTGAAAATGTTTTTGATATCTATCCAAATAGGTAACTTTTTAACTAAAAATAGATTTAGACTGTGATGTTGTTCATGCTTCTTTGATTTAGAATTTAGAAAGCCACAATCTAAGGGCCAATCGAGACGTAACTTCTAGTTATACTGCTAATCTGAACATGTACAAATCAACTCATTGTGTTTTCTGGAATTGAACGATTCTGATTGGTGAAAATTCAAGTTAACAGTAACCAAAAGTTAACTATAGATTGAAAAACTGGCCTCTAACATATTAAATCAGAAACAAGGTCCGCATGATTTTGCAAAACACCAGACAACATTCTAGTGTTAAAAAATCGTGGAAAATTTCTCGATACGTAAAAATTTTGTAACCTTTATGGGCTGAAGATAGTTATCGCATTTTTTGGGCTTCTTGTGGAAATTTTCCGAATTCAGTAGTTGTTGGCACATTCCTGGTTATTCTCTAAGAATCTCGGAATTTTCAGCACTTTAGCGTGGCTATATTAATTTATTTGGAGTTGATTTTATATTATGTGTAAAAATATGGTTGTCGTTGATTTATAGAACTACTCTAGTGTATAGCATTCAAACACATCTGAAATAAAAGTAAATATTCTACTCAAATTTGTCTCCTACGAATTTTGTCGCTTTCCCTTTAATGCCACCAATCACAAAGAAAAAAATGACTTATATTATGTTATTTTAAACACCAAGCTGCTGTTATGTATAATTATTATTAATTGTAAAACCATAATTACTCTTTTGTTCAATTATTGATTCCCGCCCGCATTTACTCGAATTGTGGGGAAAAATATTAAAAAAGTATAATTTGGTGTCAAGTAATTTTCCAGCCTTTATCACTGATATTTAGGTCTAGGTTAGTTGAGTGGTTCGCGTTAAAAAGCAAAAAGAGAGGCTTAGGATTATCAAGCATCCTTCACATTGTGTTCATCAGCGTTATTCAAATCCTCACTTTTCAATTTTACGAATTTATCACTAAAATGTACGAACACGGAAAGCCAGAAAGCATTTATAATTAAGACAATTTTATAGGAATAAATGTGATTGTTCTGAAAATATTATTAGTATTGGTTTTATTTGCGTTTTAAGAGTTTCCTTCTGTTGTGCTTTATGACTTTTCGTGTTTTATCGGGAAATAAAATACAAATATTAAAACCATAAACCATTCAACTGTTTCAGGTCCATTTCTCTTGAACTATTTTACTTAGGTCTGTAATATTATCTATAAAACTTAAATATTCTTTCAAATGAAATTCATTTTAACCTACCCAAATATTTGCATTTATTCTTTTACTTTATATCACAGCTGGAATATTTTTTGTATTGTAACGTGGGAAAAGGAAAATAGTTATACCTATTAAAATTACATTATGTTCTTCATAATATTGAAAATTAATTTATTTGTCTGACGATGCCACATAAAACTCATCTTAAAAATAAATACTTTTGTATACTTAACTAAATAAATTATTTTAAACCTAATTTAGGTAAATTGGAAACAAACCCAAACTGAAAATTATTTATTATTCAAACTCATCAACTTTTAATTAGGCTGTTGCGGTGGCCGGAAGTGGACAGGTGGGATCTGCACAATCAAGCCACGGATTCCAGGTGTATTTGAAAAGTTTAGGATCAGCCCCTTCGATGTCGATTTCCTGGTCAAGTTGTGGTATCAGACCTTTTCGGTAATCCACTAAAGCTCGTTTCATGCGTCTCACCACACTGGGAAAGAATTTGGCTAAATCATTTTCCTCGCAGGGATCACTGGGCACATCGTAAAGACATACAGCACCGCCTGCAAAATAATACTGAATAATTTCGGGGTTTCTCATGCAGATTTTAAATTAAAATAGCTAAATAGCTAAATAGCAGAACAACTGCTGTTGGAGTTGAACAGAAATAAATAAATGTTTTCTAGGTAGGCATGCAAATTTTCGTTATTTTTTCAACTTATTTTTTAAGTAAGTACACATATAAACTGCTGGCCAATTGAAACGTACAAAGCGAATTTTTAGATTGAATTTAAAGTCAAATATTTTGAAAAATAGAAAAGTTATCAACATGCGGTTTTCAGGATTTCAGAGATAATTTAATTAAGAAAACGATAGTTTTACCCGATTTTTTTACTTTGAAGTACATTACTATCTACAGGGTATGAAAGAAAGTCTTCTTTTTTATGTCAAATTTTATAACTACCGTGATTCCACAAGAAATTTTTAATATTTTTTTGATGTCGATTTTTTTTAGTCCTTACTTAATGGGAAAACAACCTGTTTCTCAAAATTTTGATATCCCTGTTATTTTATAAGATACCGAATTTTTGCTGAAAATTTGATTTTTTCTTTGTTTTTTGTCGTTCGGCCGTATTGTGTCTTGTAAGAAGCAATCTCTGTAGTTGATTATATTACCTTATGAATGGCTTTCTTATAAAAAGTACACTTTTTGTACTTTCATTAATTTATTGGTAACCAGTGGCTTATCAAAAATCGGTACACGTTCGCTAATTGGTAAATTTTTTAATTCATTTTTTGAGGCTATTTTCTTAATGGAATAGAATGGAATTTAGTTAGTTTATGTTCACCATTGGTTTAAGTGACTTATATCCTCGAAACGGGTTTTTAACTTTTTCAAAAATTTGCTCAAATTCGTCTATACCGGGTGGCTACGAAATCGTTTTACAACCCCCACCATTTTGTTACATTTAACTGTATTAATTTGAAATTTGGCATGGTTTGATTGTTGAAAGGAATAATCATTTTGACGTTTAAATTAATCTGATGACACTTCCGGTTTCACCGGAAGGGCCACCTACTAACTTTCAAATTTTTTTAAAACAACCCTGTATATTTTTTCCGTAAATATTAGATTCTACTTAAAATTACCTTTTTATCGACATATCACATGATGACATTTGCTTTCAAAACGGCAGCATAATTATTATTGCAAAAACCTGTTCAACAATATTAAATTTAATAAAAAAATAAAAAAATCGACATCAAAAAAATATAAAAAAAAATTGTGGAATTCCGGTAGGTATAAAGTTTGAGAAAAAAAGACGACTTTCTTTCATACCCTGTAGATAGTAACGTACTTCAAAGTAAAAAAATCGGGTCACACTATTACTTTCGCAATAAAATTATCACTTGAATCCTGAAAACCTCATGTTGATATCTTTTCTTCTTTTCAAAATATTTGACTTTAAATTCAACCTAAAAATTCGCTTGGTACGTTTCAATTGGCCAGCAGTTTATGACAATTTATGAATGTCTCTTTCTAACACAATATGCGCGCGCAACTTATCCATCTTTTACGTTTGAGTCGGTCTATTATTGTATGAAAAAACATAGCTTGTCATCTAATTCTAGTTTTGAAATAGTAATAAATAATAAAATATGTACGCTTACAATTACAGTATTCAAGATTCAATTGAAGACTAATTAATTTAGTTCTATTTAAACTAATATACTTCATAACAGATTATAACTGCTGACATTAATTGGACTTGGCGTAAATTAAATCTGTTGTTTTCCATCTAATATGCATATGAAATTAAGTACTTAACGGAAATTGATAAGTGAATAATTGACACATATCTGTACAACCGCATTCATTGTAAACACGTCATATTCTTGTTTTACATGATCCGACCATAATTGTGTGCGATATTTGCCACTTGAATAATTCATAACTGTAATAGAATTTTTCCCCAGTTGCATCCATCAACAAGCACTTCTCAAATTAATTAATTGATAATTATGCTTTACTCGGTGGCGCTTGTCACGTTTTATTTTATAATTCGTGTTAATTTATTTCTAATTGTAATAAATTCAATATTTATTGGCCACTTAAAATTTCAATAATACTATTGGTATTACAACTACAACAAAATATTTCAGTGTTTTTTCTGTAAATAAACGCATTTTGTTAAGGATTTTATACCCCAAAAAATTTTAGTTTTGAAGTTATAGTTTTTCTTATACAGGGTGTCAATGAAAGGTCTGTGCAAAAAGCTACTACAAGTTTTTGGGCTCAAAATAAGTCGTTTGCACAAAACATACCACAGTCCAAAAGTTCTTCCTTACTGAGTTACAGGGCGCTAAAAATATCTTTCCAAATATTTTTTAAATATATCTACAGAACGGTTTAAAGTAGATATTTAAAATTTGGTGGATTATTAAGTCTATAAGGAAACTACAATGTGTTGGTATTACAACCAAAATAATATTATTCAGTGACGTACTTATAAGGGGGAATATACCTAATTTTTTTAAATATTTCTTGTAGGGAATTAAATTTTTTTTACAAAATAACAAGAATTAGGATAGATACGATCAAGACACGTAAAAAGGTATACTTGGTTTGACTTGCGTTAACTCAACTGTTTGCGAGATATTTTTCTATGAAAAAAAATGAAAACAATTTGTGACTTACCCTGTAAAGTCAAAAATATTGGGTCAGTCTAATTCAGCTGATTCAACGTCTAAAATTAAGCGTAAATTGTTATAGAAACCGAGCCAGAAAACAATTTCGTTACTAAAATACAGGGTGTTAAAAGTTATCTTTTTTATTCGCCCTGTATATTTTTTACATATATCTACAGAATGGTTTCAGATAAGAAATTATGTTTAGATGTGAACGTAGAATCAGCTGTATTAGAGTGACCCAATCTTTTTGACTATACAGGGTAAATCACAAATTGTTTTAATAGCAAAAAAAATTTTCAAAGTCAAATATCTCGCAAACAGTTGAGTTAATGCAAATCAAACAAGTATATCTTTTTTACGTGTCTTGAGCGTATCTATCATAACTCTTGCTATTTTGTAAAAAAATTTTAGCCCCTACAAAAAATATTCAAAAAAACTCGAAGTCCTCCCCTATAAGTACGCCACTGAACAATATTATTTTGGTTGTAATGCCAACACTATATAGTTTCTTTATAGACTTATTAACCCACCAAATTTCAGATCTCTACTTTAAACCATTTTGTAGATACTTAATACGATTTCGAAAAAACTTATTTTGAGCCCAAAAACTTGTGGGACACCCTGTATACCGAAAAAACTAACTATAGTAAATAAAAGCTGAAAAAAGTTGCTAGAAATAACCTTATTTTTGCAATTTTGGGAGTAAAGATGCTACTTCAGTTCCTGCCGTCAAAAATGAAAGTGTCACTTTTACTCCTTAGGGATTAAAAAAATCTCAAGAAACCAAGGGGGATACATGTGCAGAAAGAACACAAATTTTGTGGAGTAACATTATTTTTGTAATTCTGGAAGTCACAAATTAAACTATCACTTTTACTCCCTAGCAATTAAAAAAATTAAATGGAGCATGCCTTATAATTTTTTTAAAATATTTTAGTGCAAAAGGAGCTGAAACTTTTGGTTTTTATAGCAATGAAACTAAATAATTCTTAATTAATGTTAATAATATGCACCTCTGCACGTTTCCGCAGTTTGTTCATATAAATATAAAAAGTACATGTAGTTAGACGTGGATTATTATAAATAAGCTGGGATTTTTTTTCGCACAATTATGATCCGTCATGCCCACGGTTTTGTCTCCAATAAAACATTTCTTGGCGTTCCGATTGGATTCACCCGAACGTGAGTTTGCATGTTTATCAGAATTACATTGGAAATGCGTTACGTACTGGCAGGATCGCAAGGATTCTTTTTAGCCTTCGGCCCAAGGCACGTAAGAGTTGAACCACGTCTCAGACCCTCGTACTCCACTTCAGTCAATGGGGTAAAGTTGACTTTTTTTATACTGCGACCAGCTGGACTGTCTGCTATGGCTGAGGTGTTGTAAAATTGTTCCTCGATGTTCTCAATAACTATGTCACCGTAGTATTCGTTGTAGGTGCCGTTGATGCTTGTACCTTTAACACATTAAATTAATTTAGTACCTACTGGAAATTTCTTTCGATTAAATTTTTGTTTTTTCCTTTTTTGTGAGTTGTGATTTTATCTTGAATTACTTAGAAGGAATTAACATAAAATAACAATCTGCGGTGCAGTGTCGCGGTTAAACGCTTGAAATATAAATTTTGGCTCTTGAACACGAACAATTATAATTATAATTGTAACATCATCAGTAATTGTGGTAAAACAACCACTAAACATTGTATATTATTTTCATTTACAAGTACACAGATTTCAGGATCAAAATTCAGAATTTCATCAAGTACTTCACTTTATAATATTGTATTAAAAAAACACACAACCAACAAGAAAAAAAAACATAATATTTCTTTGCCTTTCGCTAAATAAATGTTGAATATCAAACAAAGTCAGTCTTGCATAAAACTGATGTCTGCTCTATCTTTGAAGCATACACATTTGTAGGTGTGTATAGATATTAGATAAAAAAATCGAAAGTGCAAATTTATCAAATATGAAATTGACAGCAAAAGCAGATTTTCCGCACACAGTACATGCATTATCAGTATGGAAATGGCGAATGATGATTGAATTTCGTCAAGTAGATAATCATTTGCAAGCAGCATTTCTTGGTAAATAAGCACATTTACTAGTGGAAATGAAGCTCACTTACCGACAATCAATTTCCAGTTATAGAATCTCAGGGCTGCGTTCCTCGTTTTCTCGTCGATATTAATTAAAATATCGTTTCTTGGGGATGGCAAGTCGTACACCTAGATTTGCATAGAAAAATTATCACAAGAACCATGAATTTCTGTTTGATTTATTATTGTTAAGTATGTATTAAATTCGAGTTTTAGATATCAAACATTTTATTTATAGGGTTTTTTTAATGTTTTCTTACATACATTATAATTGAAAGGGGCATTCAGGTTTCAGGTTTATTATTATGTCGTTATATTTTAAATATAGAAAAATAATGAGGGAGTGTAAGGTATCAATAATAAGCTTTCAATGAGACTAATTTTGACATGATTACAGAGCTGATGAAAACTGATTGCACAGAATTTTCATTTAACTAGGAAGGGGATCTTTCCAAACTAAGAATTCCATGATATGATTTAACAATTTAAAAAAAATAACTATTGGCTCTCGAAATTTTAATGTAACACACTCAGTATAAAAAAAATTGTTTCTCTGATTAGCCTACATTAAATCATAACTATATTTTTTTCATTTATAAACATTTCATTCCTTTGATTCAATATGGCGGGTCACATTAGTACGAGCTCTAACATCTAAATGTTCGGATAAAAGTAAATTTGATAGTCTTTTTCCATACGCGCAAAAGTTATCTAAATTAACTTCCATAATATTGATGGTTTTTTCTGTTATAATGCCAACATTTAGTTATATAAAAACGTAAATTTCGTAAAAATCCGCTCGGCGGTTCCAAAACTGTGGCACTTTAACCCAGCAGGATGGGAAAGTTGTAGAAACAAAGAATTATTATTTTCAAAACGTTGGTTCTAGTAGTCGGATTTTGATGAAATTTACTTTATTGCAAAGGTGGATGTTGGTTTTCTTTACAAAAAAAGTTACACAAGTTTTTATTTGGTGATTTTAGATATTTATCGGAGCTTCAAAGTTGTACCTTTAAAAATGATAAAATTTTCTAGTAACTGTTTTAAAAAATCACACTTTTGAAACCGCTGGTTGGATTTGTGTCAAAAAACCTTTAAATCAAAGCTCAATAATCGTACTATATTGAAAAAATCCTGAAATGTTAATATGATTTTTTTTGCATTTTTTTCGAGTTCCAGAGTTCACTTTTCAAAAAACGTGTTTTTTGAGGGTGCTATACCTACATTAAAATAATGACAGTTTTGGAACCACTAGTTGGATTTTGGTAAAATTTACTTTATTGCAAAGCTGGATGTTGGTTTAATGTACAAAAAAATCCCCAAGTCTATATTTGGTGATTTTAGGCATATTTCGTAGCTTTAAAATGTGACGTAATTTTCTAACGACTGTTTTTAAAAAATCACAGTTTTGGAACTTGGGGAAAACGACATAAAGGTGCTTTCATAGCCCTCATCCAGTCCGGATTTAAATGTCATTGAAACTCTTTGGTATAAAATTAAACGTATTCTACACATCAATAATCCATCAAGAACCATTGGGGACTTAAAGACCAAAATAGAAGAAATTTGGGACAGTTTCACGCCAGAATTGTACCAAAATTTGAAAAATACAATGCCTGCTAGAATACAGGCAGCTATTAAGCAAAAGGAGACGTAATATCTTATTAATGGTCCTAAATTAAAAATTATCCCAACATTTAGTTTCAAATTCATTTTGTATAGTTTGCTAATTATTAAGGTTAAAATATTGTTAAATCCAATAAATAATTTTCTCCCATGCATAATATTGTTATTAAGGCTTTATCTTATTGTATTGTTAGGTGTTTACTAATTATTTGTGTAAAATTTCCAGTTCTCCTTTCATACTTCAAAAATTTACTTTTGTCCGAACATTTAATTGTTAGGGCTCGTATAATGTGGCTAGATTCTAGGATTTTTAGGGGTTAAAAGATGTAGTATTTTTTGGAGAGCCTGCGATCACACCGGATGGCGAAAGAATGGAGATATTTTTCAGAGCAATACCATTCCAAGATTTAGCTGTTATAGTTTGGGGCGACACTAACTTTGAAGGTGGTACAACATCGAGTAGTCGATGTTGTCCATTTTTCGGCTAATCTTACTACTTCTATTGTATAATTAAATTATTATACACTTTATTAAATATAGCCTCTATTAGGGTCTTTAATTAATATCTTACCAAACTTGACCACTGATCAATACCATCTAGATCAGGATCAATCAGTCCAATGTCACCACCAGCAGCTGAGAACAACGTCGGCAGCCAATCCGTGATATGCATAAGATCAGTCGACACTCTTCCAGCTTGTACCAACAACGGACTCCATATAAAAGCGACACTACGCACTCCACCTTCAAAAAGCGTATCTTTAATACCCCTCAAAGGATAATTACTGCCCCAGTTTGGAACTTCTCCAACAGTTGGTGCACCATTATCGGAGATAAACACAATTATAGTATTTTTTAATATATCTTTGCTATCCAAGGCTTCCATTACAGCTCCTACACTATCGTCCAGTTTGGATACCATAGCTAAGCAAGAAATTGAGGAGGTTAACTTAAATATCTACATCCTTTAACACGATTATTAATTAATTTTGTGGTTAAAAAAAAATCAAAAGTGTTTACAAGATTTTATCACTTCATGGTTGTAGTCTGCTTGAAACATTCCATGTTTTTTTTTATGCACCAACCTGCATATGTCCTTCGATTCGCGTCCGGAATATGTCTAAATTTATTCACGGTTTCCTGTGGGGCTTCCAGACGTTTACCGGAATTTGCTGTGTGAACCGCCAGATGCGTCATCATAAGAAACAATGGCTTAGTACCACCATAATTTTCAATGATCTTCACCGCATTATCTGTGAATAAATCAGTAGCGTATTTTCCGGATTCCTCAAACGCAGGTTGACCATCTCGACGAAGGTCAAAACCTGTGTAGTCCTTGCCATTGTACTGTTTGTAAACAAGAACAATGATCATTAGATGTCGATTTGCTTCGGTGGTTTCTGGTTTCATTATTTACCCTATAGGTTGATAGGTAGTCGTAGTAGCTGGTGTAGCCGTTGTAATAGCCAAGATGGTGGTCGAAGCCTCGAAATGTGGCCGTTTCGTTCCATCTGCTAGAGCCCATATCCCATTTTCCTAGTAGGTGAGTGGAATAACCCATTTCCTACAAGACGCAAGTTAGGTACTTAAAAAATTTATTTAATTTGCATACAATAGTTAGATCTATGAGATAAAAGGTGTTAAGTACCACAGTCTATTATTATAGAGATACATTATTTACCTACTACTGTTAACAAATAGCAAAAGAGATAAATCAGTAAATAATAGAAGAATCATGAATGAATGAATTTGGAACAACTAACATTTCAGTGAATGATTTAACAGATTATGGCTTATGTAAATGCGTAGTATGTGGAAACAAGAACAGATAAGACTTGCTAAGAAAGACAATAGATAAATAGAAGAAAAAAATTTATATTAAAAACAGAGATCTGCGAAAGATCAAGTAGAACAATAGTTATGAAGAAGACAGTAATGGGAACAAATACATCAGAGAAAAGACTATTGAGATGATTATGTAGAAGAGTCAACAGCATAATATGAAAACAAGATATAAGAAATGATGACGATAAACACAAGATTCGTTCTTTTACCAGGTCCGACAAAAATAGAAAAGTTCTACAGAAAGTTTCTAAAGATAACCAAGGTAGATATACCCAGTTTATATCGTCAGGATTTCAGCAGTCGATAGTTTAGCGAAAATTAAAGTTGGTTTGTCTAATAAACTATGGTCGAATGTTGCTTCCTTTTTGATGTACAGGGCATTAAAGAAAATAAATTATTTTAAATAATTTGCTATAAATCAATAACAAAAAAAGTTAGTCTTCTGAAATTTTGCATAGATCTTTTTTTTGTATTCTCTTATTAATAGTGGTTGCAATTATTTTATTTAGAACACAGAGGCGTGTGTACAGATTTCTTCAAAAACATTTTATTGAATAAAACGTACACCACTGTTTTTTTTTTTGCAGCACCAATATGCAGAGAGTATTTTCCATTTAATTTAGAAACTTTTTTGTATCTTACAATTTCTTGATAACTTAACTTTTTTTTCTTATTTATTAAAGAGGTTCTTTCCTATTAGATTTCCGAAAAAAGCATCAGTACAAAGTTGTAGAGAAAAATATTTCCTACTACTTTCCTTTTAATATTTTTTTGATATTGTCAATATTTAAAAAGATATTCAACAAATAAGTTGCAAATTTTAGGGAAATTTTTCTCTAGTTAGGTACTACTTACTACTCTTTCCCCAAAATTTTCAACTTATTTGTTGAATAACTTTTTAAATATCGACAATATCAAAAAAAGTTTAAAAGATAAGTTGTAGGAAATATTATTCTTTACAACTTTGTACTGACTATTTTTTTCGAAAATTTAATAGGATAAAAGTTATTCAATAAACAAAAAAATCCAACCCTTAATTGAGGGCTGGTGAAGGAAGGGCGGGGTCTACGAATACACAAACTCAGTTTTAAACTTTCAGGGTGACCCTCTAGAAGATTGTACAAAAATTGGCTGTAGGGTAAAAAAAGTCTATTTGAAGCCTTTTTTTCTCCCTATTAATAATTAGGTTATTCTGAGTTAAGTTATCAAAAAATTATAAGATACGAAAAAGTTTCTAAATTGAATGGAAAATACTCTCTGCATATTGGTGCTGCAAAGAAAACCAGTGGTGTACGTTTTATTCAATAAAATGTTTTTGAAGAAACCCGTACGCACGCCTCTGTGTTCTAAATAAAATAATTGCAACCACTATTAATAAGAGAATACAAAAAAAAGATCTATGCAAAATTTCAGAAGACTAACTTTTTTTGTTATTGATTTATAGCAAATTAATGTACATCAAAAGGGAAGCAACATTCGATCATAGTTTATTAGACAAACCACTTTTAATTTTCGCTAAATTATCGACTGGTGAAATCCTGACGATATAAACTGGGACACTGTCTAGAAGAATGGCGGGGTTTTGAGGCACCCTGTATAGGCGATACCTCAAAATATTTATGTAGGTAATAATTTTTGTCATATTGTTATATTTAAATTTAAATTAAAATAATATATAAAACACTTTGCATATTCATTTCAAAGAAAAAATAATCCCACTGTGTAGTGTGTTCTAGTTTTTCGATAAAGCGTTCTCAGTTCTCAAAGCCACATGACACTACTGCAAATCACAGTTGTACCTAATAATTAAATTTTAATTAAATTTCAGAGATAAAGCCATCTTGAAATTTGATATTTACATAAAGTTAGAGTATAAAAGCAAGCCGCTCATGTCGGAGATCGTTACATTTCCAAATGTACAAATAACTATCTTAAAGTGAATGTTACAACTGATTCTACTATTTTAATAACACAACTTTAATAATGCAAATGCTAACAGAATATCAATCCATCATTTGCATAAAATAGAGGAAAATTTTGTTATTTTTGAGCGTTTATCGATTTCGTTATTGTTGCCGACCATTACAAACCTTAAAGTATTGTGGCAGGAGTTTTCCTTCGGGAAGAGCTCTCTTTTCAGCTGCCACCAACGATGGACCCTGCATTCCTGAAAAAAATGAAGTGATCGCATTTATCATACTATTTGATATTATAACAACTCAGTTCCACTATGAATAATGATGGACTATTATTGCCAAATTTATTTCAGAAAGTAGAGTAAAATAATGAATAGTTACCACAAAAAAGAGTAATGAACTAAATCTTTAATAATAGTACTTTTTTCTATTAAGGTAGTTTTACAAATTAAATGTTTTATACCTAATCGCATAGGATATTTTCCAGTAAATAAAGCTGCTCTGGAAGGTGTGCTAGTGGCCTGAACGTAATGGCTGTTGAGAATAATCCCATTATATGCCAAAGCGTCTATATTTGGCGTAGGTATCTGATTACTTCCATGAAAACCTACGTCGTTCCAACCCTGTAAGGATTTTATTTTAATTTATTTAATGCAAAGTAGTAAATTAGACTTTTCACACTTTATGCAGTGCTCGTAAATTCTGATAGTGTTTGATAAAAATATTTTATGAGATATTTAACACTTTATTTAATAAATAGGTATAACTTATAAAAGTTTGTTAATTAAATAATTTAAGTATGTATATAACTATCTTCTTTGTTTTTAAGTCATTTCCATTAATATTATCAGGATTTATTCAAAAATGCGTTGGTAAATCGATAATACGTTACGATAACTAATTTCATTGTAAACATATTTTTTAATATAATATTGACTGATAAAATAATGATGATGATGCTGATGATGATAAACCAATCTTACAGAACTTTTATTACCTTCAACTAGCTTAACTTTATTGTATCGACATTAAATATAATTATTAAAAGCATAATAAAGGAAACAACGTACGCTTTAAAGTTTAATTTATTCCTTCAAAAGAGGTTTAGATTACCAAGCCGTTGAGGTACTAAGTGAAGAACTCCGTATTTTTCATTGAAAATTATATAGATATTTTTGATGCATTTACGATGAATATCAGCTTAAAAATGGATGGTCCCACAAATGAAAATGTAAAATATCTCTGCTCTCTGATACCTCTGTTAATAATCGAGTGTCAAAATATGCCCAAATTAAAAAAATTTAGGTGAGTATGTCCAAATTTTAAAGAAACTTAAGGCCGTCACTAAACTCTTAAACCATTTTAAAGGCCCCCCATTCACGAGCGATTCAAAAGACGCGAGTCCATTTGGCCCGAGTCCATCTGCCTCGAGCCCAAAATAGGAATCCACTCACGATCGAGCCAATCAGTCCATCCAATTAGTCTGAGTCATTTGTGTTTATTTTTGTTTTCCTGTGTTCATTTTGTTTAAATATGGAGGAATTAGAAAATTTATAAAAAACTGACATAGTTTTGATCCAGGATTGCACACACAGACAATCAAGCCAATGAATGGCTCGATGGCTCGGCGCCATGGATTTTGGAATGATTGAAAATCCAACCGAGTAGCTCAAGTGCACGAGTCCATTCGAGTTTCCCCACACACCGTGAGAATTTGGCTTGGCCCGGGACCATTTGGACTGATGGATCGCTCGTGAATGGGTGCCTTTAGATATTGTCCAAATCTTAATAAATTTTATGTTTACAATTTTTATATGCTAAAATTTTAAATTCTAGATGCTAGGTGCTAATATATTTTTTATACAAATATTTATGTGATATTCTGCGAAGAATCTCCTATTAGTCCTATCTTAAACTTTGAAATTAAAAAAAAATACAATCAAATTGTTCGAACGCTTTGAAATTTCTCAACTATATCATTAAAACTGTCAAAATTTTGGAAAAATTATGCAAAATGAAGACTGGCAAGAAAATAATGTAGTACAGGTAAAGTCAATCAAGTTTTATCTATGAGTCAAACTAAAAGAAAATGTTGTAAAATTAAGTTTAGGGCGCAGAGTTGTTATGTTTGACTTTTGATATTTCTCAAATATTTTACTAAAAGTTTAAAAAAATGCGCAGATAAAGTTCCTTGACATAAAAGATCATACTGTACAGTACACAGGAAAATTAGATTTTAAGATCTGCCAACAATTTTTCATTTTTTGACATTTACAACTTCTTAACTACATATTTTACTTAAAAATAAAAAATTAGAGATTTTTATCCCAAATTTGCGTATCTTTTGAATAAAAAAAAGTTAAAAGCTCACAAAAAATTTAAATTAACCTTACCTACTAAGTATTTTCGAACCTTAATAGCAGAAAGCAGACCGGAATTTATGGATGGGTGTGAGAGTGAGGAAGAGTCTAATAGAACAAGGGAAACACTGATAAAGATCACACCGGCAGAGGCCACAGATGTCTTAAGAACTATGAGAATTGCCAAAACTCTCGGCTTGGGAGCTAATAAAGTTGGGCACCCAAAAGTTAATAGAGCTAATAACATCTTTGTTTAATAAATGCATGAATGGGGAGCAGGTACCGAGCAAGTGGAAAGCCCAAATAACACCAATTTATACAAAGGGAAACACACAAGACTACAAAATCTATCGAAGCATCAGCATCATAAGTTCAGTCACCAGACTATATGGACGCGTTATGAAAATGGAATCGAGATTGAGACCAAGGAGTCCGAAGAGCAGAACGATTTTAGAGCTGAAAGATCTTGTATAGATGAATTCATTGTTTTCAAAAGCCTCATGGAAAAGACAGTAGCTAGAGACAGACCTATCCACCTACTTTTGTATATCTTCAAAAAGTCTACAACACCATCCCATTAGGCCAGCTTTGGGACAGCATGAAGACTCAGGGTCTTAACGACGTTTACATACAGGCTGTTAAAAATCTGTATCAAAGCTGCACAAATAGAATAAATATCGGAAACACAGTATCCCAGGAAATTAACATATCCAAAGCTCTAAGACAGGGCTGCTCCTTGGCTCCTACTTTGTTCAAAATATATCTGGAATCCGCCTTAGCTTCCTGAAAAAGAAAACGCAGTAGCGTGGACAGAAATAGGAGAAGAAGTGAAAAAAAGAAAAAAAGTGCTCATAGTGTCTGATGAAGACGACTTCTACTACGAGCCCTAACAACTAAATGTTCGGACAAAAGTAAATTTGATTGTCTTTTTTCCATACGCGCAAATGTTATCTAAATTAACTTCCATAATATTGATGGTTTTTTCTGTTACAATGCCAACATTCGATTACATAAAAACGCAAATTTCGTAAAAATCCGCTCAGCGGTTCCAAAACTGTGGCACTTTAACCCAAGAGGATGGAAAAATTGTAGAAACAAAGAATTATTATTTTCAAAACGATGGATCTAGTAGTCGCATTTTGATGAAATTTACTTTATTGTAAAGCTGGATGTTGGTTTTCTTTACAAAAAAGTTACACAAGTTTTTATTTGGTGATTTTAGGCATTTATCGGAGCTTTAAAGTTGCACCTTTAAAAATGATAGAATTTTCTAGTAACTGTTTTAAAAAATCACAGTTTTGAAACCGCTGGTTGGATTTGTGTCAAAAAACCATTAAATCAAAGCTCAATAATCGTACTATATTGAAAAAATCCTGAAATATTAATATGATTTTTTTTTGCTTTTTTTTCGAGTTCCATAGTTCACTTTTCAAAAAACGTGTTTTTTGAGGGTGCTACGTACATGTAAATAATCACAGTTTTGGAACCGCTGGTTGGATTTCGGTAAAATTTACTTTATTGCAAATCTGGATGTTGGTTTTATGTACAAAAAAATCCCCAAGTCATTATTTAATGATTTTAGGCAATTTTCGTAGCTTTAAAATTGCACTTGAAAAATGTGACGTAATTTTCTAACGACTGTTTTTAAAAAATCACAGTTTTGGAACTCGGTGAAAACGACATAAAGGTGCTTTCTGGTCCTTATCCAGTCCGGACTTAAATGTTATTGAAACTCTTTGGCATAAAATGAAACGTATTCTACGCAATAATCCACCAAAAACCATTGGGGACTTAAAGACCAAAATCGAAGAAATTTGGGAGAGTTTCACGCCAGAATTGTACCAAAATTTGATAAATAACCTGGTTGCTAGAATACTGGCAGCTACTAAAGCAAAAGGAGACGTAACCTCTTATTATTAATGATCCTAAATTAAAAATTATTCCAACATTTAGTTGCAAATTCATTTTGTAAAATTTGCTAATTATTAACTTTAAAATATTGTTAAATCAAATAAATAATTTTTTTCCATGCATAATATTGTTATTAAGGCTTTATCTTATTGTATTGTTACGTGTTTACTAATTATTTGTATAAAATTTCCGGTCCTTTCATATTTCAAAAATTTACTTTTGTCCGAACATTTAGTTGTTAGGGCTCGTATATGTTCAAAAAGCTGAAAGAAGAATATAAAAAATGGGGCCTTGATAAACTTCAACCGCCGGAGACGCTACAAGAGATCTCACACTAGAAAATGAAACCATATATGTCTGCAAAAGTTTTAAATATCTTGGCGTAACACTCTCTCACACCGGAAAGAGGTAAACAACAAAATTTCCCAAGGTAGAAGAGTAATTAAACAACTAAATTCAGTATTATGGAATAAGACAGTAACCAAAACGAATAAGAAACTATCTACAAGACAACAGAAAAACGCATCGTAAGTATGCGAATTTTAAACATCCATTTTTAAAACACTCTGTGTATTTTAAAAATCAATATTTATATCAGAAACATCATTTGAAGAGAATAAATTTTTTAGAATATCTAATTCCCAATTCCATTTCTTTAAATTGTTTATTTAAACTACATAATTAACTGCGTCAGACCAGCTTCGATTTCGTGACAGGTGCTAATTATCAGATTAATTATATAAGTAATGTAATTATTCTGAGGATAAACTACTGGACATAAAACGAGTTTCCTGAATAAACGATTAAAATATTTATACTATTGCTCATCCTATATTATTATTATATTATAATGAACAAACTAAACTACTGTAGGTATCTTTGTGTTATAATTTTACCGAAGATACCTACATAATATTGTGTAAACAACTTTTTTTTATTCTATTTTACGAAAGGAAACTATTGTCCTTCAAATTTTAGAAACATAAATTATTGCTTTTGTAAGAAAAGCAAGAGTATATTCCAATCTTGACCACATCCTGTTTGAGTATTATTGATAGTAACACAAAGATACATGTAGGTGTAAAAAATAATATACAGGGTGCGGAAAAATTGTGTGCGTAAACAAACTTAATTCATATTTATATTTCATATTTTTTTCTCATCCTGGATTTTTCAAAGCAAATAGTTTAGGAAATTTGCTTCATATAAAGGATATTAATTGTTTACATGCTCTCAATACAGATGAATAATATAAATAAAATAATAAAATTATAAATAAATAATCACTGAAGGTACTTTTATTGGTATGTACATAATATTACCATTAAAATGAATTATTTATTCCAACTTGATTATTTAAAATGTCTGACATGCTCTAGATTATAATCCAAGATAAATTATTGGGATTACATGTCAAATTAATATTGAATATAAGAAACAATTTATATTCTAAATTATAAAGCAACTTAATTTAATTAGTTTTGCTGGATCATTATTCAACATTTTAGGTATTCCAAGAATACATATTAATCTCCTATAGTACAATATACAGGTGTATCAAAAAAATACATTACCATTTACTATGAAATTTCTGATAAAATGTATGGTGTCAATAATTTAAAATTCAAATAAATAAGTGGGTATCATAATCTGTTTAAATTTGAAGACCAGTATTTGGGTTTAGGACCAAAAAAAATTTTTTTTTATTTATAATTTAACTTAACGAAGTAATTTAAAAAATAGAATGATTTCTAGTTTTTTCTTACAAGATCATCAGCAACGATAAGCACAATATTAGGTGGACCATCTGCACTAACAAGATCACCAAACATAAAAATCACACCAAAAACATATATTCCACCAAATAAACTAAAATGACATTGTGTAATCTTCATGTCGTGTATTGTGCGCGAACCGCGAAACGAAGCAAACTGGAGACGATCCGTGAAGAACTGCAACCGGCGACTACTAAATCTAAAGTTAGAAAAGATGTTGGTTTTTTTATACTATGTTATCAAAGGATTAATTAATCCCCATAGCGGACCCATCACGGCCACATTAGTTAGCATATTCAATTAGCTATGAAGTTCGTTGATTGCTACCTAATTTTCATAATATATGCAGACGCCGTGTTAAGAAAGGTTAAAGCCGCTTTGACTCTACGCATTGACCAAATGACAAACGATAGGAATATTTTTTTAAATTAATTTGAAGAAGCAGGATCTGTTGGATATTCGTACATTGACTTATCACAACTATAGGATAGTATAAAACAAAAATGGAACTCCAATAGTTAAATTTCAAATAATCCGTTATTGTTAATACTAATTAAATAATTGCAGTTTCTTTATCAATTAGAGCAACATTTATTGAATAATTTTTGCTGTTATAAGCGGAATGGAATAACATAAAGATTTGTAGCAAATTTTTTGTGTAGAAATATTTATACATATATTCAAAATGTTTAGAGATCCTTTTTTTTTAATTTAAATATACAGGGTGTTTCCTAAGTGCGGTCCGTAACTTCAGGGCGCAATTTCTAAGGATGTTTTAAGAAGAAAAGTTTCTATTATAAACATATGTCCGGAAATGCTTATTATTAGACTCCGAAATACAGGTTGTTGAAATTTTAATTTCTTCTTCATTATTGCAATGTCATACGAAATACTCCAGGAATTTTTGAACGTGTACGACACTCAATGATAAAACGATTGGAATAGTGCGTTCTATCAGAAAGTGGCCATTTTCAACATCTGCTTTGATTTACTGTCGGACTGATTATTATTTTATTGATTGTTTTGGTAGTAACCGGCCATTTTTGTAAGAATAGGTTAGTATTAGGCAAAAAATTCAAGAGACCTTTTTTGTTGTACATTGTTAGAAGAGTTTGAAAATAATAAAAAATTTCCAAAAAACCATTGGCGTTCTACTTTTTATGCAGAAAACGTCGACTGACTCACGCCTAACTACGCCTCTGGCGGCCGATAAAAATTGACTTTAGACTAACAATGTAGCTCTGTACTAACGTAAATTAATTGCAAAATATTAAGAACGTAGTATTGACCGTTCAAAAATTATGTAAAATAATAAAAATTAAAATAAGTTTTCAACACCCTGTATCTCGAAATCTAATCATTTCCGGACAAATGCTTATAGAAACATTTTTTCTTAAACATCCCAAGGAATTGCGCCCTGAAGACCGTACTTAGGAAACACCCTGTAGATCAACTATCAAATAACTCAATGTTAATGTAATTTTTTGACAAGCAAATACACAGGGTGTTCACTTAGTGTGTGCGTCTTCGATATCTCTTTTATTATTATTTCTACTGAAAAATTATCAAAACCAAATATGCTTCACTAGTTCACTACTAAATGTGCTTAACTTTCAACTATCCAGATTGCTCGGTTTTCGCTGGGCGTACACCAGGATTCTTACTTTAAACGGAACACTCTGTAGGTATATTTATAAGTTTTGGGATTCTGAGCTCAATTGTAAGCAAAAAAGTTTGTTGTATGTACTCAAAATTTATATTTTAACAAAGCATAAATAGTCTAAAAATAGCAGTTATAAAAACATTTCCAATTTAAATTATCTAGCAATATCAAAGTTGATCAATAGATGATAAAAATGATCTGCGATGTTGATTGAGTATCGAAGTATGGATATTTTTACAGTGTACAATATATACCTAATACCCAGTGCCTTAATAAATTCCCTTATTAGTGGTTAATGAATTTAAAATAAAATAATATAATCAATATACAAAGTAGCCAAAAATATAACCACTAAATTGCTACTGCCCTATTTTCCAAATTAATATAATTAAGGCTTAAATATCATCATTTCGTGAACTTTTATGTGGAAGTATAGCTATCTCTAAGTCCAAGTCTAAGTCAGTTTTATTTTCTATATGCACATTGATAACATTGAAGTTTCTATTAAATTTAATTGTAATTAGCTGAAATATCGAGAACATGTATTCGATACATTATAGTAGGTACCTATACATGCTTTTCTACAATTTACATAATATCCAACAATCCAACAAATTAATAGCTATGCCACATTAACACGTTTCAATAAACTGTTCGAAAATATGTGTATCAAAAATAAACTAGGTAATTTTATATTTCGTTAAAATTTGTATGAAGTTATGAAATCAATTATTTCCAAACAAGAACAAAATTAAAAAAATATGACGTTTTAGTTTCGATTAGCTTATCATAGATATAATTTTCTCCATTTGAATCAAAATAGTGTTAAACAACTATAAGAAACATTCGTAAAATTCGACAAAAATGTTATTAATTAAATATTTTATGAAGTTACTTTTTTATGTAAAAATAGTAAGAATATTGGACAGTTTCCTTTTCTTAAATTTGATAAAATCTACTTATAGAAATAACGAAATGTCATCATCAATTATATGATGTCTGTTTAGATGCTTTGAAGAAACTAACGTATATGAGCAAAAGTGTCAGCAGGCAATAATTCTTGGATCTTCTTAATCTAAGCCTAGATCTTAAGTACGAGTATGATAGGCTTTTTCATAATATATAAAAACATAATATGATGGCATCTGCAGCCTAAGCATAACTACTAATGTCCAATATTCATAGTTGTAAAGAAACCTACAATTATATTTCCACGTTGTTTTTTGAACATGGACTCTCCTATATGCATAAACTGAGAATAGTTATTTATGTAACTAGAATGGAAAGTGATACTTAATTTCGGCAGTTGACCAAGCAGTATAGACTTCGATTTCGACTCAACATGCAATTTTATAAAATAATTTAGGAGTTTTTTTTTTATTATATTTTTTAATAGCATTATTTACATCAATTTTCATGAAATATTGCCACTAATATTGTCCGGGAGCTAGTGAATTTTTGTTGTCACTAATTTTTCCAGTCAGCAAACATTGATAGGATTGTTCAGTTAGTGATTCCAAATAAAAAATATTATATTATGTATAGGGGTTTTCCGATGGGTTGAGTCAGAAAATGCCCTTCAAAATACAAATACAAATTTATTTTTACATTATTGAAAATGCTTCTACTAACAAGGATTGTACTAAAATTTAGTAAAAAGACAGTCTGGCTGATCTGTAGGCATACCAAATATGTCTGGCACGTGAAAAACTGAATTTTTTTTAACAAAATATGCACTTATTTTGGTAGTCCTAAAAATTTGTCAGATGACAGTTTGCATTATAATAATAGCTTAAAATACAGTCTGGTTATAATGCGAGATCACCACAGTCCTGCCAGACTCGTCCAATGCTCACAAGGCTATATACGTTCGATTATACACGGTGTTTAAAAAATACACCAAAATATTTCAGGGGGTGATTCCCCAGATCATTCTAAGAAAAAAAGTTCATATGAACATGGGTTCGACAATTCTTTTTTAACCCCATACCCCCCTGGTTTGATCCACCTCTGATGAAAATTTAATTTCAAAATGATTTACACTCTATCTTATTAAGCCTAAAAACATTAGTGGATGTGGTGAATTTCATCATTTTACCTAGGAACAGTTTCGGAGATAATAAATTTAAACCTTCTCAGGGGCTATACCTAACTCAGCATTTTCGGACCCATGTTCATATGAACTTTTTTTCTTAGAATGATCTCAGGAATCACCCCTTGAAATATTTTAGTGTATTTTTGAAGCACCCTGTACAGATGATTGGTGTTGTACCTACCTTATCATAAAGGGTGTCTCAGGTTTTAATCGGGAAAATTTAACAGGTTATAGAACTCGCAAAAATAAAAAGAAAAGTTCATATGAACATGTATGTTTCAAAGCTTCGTTTTCGATATACAGCGTGTTAAAGTTAATTTAAAAAAATTTTTCTTTTCACATATGTATCTCAAAGACTACTTGGCCGATTTTGATAAAACTTAGCAAGTTTTTAGTGACAAGTAAAGTGCTTCATTTGATGTAATTAGATTGAATTTAATTATTCCAGGGGCAGCGCTGGGGCATCCTAACAAGATATTTTAACGAAAAATTTGAACACGACACTGCTTTTTTATAAGTTTGATATTACTTTCAGATTGAGCAAATAGAAATACAATGTTTTTGTCTCTTGCATTTTCTGCCTATCTTGCTTACTTTTCGAGAAACAAAATAAAATTTTCCTAACCAATATACCCCCACAACCGCAAAACTTGAAATAAAAGGATTGTAATTTTTATCAACCCTCTAAAAATAAAGTGATATGGCAAGATAGTGTAAGAAAATCAAATAATTTTCCTGCGTCGCATTCTCCTCTAATTTCTATCTATTTTGGGTGTAATTTGCATTCTTATATTTTCGTAGTTTCACATTCCACTACTTTGGGGTATTGTCGAGTACGGAACTCTCTTAAGAGTTTATTTATTTATTATAGTTCAAAATTTTCAGGCCTAAGTACCCAAAAAGTTTTTAAGAACTTCAGAGCCTAACGAATTAAGCACGTACTATTTAGAGTCTGGCGAGACTTTGGTGATTGAAAATAATAGCCAGATTGGTTATTTTCGTTGTATTATAGTACAGACTATCATGTGAAAAATTTTCAGCACAGGGAAAAAAAGTGCAATAATTTTTTATTTTTGTAAATTTCAAGGTGCCGCCAGACTCACTTGGTAATTTTATAAATCAGCCAGACTTGTTTTAAACTATAATTCCATGATAATATCAATTTGTATAATAAGTTTCAAAACTGTAAAAATAAGTGTAACGATCTGATTTTCCGATCAGCGGATTTATAGAAACAGTTCAGCCAGACCTACTTTACACAACTGGAGGTAAGCCAGACTGCTTTTTCTGTAAGTCTTATGATCTACTTTAGTAAATCAAAAAGATTCATAACTGGAAAAATAAGTTCAACTCATTTGTATTTTCCACCCATGACCCCATCGGAAAAATTTTGCCAGACTCAAATTTAGTTGATTATAATCACTAACTGAACAATCCTATCAATGTTTGCTGACTGGAAAAATTAGTACCAAAAAAATTCACTAGCTCCCGGACTATAAACAACAAAAAATTAAAACTTCCCAATCTCGATAACAAATCTTAAATATATGTAGAAGAGATCTCTAGAACTTGATTTTACAAGCAATGTTGATTCTGCTCGCACGTGTTTTGGGCTAATGCACCAACTTTACATATCCTGCAAATGCAATACGTTGCATTGTTGGTTGCACTCACCTTGAAGTTTGTTTAAATAATAAATTTACAATCTACTTATGACATAAACACATGGTTTACCATTTGATCTTAACAGTTGCTTGCCCACATCGCCTTAGTAATTTATGTTCTTCCGTATAAAATTTACCTTGTTTCCTTTTACAATAAAATAAATTTACCACTATGTTGAGAGATATTAATTAGATGTGGTGTACATGACTTGCTCGTGGTAGGGACAAGGACATATTGGAATTTATCTAAGTACAACCTTAAGACCTTATCAATATTAACTTTTAATCAATTTCATAACATAGATTAATCATTTTACACTTCACTGTGTATAGACTCGACGAAATCCGGCAGGTTTTCAGTTCACAGGTATGTCATGTTTCCAACTACACAATTATTTTTTTATCTACTTCTTGTTTGTCTCGGTACAAATTAAATAATTACACACTTATTTGCCATTAAAACTAATTTAATGTAAGCAAAGTATTTTAATTGCAAAGTAAATTAGTTTTCTTACAGATTTCGTCTTAGATTGTTTTATATACTTATACAATAACTCTTTCTTAATTAGTTTTAAACAGATTTCTTTGTTCGCATTCTAATTTCAATGACAACAATTTATTTTCAAGTATATGCTGTTTTGAGCTGATTATGGTACAATTACAATTATTATCTATTATTGTTGTCTAATTTAACACCGCAGGTAAATTTCTAAATGGAAGTAAGGTAGGATGGATATATTTGGATAAAATCATAATTCTTGATAAATTTCAATTTCTTATCTGTAACAATAATGTAATAATACTCTGTGTTGTTACATATCCTATTCTAATTACATTGTACCATCTTGAGTGTTTTTTATTCTTGTAGGTAATAATAAAAAAACAGTATTTTTAAGTGGGAGAGTTAAGGTCAAATAAGTTTATTATGCTGGGAATATACGCAACATCCAAATTTACATAATAAACAATAATATTCAATGAAATAACGTAATATTTTTTTATCGTAAATTTTCTTATAATTTAGTAAATATACATACCAATCAAGAACAACACAACAAAGGTATACAAATCAAAATTGTAAAGCACACGTCAAGATTTTCTTATTAGATAATAATTGTATAATGAATAATCATGCGTGTGTTTTAAGAAAAAAAATGTAATTCAATTAGTAAACAAGTAGACAATTATCAATTTATCACCTTGATGCACACTAGACTCCTTCAATTAATTTTAATAGTATTACATCTAAAAGTTTTATGCTACTTATCTCTTCATTGTCTGAACAAGTTATGAAGACAAATTGAGTTATTGACTTGGGTAAACATAAACACCATGTGCAAGATTTCAATTAATAGTTTTAGTTCACCTCTTATCGGACAATAGTCCTGATGGCGAACACTCAACATCCTGTTTTCACACATCAGAATTACTTGATTATCTATTGACTAACAATCTTCTAATCTCCAATTATAATATTTTTTTATTTCAAGATTGGATACTTTGCACTGAAATTTATTTTATAATATATAACGACCACGTCACACTTCTTTCTTTTTTAATGGTTATTACAGACATTCAAAGTTAAAGATTAGATTTAAATGGAAAAAGTTATATGAAATTTTGTACTTTAATCATTTGAATTTGTAAAACCAAGCTTGAAACGACTTCTTTACTAGCATTATTTCGGTATTGACAATATTTATTACTCTCTTAAAGAAGTGGTTTTACTTTTAAATTTGGTTTTCCATTACGTTGGTGGGATAAAGAAGTTATAAAGTTCGTATCACACAGGACCGGGCTACGCCACAATTTAGAAAAAGGTGGCTGATCTAACGAGATCGCGTAATATCACAAGAAAATTTGTTTTTTACCAAAAATAGCACATAAATTTTCGAAAATACTGAAATTTCTTTCTGAAGATAGTAATACGAATAAAATAGAAAAAATATTTTTAATTGTAGTATACCTAAATAATAATATCTAGTGAAATTAGTGTTGAAGACAATAATAGAGAAGAAATATGGGTTAAAATCGAACTTACAAAATCTTCCCTACTCTTATGTGCTATCTACGTTCCTCCAACTTCCTCTATCCATATTTACCTTGAACTTTGGCCATCTTATGGCAGTGGAAAATCTTATGCAAACTCACAAAGACGCACTTTTTTGTATTATCGGTGACTACAACCTTCCACATATTCAATGGGTGAAATCCGCCGAAGATGGATTAATACCCTGTTGTTTATCAGAAATTGAAACTATTTTCTGTAACTTCATGAGTTATATCAATCTTCAACAATTTAATATAGTGAAAAATATTAACAATGTAACTCTGGATCTCCTGCTATGTAACCATCTATCTGTTAGTGTAAATGAAACTATGCCACTAGTAAAAAGTGATGTTCACCACCCCGCGTTACATATCGAATTAAGCGATTTAAACTTGGATTTTCTATCCAGTAATTGTTATTTAACTTACAATTTTAAAGAAGCAGATTATCACGCTATAAATAATGCACTCTTTAATATCGATTGGGAAATTTTGTGTAATATGTCAGTAGACGACTGTGCTCAGGAACTTTATGACGTAATTTATTCCTCAATTAAACAGTTTGTTCCTGCAAGACATGTCACCCCTTCAAGGTTTCAAAAATGGGTTCAAAATAATACAAAATCCTTAGTATTTCAAAAAAAGGCCGCTCATAAACGCTACAAATCCACAGGTACATTAGAAGATTATGACTATTTTTGTGATTTAAGATCTAGGGTACAATTATCCCTTAAATCTAATAAGGATACATTTTTGCAAAATTCTCAACGAAATATAGTGATGAGTGATCGTAATCAATTTTGGTCTTATGTGAAATCTGTAATAAAAGATATGAATATCCTAATTTCAGTGATTTTCAATGATGATTCTTATTATGGTGGTGAAAACATTTGCAACTCATTTGCCTCTTTTTTCCAACAAAATTATAATATTGACAACTACAAATTTAATAAAACCTGTTATGGTACAAATCTCGATAATATTACTTCTTTCACAATTACAAATGAAGACATTATTAAAGGAATTTGCTCATTAACAAACAATTCCTCGGGCATAGACGATATACCTGGTATATTTGTCAAAAACTGTAGTGAATCACTTTGTAATCCGCTCCGTTTAATATTTAATAAATGCATACGTGATGGCACTTTCCCACTACTATGGAAAACCTCCAAAATAATCCCAGTACATAAATCGGGTTCTAAATCTCAAGTAAACAACTATCGACCAATCAGTATAAACTCTAACTTTGCAAAATTATTTGACTTATTATTATCTAAAGCACTTTATTCTCATGTTTCCAATGTTATCATTGAGGAACAGCATGGATTTGTATCTGGTAGGAGTACTGAAACTAACCTATTGCTTTTTACAAACTTCATCACAACATTGAACAGGGTTTCTCTGTTGATTGTGTTTTCACCGATCAACAGAAATCATTTGACAGAGTATCTATATCTTTATTGCTTCATAAACTTGAACATTTTTATTACATTTGTGATCCACTACTGTCCTGCATTAGATCTTATTTAAGTAATCGAACTCAAATAATATGCATAAATGGATTTCAATCTAAAATAATTAATGTATATTCCGGAATCGGGCAAGGTTCTCATACAGGTCCTATGCTTTTCTTGTTGTTCTTAAATGACATCAAAAGCGTATTAACTAAGTGTCATTTCCTTCTTTTTGCTGATGACTGTAAAATATTTAAACGCATCGAAAATATTAATGATTAATACCAACTACAAAATGATTTAGATGTGTTCAATAGTTGGTGTAAAGAGAATGGTCTATCTCTTAACGTCTCTAAATGCAAGACGATGAAATTTACTCGACAAACATGCCCCTCATATTATCATTACATAATTGATGGTTCTGAACTTGAAAGCATTTATACATTTAAAGATCTTGGGGTATGGTTGGATCCAAAACTCACCTACATTGATCTAATTGACACTGTAATAGCAAAAACTAACAGAACTCTCGGTTTCATATTAAGACATACAAAAGAATTCAAAGACATAAGATGTCTAATTATTTTGTACACAACTTTAGTGCGATCATCTGTGGAGTATTGTTCTATAATATGTATTTATCTCACATAAATAGAATTGAAAAAATTCAACGCAAATTTTTGAAATCACTTTGTTTCGTAAATAACATTGACTTTTACATCAGTAATTACATACATATTCTTCAGTACTTTGATCTTCCTCTTCTGTGTGAGCGTCGCTTATATTACGAATTAATATTTGTTTTTAAAATTCTGAATTACCTCATAAATTCTCCTGATATCTTGGCATTATTTAAATTCCATATTCCTACTCGTAATATTAGAAATTTTAAGTTACTGCAGAATAGTTACCATCGTACTAATTATGGATTAAACCTAAGTTTGAATCGTATGGCCAATACAGTAAATAAATATTATGACGAGTGCAATATGTTTTGTTCATCCTTGATACAATTTAAGAAGAATGTTAAATGTGTTATATTTCATAAAACTTTGTGATTTATTTATATATATATATATATAAGTTTATAGTAATCAATGTAAAAATATTCTAGAGGTTTATCCGTAAATAAATAATAATAATAATAATAAAATTATCTCTGTCTAACAACTATAGAAATGTCGTCAAAAACTGCGGAAGGTCTTATTTTGACCTGTGCCCTTAAAATCAATAATTATAATATTTAAATTTTTGTGCCCGGCGCCTTCACCAATTATAAAATTATTGTCTAAATACTCTAAGGGTTAATAGGAGTAGCTAAAACTTGTCAGTTTGATCAGATTAGCTCATATTAGATTTTCAGAAATGCACACACAAACTTTTATTTACCCAAGCAATTTTTTTTACATGAAAAACAAAAATTTTCCGGTATTTATTAGCAGGTTTTGTGGTGGGGGTATAAATGATGTGCACTATTTCTAAATAAATTTTTTCATTTTCACAAAGAAACTTTGTAACAATGGAATATATTTATCATTGTATAACAATCTTTTTAATATTATTGGTTTCAGTTGAGAGATGGCGTTGCAAGTACAAAACCAATAATGATATAAGTTTCAAGATTATCACCGGTATAAATAATGATAGTAATCTATGTAACATATTTTCACAATAATATAAATTTTAATGTACATACTGAATATTTATTTTCTGTTTAGCAATTCAAAATAGTTACATTTTTTATATTTAATTGCACAAGATTCAATCAAACGAATCAATAACATAATTAGTAGAGGTAATTTACATTTTTCTTTTTAACATAAATTAAAATTAACTAAATAATTCTAAAAATAAGTACGTATATTGTAGAAGTTGCGCTTAAAATATAAATTTAATAAGAAGTGATTCGGAAGAAAAAATCATGTCTACTGCATGATTTTAATTGTCAGAAAACACATATAAAGCGATGACCTTTCACATAAAACAACTTCTCATTACATTATTCCAGTTAATAATTATTTATTCTCTTAATTCCATTTTTCGTACAAAAATCCTAAAATTTAACATGATAATTTGAATAAAATCATAATTAATATTAGGTTTTTCTATAACACATATGGGTTATTCCAAAATATTACAACAAAATAAAATATGTATAAAATAGACTACTACACGAATATAAGCAGAAGGTATAACCTAACTAATAAAAATTCTAGAAAAATTTATGAAGCCAGCAAAACTTTGTAAAAACAATTAGGTAAATTATAAAACTACATCACTCTAGCCTTATATAGTGCTAAATGCTTGGCTTCATAAAATGTGTCCTTTCCAAGCAATTAAAACCGTTTGTTAATAGTGGAATCTTTCTAATTACAATGCCATTGTTGGGTAAAAGGTTTGTTGTAGGATGAAAAAAAAAACATGACAAAGACAGCAATTCTTGTGCATCCAAACAGAGCGACCCTGAAAAAAATTGTCGATATACCGAAATTTGTATTCTTCCAAAGATAAACCGTCTACTACTCAATTATGTACCGTGGAATTAGTAAATAGATTCTTACAAATCAATTAATATTAAGTATGTGGTAAAAATAATATGTCTATAAATTTTTTTTAGTATGTTAAAATATGGCTTCTTTTGTCCTTGATCTGTAATTGATTTTTTTCTCCAGGCACAGTTCCTTCCTATCACATGCTCATCAATGTCAATGTCAGTATCAAAATTAGTTATTGACAATATAAAAACTAGTTTATTAGTGATTATCATAATTTATTACTAAATTATTATTATTATTATTAGAAAATAAGAATTGTGAAATTGTAAAAACAAAATTTATATTATAAACATATAGATAGTATATTATGCAATGAGTATTTAATGATAGCTATTAAGACACGAGCATGAGAGTTACGACAAGAGCCGTAGATGCTAGATGAGTGTCGTAATGAATACGAGTGTCTTAGCTATTAAGTGTGAGTTGCATATTATACTATTTTTTCTGCGACTAGTCAAAATAATGAAAAATAAGAAAATAAATATTGTGGCTACTTTATCTTAAAGTCAGAAATGTCAGAAAATCAAAATGAACTGACAATTTTTAAATTTTAGATTTGTTAGATGTTCATGACAATATTTGATATTGACGAAATATTGCTGTGATGTTGTATTTCTAATGGTTATGTATAATCTGAAAAATACGTATCGTAATGAATATTATTACAGTTCAGGTAGTAAATGTCTAATAAATCAAGTAAAGTATGGGAATAGAAAAATATACGTTTTCTACGAGCCCTAACAACTAAATGTTCGGACAGAAGTAAATTTTTTAAGTATGAAAGGAGAACTGGAAATTTTACGCAAATAATTAGTAAACACCTAACAATACAATAAGATAAAGCCTTAATAACAATATTATGCATGGAAGAAAATTATTTATTGGATTTAACAATATTTTAACCTTTTTAATTAGCTAACTCTGCAAAACGAATTTGCAACTAAATGTTGGGATAATTTTTAATTTAGGACCATTAATAAGAGGTTACGTCTCTTTTTGCTTTAATAGCTGCCTGTATTCTAGCAGGCATTGTATTTATCAAATTTTGGTACAATTCTGACGTGAAACTGTCCCAAATTTCTTCTATTTTGGTCCTTAAGTCCTCAATGGTTCTTGGTGGATTATTGTTTAGAATATGTTTAATTTTATGCCAAAGAGTTTCAATGACATTTAAGTCCGGACTGGATGAGGGCCATGAAAGCACCTTTATGTCGTTTTCCCCAAGTTCCAAAACTGTGACTTTTTAAAGCAGTCGTTAGAAAATTACGTCACATTTTTCAAGTGCAATTTTAAAGCTACGAAATATGCCTACAATCACCAAATAAAGACTTGGGGATTTTTTTCTACATAAAACCAACATCCAGCTTTGCAATAAAGTAAATTTTACCAAAATCCAACCAGTGGTTCCAAAACTGTAATTATTTTAATGTAGGTAGATTTTTTCAATATAGTACGATTATTGAGCTTTGATTTAAATGTTATTTGACACAAATCCAACCAGCGGTTTCAAAACTGTGATTCTTTAAAACAGTTACTAGAAAATTTTATCATTTTTAAAGGTGCAACTTTGAAGCTCCGATAAATGCCTAAAATCACCAAATAAAAACTTGTGTAACTTTTTTGTAAAGAAAACCGACATCCAGCTCTGCAATAAAGTAAATTTCATCAATATCCGCCTACTAGATCCAACGTTTTGAAAATAATAATTCTTTGTTTCTACAATTTTCCCATCCTGCTGCGTTAAAGTGCCACAGTTTTGGTACCGCCGAGCGGATTTTTACGAATTTTACGTTTTTATATAACTAAATGTTGGCATTATAACAGAAAAAAACATCAATATTATGGAAGTTAATGTAGATAACTTTTGTGCGTATGGAAAAAAGACAATCAAATTTACTTTTGTCCGAACATTTAGTTGTTAGTCGTTAGTCGTACACCCTGAAATCAGAAAAAATATTTTAAACTTAAAGGACCTGATGATATATCAAAACAAAATGTCGAAAAGAATGTTTCCTATCTAACAATATAAAATATAAGAAGCTGCTGTAATAACATAAAAAAAAAATTAAATCAGTTAAGCTATGTTCTCAAATATAGTATCTAGTAGTGGTACGCGATTTTTGCCAAAAAATTTGTATTTGGGAGTGTACCTACCCAAGTTCCTGAAGACTCTTCGGTAACACTATAACAAAATAAACCTGTACCTGATTTATTTCCCGAAATCCATTTAACTGCTTAACATTAACAATACATAGTTAAACTGCCCTGACCTAAAGAATCTTACATCAAATTAAAATAAATTAAATATTTGACATTATCTAACTTCCGCAATAAATATCTTTACTCAAATCATTCAGTTACAATATAACTTACTCATGTGATAGTATTATTGCATGTGATAATTCAGGAAAGTATATTTACTTAAACATTATTTAATACGGTTTCCTTATTAGACTTACAAGAAAACATACGGAAACCACATTTTAAGTTGACAATACCAAAAAAATTATATTGTCTTGTGCGTTTCCTATACGAAGTGTTCAATATCAAATCGCGTTTATTAATGGGTAATAAAAGAAATACCACGCTGTCAATCTATGAATGTAGTGTAAGTAATTTTTATTTTGCAAAGATAACCTTCAGACATTTAGATAGTTTATAGTTAATTATTTCTGTTGTATTTTCTTCATGCTACAATTTTCTTCGAAGCACAATACTGTTTCGGCAGGCAGTAAGCGGAAATATAATTTAACCACAAAATATTTAGTTGAATCAACAATTCATTGATATAATATTCCATAAAAAATACAAGCAGCAGGAAACGAAACGGATCATTAGAATTTGGATTAGATCATCAGTGTTTCCGTTAATGGGAATTTACTACTAGGTCTTTTTTCACAATTCTACGTAAACATACTTTAGGTTAATCGGGTAATTAATTAGATCGCAATAAAAACTATGTAGCAAATCTGCAGCTACAAAGAATAGAGAACTTTGCCTTAATATAAAAGCAAATAAACTGTGTTTTGTGCATGGTCGTGAGCTCGAACTTGATATTGATATTTTACATTAAATTGTTCCTTATTTGTTATTTGAGTATCGTATGATGATGAAAATTTTATTTCCCATCAACAAGTGCTGTTGTTATAAAAACCTGACTACATTAGGTAATTTCCAATTCATTTAACATAAATTTTATTTTGTTCGCGGTCTGATGTACTCAATGACAAAATTATACGTAATACTATACAGGGTGTCTCTAAAAGGTCTTTACAAAATCCTACCACAAGTTTTGGGGCTCAAAATAATTCGATTGAACCAAGCATACCTTAGTCCAAAAGTCCTTTCCTTACTGAGTTACAGGGCGCTAAAAATATCTTTCCAAATTGTTTTTTAAGTATATCTACAGAACGGTTTGAAGTAGTAATAAGTCTATAAGGAAGCTACAATGTGATGGTATTACAACCAAAATAATATTGTTCAGTGTCGTATTTATAGGGGGGGACCCTGTAAAATAAAAAATATTGGGTCACTCTAACAGCTGATTCTACGTCCAAAACTAAGCATAAATGGTTGTAGAAACCGACCCCCAAAAATGTTTCATTACTAAAATACAGGGTGTTGAAAGATGTATTTTTTATTCGTCCTCTATCTTTTTTAGGTATATCTACAGAACGGTATAAGATAGAAATTATGCTTAGTTTTGGACGTAAAATGAGCCGTATTAGAGCGACCAAATATTTTTGACTTTACAGGGTGTCACAAATTGTCGTTTTAATAGCAAAAAAAATTTCAAAGTGAAATATCTCGCAAACAGTTGAGTTAATGCAAATCAAACAAGTATACTTTTTTACGTGTCTTGAGCGTATCTATCATAATGCTTATTATTTTGTAAAAAAATTTAATCCCCTACAAAAATTCTTCAAAAACACCCTGAGACCTCTTCGATAAGTAAGCCACTGAACAATATTCTATTTTGGTTCTAATACCAACAAATTGTAGCTTCCTTATAGACTTATTAGCCCACCAAATTTCATATCTCTACTTTAAACCGTTCTGTAGATATATTTAAAAAATTATTTGGAAAAATATTTTTTAGCGTCCTAAAAGAAAAAAGAAAAAATTTTTGGACTAAGGTATGTTTGGTTTAAACGAATTATTTTAAGCCCAAAAACTTGTGGTAGGATTTTGTAAAGACCGTTTAGAGATACCCTGTATATGCAAAAATTTTGGATTTCGTAGCTTTTTATTATTTGTTATTGACGAATTTTTTTACCTTTATTATTTTACTAATCAATAAGGTGATCTCTAAGATCCGATTTCCTAATTAGTGTGTCGAACTTTCTGTACTTTTACTGAAGAAAGATTTTCCTGATAATTTTCGATTTACTGTATATTTTCTCCCTTAGAATAATTTGAACCACATAAAATGTCGCATTTTTCTGGAAGTATTAAGAGCCCCTTTGCAATCTGGAATAAACTGCGAATAATTCATACCTGGTAGTCAAGGAAAATAAACCACACATATAGGTATTACTCGCAGTTTATTCTTATTTCTTAATTTCAGCTTCATAGAGCTTTTTCATTTAAGAAAATTGTAGTGGAAATTTCTTTTATGTTAATCCATGATTACTACAGTATCCTAAATTTACATTGACAATGAATGGAGTAATAGTATATTATGCAATGAGCATTTAATGATACCTGTTAAGACACGAGTATGTATAATAGCCATTAAATGTGAGTTGCATACGCTATTTTTTCTGCGACTAGTCAAAATAATGAAAAATAAGAAAATAAATATCATGGCTACTTTATCATAAACTGAGAAATGTCGGAACATCAAAATGAACTGTCAATTTTTAAATTTTAGATCTGTCAGATGTTCATGGCAATATTTGATATTGACGGAATATTGCTGTAATGTTGCATTTCTATTGGTTATAAACTTGTATCACAATGTATCTCATAACAGTACAGGTAGTATGTCTAATAAATCAATGGGGATTAGAAAAATGTATTTTAGAATACAAATAAATATGATTCAGTTTATTCAATACAATTTCAAATATTTCTAAAATAATTATGGCACTATTAGTCCAGGAAAAATAGACAAAAAGGGGCTCAGTTGAAAAAAAATTGTAACAGGCTGAATAGTCCAAGAAAAATAGACGAAAAAAAAGGCTGAGTTGGAAAAAAATTGTTACGGGCTGAATTTTTTGCATTGTATTATAGCCCTCAATAATGTGTGAAAGTTCCCCATCGATTTGATGGCTGCTAACTGAGTTACTCGAGGTTAAAGGTCGTGATAAACAGTTTTTTGCAAATATTTGGAGAACGGCGACCTTTATTGAAAAAAATATATAGAGCTAATTTTTAGCTGAGGCAATTTGCTATAAAAACTTATTTAAAATTTCCGACATCCACAATTGGAACCACAGCCTTTCTTGCAGTTACAAAATACTGTATTGAGTAATGCATCAGGAGCGGCTTGGAGCAGAGTTGTAACTGGCTCTAAGATATTATTTTGTAGTAAAGTGTAGTAGTGAAGTAAGTTCTCTACGTTCTTGGTTTTTGAAAAGCTATATCTCGTGAACGATTGTCCCTACAAAAAAACTTCTGCATAAGTTTTTATAGCAAATCGCCTCAGCTACAAATTAGCTCTCTGTATTTTTTCCAATAAAGGTCGCCGTTCTCAAAATATTTGCAAAAAAACTGTTTATTGCGACCTTTGACCTCGCTGCCATCACATCAATGGGGAACTTTCACACATTATTGAGGGCTATAATGCTAAGGTGCATGCAAAAATTCAGCCTGTTACAAATATTAGAAAATTTTATTTTGCTTTTAGTTTTGGTTTCTTTTTTACGTTGATAAAAATAAAAATAATATTTATGTTAAGAGTTTTTAATTTAATATAGTGTCTCATGTTGCTTGTAAACATTTCTTTGTCCTCGATTTTCATGGCTAACTACAAATTTTTGACTTATAAAAGGGTTTTTTGCTTTTTTAGGGCATTTAGGGCATTAAAGTGCCTACTCTTATTACATCATTTTAATGAGAAAAAATAGACAAATTTAATGACACTAAAAAATAAGGGTGTTCCATTTAAAAAAGACCAAGTTTGGGTCATATCTCTTAAACGGTGCGCCACTGGATTCTACGCAAAAATATCTATCTAGAACAGTTTTTACTTTTTTTCTAGCTTACATGGTGTGTGAGATATGACAGCACCCCGGAAAGTGAGTAATTTCGTTTTCACCCTGCATCTCAGAAACAAAACAAGTTAGCTTAGTTCTGTTTGCGGCATTAAAAGTTTGACGAAAAAGTGGCAAAGGTTCGCGAAAACCGCAACGTTCTATTTTTAAAAATTACAGAGATACCCTGCAATTACAAGCAATTTGGGACACAGTGTACATACATGTAGTTTTTTTAATGGACATGGATTGAATCTAAATATGGAAAAAAATATTGCTATTTATGTTAATAATTTCCGCGATATGGTACTTTTTGTGGAATTCATCCAATTTATTTTAGTCCAGGAAAAATAAACGAAAAAGAAAAAGGCTGAGTTGGAAAAAAATTGTAACAAGCTGAATTTTTGCATGCACCTTAGTATTATAGCCCTCAATAATGTGTGAAAGTTCCCCATGGATTTGATGGCTGCTAACTGAGTTACTCGAGGTCAAAGGTCGCGATAAACAGTTTTTTGCAAAAATCTCGAGAACGGCGACCTTTATTGAAAAAAATATATAGAGCTAATTTTTAGCTGAGACAATTTGCTATAAAAACTTATTTAAAATTTCCGACATCCACAATTGGAACCACAGCCTTTCTTGCAGTTACAAAATACTGTATTGAGTAATGCATCAGGAGCGGCTTGGAGCAGAGTTGTAACTGGCTCTAAGATATTATTTTGTAGTAAAGTGTAGTAGTGAAGTAAGTTCTCTACGTTCTTGGTTTTTGAAAAGCTATATCTCGTGAACGATTGTCCCTACAAAAAAACTTCTGCATAAGTTTTTATAGCAAATCGTCTCAGCTACAAATTAGCTCTCTGTATTTTTTCCAATAAAGGTCGCCGTTCTCAAAATATTTGCAAAAAAACTGTTTATTGCGACCTTTGACCTCGCTGCCATCACATCAATGGGGAACTTTCACACATTATTGAGGGCTATAATGCTAAGGTGCATGCAAAAATTCAGCCTGTTACAAATTTTTTCCATGTTAAAGTATATTTTTCCTGGACTACAAAATTTTTATATGAAATAAGCTACTCTGACCGTTTCAGGTTTTACCACAAAAAATGTACGAGTATGTTAATTTATGTATCTACTTTTGTGCCAGACTACCTCAAACAGATTTTTATTATCGCACGCTGATAAATGTGTAACCGCTAACCGGTTTTTTAGCTCAGAATCTAATTATTTGTTTATTTATTTTATTGTTAAATTATTTAACCTGTTGTGGGTTTATTTATAAATGTAAAATACAACAGAGCATTCGTCGAAGATATTATGTAAATAAAACTACTAAGAATTTTTTTACATTTTAGGTATCTATAGAATTTCTTGAGGTAGATTTTGGGTTTTACGTTTATATTAGGAATATTTTTTATTCTTTAATATTGCCAGGGTTTTCCAGATCAATTTTGTTTATTTATACTTATAAAACGGTCCAACAATCGAAATTTTAATAAAAAATAATCGTCTAATCCATTTATAATTTATACCATTACCGTAAAAATAATTGGAATCATTCGCCACTATAAATAACAAACAAAACTTTAACAATAAATTAAAAAATCTGACAGACTAATTAGATATAAAAAGACGTAGTGTAACCGCAGCTTGATCATCGCCACGCCAGGGGAACTCCAAGTTGGATTTCTAAAATTTTGTCTGTATATTTTAAAATAAATTATCTAGATTTTAAGAAAGCTAAAAAATACAACAAAAAGTAAATAGTAATTATCACCGATACACTTTGTGTAAAATTATAATTGCCGTCAGTTAACTAATTATTACGGTTTGACTTATTTTTTGGTAATAAAAGCGAATTACTTATTCAAAACAGTTTTTTGTATGGTTGTTCAGTAATAAAATCAAAGAAATTTACAGCAGGTTGTTTCCACTCAATGTCAATAAGTAAGCTACAATGGATAAAAACAGTTATTGTTTAAAAAGCTATAATTTCTTGATTATCATTATAGGCAGGTTTTGCCACTATGGGTAGGGTATGGTATATGGGGCAATTCATCAAAAACTTAAATAATTAAGAAAAATTCGTCGATATAATATTGAGGTTTTTATAACTTTTTTGACACTTAACAAATTGCATCCATATTTTAAACGTTCTTGAACCACTGATACAATCGTTTTGGGGACGGTATTCAATAAAACAATTTCGATTATGTGATAATTAAAAAAACTCAAATTTGTTCTGTTGATTTAACAGACGATAAATTCGTAGCCACTATGAAATTTCGTAAAATTCTTATTGCTCAGTTTTATTTTCATATGGTTAATTTTATTGTCTTGTTAAAACCAAATCGATTCTTATCATTACAATGACTTTAATATTGATCAGTTTTATGCTATGATTTTGCCTCTACCTCAAAAATGCACAGCGCCAGTTTATTCCGATTTTATTGATCATGTTTAATAATAATATAATAAAACTGCAGTAGTTTTATAAATTATCGAACCGTGTTTAAAAATTAAATACAAATTATAATTCAGAAAAATTATTATGATGGTGGTTCACATTGCATTACTAAATTTCAAGGTGCTTATCCAGTGAATGAATGTGGATAGTAGTACATGTCTTGAATTAGTATTACCCGTTTTTCTCACAAAAATGTGGAGTAGTATAAAAATCCGGTTTTATTTAGCCATGAGACGACTGCTATTATTAGGATTATATTAGCATCAAAACGCATGGATTTTCCATGAAAAGAAAAAGTAAGAAATTACCTAAAATTTAGGTACATAATGACTATACCCATTTTAAAAAAATATTAAGTTTTTATACATACTTTTATTATAGAATTTAAAAAAGAATAATGATTTTACACCTTTTTGGGTTAGGGTGACTGGCTTCGGAAGATGTATTAGATTATATGCAATCCAGTCAAACAGTCTACCTGCCAATTTTTTCTAGACCTAACAAGTGTTCATTTTGTTGATTTCAAAATGAGAGTCTGTGGTATTTTTGTATGTTAATCGAGAAATCTACAAAACTCAACATCAAAAATTTGAAACGACATGTGACTGTATTAGCTGAATTAGCTCTAATTAATGGCATGTTTTCAATGAACTAAATTTAAATATACTTACCTATCGGATATTTTTGAAATATAGGAACAATGTGATACAGTAAATATCGCCGATGATCAAGATAGACCGATTGATTCAATTTTCCCTATATCCAATAGTTCTTTGTTAAAATCCCAAATTTACAAAATAAAAACACTTCTGACTTGTGATTTATATTAAATATTGAAATTAATTTTGAACTATTTTCAATTTCTAGTTCACTGTATTAACGATTATACAGGGCTAGTCACGAGAGGGTTATTTCTGAACAAAATTAGAAAGCAACCAAAAATACAATTTACAACGGCTGCTAGCTTTCTCATTTTTTAAAAATGGAATATTGGATCTAAGATTGCCGGTCTTGCCATTTGATTCTGTTCCAGTTCTGTCACTTTAACGTTTTAAGACTGAAAAATCTATCTTGTAGATGATGTATTATTATACAAACGATGAAAAAACAGACATGTTCCTCATCTACGGGGAGTGTAGGAAAAATGCTACTGCCGCTGCAGACCTTTATATGCAAAGGTACCCAGCACGAAGACATCCGGTTCCTGAGACGCTTAAGAATCTTGAACATCAACTACGTCAAAACTGGCCTCCAATGAAAAGATATCGTCAGAGGACAGCTACCGGACAAGAAAATGAAATTGCTGTACTTGAAGCGATAGAAGAAAATCCTCACGTTAGTCAGACTGCATTGGCAAGACAAATAGGTATTAGTCAGTCTTCAGTTGGGCGTATTCTTCGAGAAAATAAATTCCACCCGTACCATTTGACCCTGGTACAGGAATTAAAGCCGACAGATTTTCTTAAAAGAGTTCAATTTTGCCGTTTTATGCAAAAAAAGCTGAATGCAGATAATAATTTCATAAAGAAAGTATTGTTCTCCGATGAGGCTAGATTTAGCAATAATGGGGCCGTAAACAGGCATAACTACCATTATTATAGCCAAGTGAATCCGCGATGGATTCGCGAAACACACTTTCAGAATATCTTTTCGGTAAATGTTTGGTATGGCATACTAAATGAGCAAATTATTGGACCCCACTTTTTTGAAGGAAATTTGAATGGACAAATGTACCTTAATTTTCTACAGACGGAACTGGCCCCGTTATTAGAAACTGTGGACTTAAATACCAGGCAGCATCTTTGGTTTCAACAAGATGGTACCCCACCGCACTACCATAGAATTGTAAGAGACTATTTGGATGCAAATTTTAGAGGCAGGTGGATAGGACGAGGATCGAACAATATTTGGCCACCCAGAAGTCCCGATTTGACTCCATTAGATTTTTTCCTCTGGGGTGTGTTGAAAGAAAAAGTGTATAAAACTCCAGTGCTTACAATAGAACAGTTAAAAGACAGAATTCGCCAAGAATGCATGGCTATAACGCTCGAAACATTACGGCGTGTTCAGCGATCGTTTTTTAATCGTATTGAAGTTTGTGTACATCGCAATGGGGCACATTTTGAACAATTTTTTCGGTAGATAATTTAAGTATGTTATGTTTTGCTTTATTGTATTGTCATTTTAATAAATTGCCACTTTTACGTTTTTTTCCAAAATTTCAAATCACTTTGATCCGACTTATTAATCAAATAAAAAATAATATCAAGTGATCAGATTAATTAGTATTTTTGGGTTACGTTCTAATTTTAGTCAGAAATAAACCACTGATGACTAGCCCTGTATAAACTGCAAAACATTGAAGTTCATTTCAACGAATATAGACCAAAATTTTGGAAAAATCACTGGCTTTTACTTATTTTTTCAAATATTGATAATTTATTTATATACTTGTACATTCTATCGAATTATTTAAACAGTTAAGTGATTACTTCTATTTGTATTCAAATTATAGAACACGGAAACTAGGAATTTAACTATACGAGTTATAGGTAACCCGAAATTTGTGTGGTTATATTATTACTTTTTAAAAATCCTATTTCTAATAAGATTTATAAGACTATATGGAAAAGATACGTATTGGTGAGGTTTGATTGGTTATTAACTAATTTTGATGTGATTTTTTTTTAAGTATCGATGATATAAAGCAATTTATGAAGTACTTATTATTATAATTTTTTCCAATTGTGACAAACTCTCCCTGGAAAAAATTTTGGGTACGGTCCTGTCCTCTGACGAAACATTCTGTATATAAGTCGGAAAACCTATCAAACTTATTTGAATAAAATTATGCACTATAAATATTATTTAAGTATCATCTGAAGAGGATAAAATCACTACTTACTACTTTCATTCAACTTTAAGATCTTTAACTCGCATGGTTTTATGTTTTATCATTAATTATTATATAAGCATAATTTTTCAAAATTCTGCTGTTAGTAGTTTTCCATATTTCACCCTGTATATTTATCCCCACCTACAGAAAAACTAAATATTGGAACATTGGACAATCGCAAAAATGGACAAATTCAAATCGTTTTTTGCCAAATTTGTTAAATACGAAATGAAGATTTGAGAAATACACCCGTAAAATTCAAATGAGGTTTTGTTATTTTATTCCGAGATAATTGATTCGAAAGTAGTTACTTACGTCAAGCATGGGAAGTATAGCAGATACGTGACAAAGTATGACATTCTTAAATATATCTGTGGAACTCTTTTTACAAAATTGGCAAAAAACTAATATGGTGTAATTAACGTTATATTCGGACCACTGATTAAAGTTGAAGGCAATTTTGTTATTTTTTTACGAGTACTAACAATAGAAAGTTGAAAAATATTTGTGCTTCGAGATGAACTTGATGAACTCATCAATAACTGTCATGGACTCATGGAACTGTGTGAGTCGGTATAGTCTCGACTCGCAGACAATCAGACATATACCGGACAATACAACTTTTGAGTTTGACTATCGCGCTAGTTCAACCTTAAGGAAACGTTAAAAACAAAAATAGTATCTATGAAAAGCCCAGTTTAGTTTTATTTACATTTTTTATCAGGCTGCCAAATTACTATATTATAGGCACTATTTAGTAACAAAATAACACTGAGACTTTACCACAATGACAATACAATTTCTTGTAATTTTCCTATCGCATAATTACACTGGGTGCTCCATAGATGGTGAACTAAACCTGACGTATTATTATTTAATTTAAATCCTTACTTTTACTTCCGACTTCAAAAAGTGATGGATGCATGGGATGCATGGGCATTCAACTTTTTCTTTATTATTCGGTGTATAATTATTGAGATTCAAGCATTTCTAAGCTTTAAAAAGGTAATCACCTTTAAGCAGGTCAATAATTTTCAATTATGGCTGAAAATCTTCGTCTTCTGGCTTATCCGTTCCGGATTTTGGCTATCATTATAGCGATGCGCAGCGGAGGAGTTCGGATGATGTTGTTTCGAACCATTTCCTCAAGTTTGCCAGCCATGGGATTCTTCTTCTCCCTGGACCTCTGCGACCTTCCACCTTGCTTTGTGCGATATTTTGTAACATACGGTATTTGTTGTTATTTCTCATGATATACCCCAGATATTCAAGTTTTCTCCGTTTCATATTAAACAAAATCTGCATTCCATCCTGCAGAGGACCTCTTCGTTCGTTATCCTTTCTACTCAAGAAATACAGAATATACGCCGGATATACTCTGAAAATCTACTACGGGCCAATTTTTCATACAATTAGGCCTAAGTAAATTATTAACTTATACAGAGTTAGGATAACTAGTGATTGAAAAACTAGGCCTAAGTCCTAAATGTGATACTGCATAACAATAATTTGATAATTAAAAATATTAAATATATTTTATTGTCGCCGCGCCGCTTAAAAAAACTAAATTAGTCAAGTGATTTTTATTACCTACATATTTGTAAGAAAAAAATTATAATACAATATAATATCTACTTAAGTAAACTTTATATAGTTGGTACACATATTATTATAATTAAATATTCTTTTTATTTTGCCGCCCAAAACCAATTAGCTGATGCCGGTACTTCCAAATAGACACAGAAGAAAAAACTAACAATAGACTGGTATAGACTAATTAGACACTATAACCTCGAAAAAACTCATGTTCAATTGATTCTCAATAGATACTTATAGTAGTTTAAGTTCAAGATCAACTATTCAATCTATTTTGTATATTATTTAATAGCCGTTGTCCAACAATTGTTATTATGTAATTAAATATTAGCTTTTTATGCTGGAAGTCAGGCGTTGATGAGTTTTTATATCTTATAAGTTATAAACGAAATGTTTTTTATTGTAAGAAGTATTTTAACGGATTTTGATTAGTAAATTAAACCTTAAACCATTCCCAATCGATGAAGTTAATAAACTATAAAGGGTGGCTCAAATATCATGTACACCTCACTTTTTTAACTTTTAAAGTAGCGCATTAAACTTTGGTACGCGAGAATTATTCATTACGAATTATCATATAAATTAATCAAAGATTGGTGCCAAACTATAAGAACACCTGGGGTCTCGAAAACATTGTTGGTAAATTTTTTGGAAAATCATCAAGAATGAATTCGCTATTAGCAAGTTTGTGCTGTGAATATTCTATGTTAAAAAACACAATTTTTATAAATGAAAGCATTGATATATCCAAAATTAATAGTTTTTTTCACTAGGGACGTAAGAGAAGCTTCTTACGTCTCGTTGTCAATAACAACCGATAACATTTTGGTAAAATCAAGTTACGTCCCTATCAACACTGTCATTGAATCGGGAGTGTATGAAAAATATTTTTTTACTTTTGAAGGTGTTAGTTTTACTTCAACCACAAATGTAATAGTTTTTTTTCTGATATTTTACACGTGTGTACCTATCTATTGCGTAATATCCTATTTCCTATTAAAGTCAATTTTCCATTTATAGATAATTTTCAGATTTAGCTTTTGACAAAACAGTCAAGGTTCTACTTAGGAGACTTTCAAATAAACAAATTAAGAATAATTATATTTAAGTAGATGTCTTTTTAGATCAAAAGTAAAACTTATTATAATTATTTAATGTCTAAAATTAGATGCGCAAAATATAATGTGTTTAATTTCAAAATTACAAAATTTATCTGAAATTTAATTTAATTTATATCCAAACAGCAAAGATATCATTCAATTGTGTTTGTGGTCAGAAAAGTGAAACTTACAGTTTCTTTCAGACGAAATCCATCAATAAAACTTGAAGTAACAGTCAACTCTTCACAGACCAATTATGTGTTATTTGACTTATTTGGAATAAAAAATCAAATATCAAAGAGACACATGCATTAAAAAAAAATTTTTTTAATAGTTATTTTATTTCAAACCCAAAAATTATATTTATTTGAAACCCATAAACCATAAAAATTATTTAAATTGCTTACTTAAACAAATTTGTATTATATAATTAAAATCTCTACTCAATGTTTTTTGCAGAACATTTTAGCAGGTAATTGTACTGTTTAGTCTACACATCCCGACTCTCTCGGATTAAGCTAGTAAATAATCATATTGTTTAAATACTAACGAGAGATAATATTATGTAACGATATTATTAAAACGTAATTTTATCCTTACACCTTATGATATTTTCGCAATAAACCTAAAAATATCCAAGAAATTTCATTTTCTGCTTACGTCTTTCCGCAACATTTAAAAGCGAATTAACAACAATTCCATTAACCTAAAAATGAAAATCGTACGTCGAGAATCCCCGATATTATTACGTATGTTGAATGATTCAAGCCGCAAGCAATAATCACTTGACAATCAGCTTGATGTCGTCATCACCTGCTCGATACTACAAACTCAAGCCAGCAGACCAAGAGACGGTGATCCCCATGACGTAGTATCGGCAAACTTGACTGGTGGTCTCCTTAAACCCAGCTCCAAGTGATTGTAATTTTCACCCCCCCTAAATCTTTATAAATATAATATAAAGATTTTTCCGCAACATTGACTGCAGTTTTGAAAAGTGCTAAGGCATTGTCGATTGCGGGTTTAGTTAGTCACGTTGCATTGAAGTTTTTTGTGTTTGGATTGAAAATTTTAAGGCAAAATGAGGAATCAAATTGTGGTGGTTTTGGTTTTTGGTCTGGTGCTGAATTTTGGTTGGACGGCACAAAGCCAAAATACTAAACCTAATATTATAGTTATTGTAGCAGATGATATGGTGAGTTTGCAATTTTTTATTAGCGTAATTAAAATTAAAATTAAAATAAGGAAACCAGATAAATATAAGTAAAAACTATATGCAAGTTTTTCTACTAATAAAATTTACGTTTTTTAAATTAAATCAGAGGAAAAATTCTCTGTCATTAACTTAATGACACTCATTTAATAATGTCCAATTAAGTCTAATTATTAATTGATTTTTAACACGTGTTTTGTGTCTTTATACATAATGTTCCTTATCCATATTCTTAAATAAAGGATCATTCAAATATGTATTTAGTTCAACTTGTTAAAAATTTTGAAATCAAGTTTATCAACCAAATTTATCATGTTCGATTAAGGTTACACCAATCTACATAAAATCAGTTTAAACTTATTTAAATTTTGATGTAAGTACGAATACTTAATACATATTTCGATTAAATGCTTGTTAACTTAAATTAATTGTTAATTTAATGGCAAAAATTTGAAAAATCTAACATGACAGTATTTTTAAGAATATATCTGGATATAATAGGTAATTATAGTAATGAGAAGGATAATTTAAATAATTATGCAAATTAAAGTTTGAAATGGAAAACTACTTACTAGTAGTCTAGCTAGGAAATGTGGTGTTTAATTTAGTACTTAGAATTGGCTTCTTGTGGTAAAGAAATGCTTCATCAAAATTTCCAGTTTTTACATCAATAAACCATTTGATTCATTTGGAAATGTAACATAAATTATGCTAATTACTTCCACGTTCAGTTCACAATTAATATAAAATGTACAAAATTTATATTTTCATTTCTAAAGAAAACTAGGGGTGGTTTCGAAGTCTACTCTCTTTTTTATGTTTTAACGCACATATAAAAAGTGTATTAATACATAAATTACTTAATACTATGTAAATTATTAAAACGAATCAAAAATTCTCATTGATCTTGATCTGATTAAATAACGAAATGTTTACTTTTAACATGTAATTTTAAAGAATTCTATGCATAATTTTGCATATCATCATGTGAACAATGTCAGTTACAATTTTATTAAAGTGTAATTAATACAAAACATATGCCTATACTTAAAATGCTGGATTTTTTCTTAAATTTTCAAAAAAACGCTAAATAGAAACAAATTTGAAAACAAGAACTTTTTTCTGTCTTCATCCACTCTTCGTTCATTGACTTTTCTTTGGCACATGTTCACAGCTTTAATTTATAATCCGCAATCAAGATCATACTACTTATTGCAAATTCACTTTCAAGGTTAGGAATTGAACTTGATCTTAGCGCTCTCTAAGGCACAAGGCAGAAATGAAAGGAAAAAAATTATACATAAATCGACCAGATTACCTAAACGAATAAGTAATAAGTCGTTTTAATTATTAGGAATGAAAAAAGTTTGTAATTAATTAGTGAGCATAGAATATTTTATTGCATTGTTGGTATTAGCGAGTTGTTTATTGGTAATTAATGTTGTTATTTCATAAAAATGTAGCATGTTGATCTTTTAAAAGATTAAGTTAATATTGATATAGACAGAGTAATAAGGAAAAATTTATTTTGTGTATTTTACCCCGATACCCCGAGTTAAATCAACGTGCTAAGTTTTTTTACTTTTAGTTATAGTCACATTATTTTAATAAATAAACAAATTTATACTTGCTATGAAAAAAGTTCTTTTAACCATAGTCACTAACAGACATTAATTAAGCTTGAATTTTTTCAAAAATTAGGTGTATTAATCCAACACTAATTCAGTTTTCTTTGGGTCTTACGATTGGAATTAAAATACACTTTTTTTAACTAAGTATAGAAAAACTAGATACTTCGCATAAATCAAAAAATAGTACAAGGACAAGGATACTTTTCATAAAAATATTTCTATTTTGAAGTGCAATTTTTGTTCAATGTATATCAGTACCTACATAAATTTACAAATTATAAATATTTTACATAATTAATGCATCATTTATATTATCGTCTTATAATTATATTTATTTACAAATATTTTTTATAATGTGGGTAATAAATAATATCCTGCAATATATTGGTTAACAAGTTGACTTTAGATAAATTTCACCTTTCAATATTTGTCTGAATTCTAATTACAATATTTCCAACCGATAGTCAGCATTTAACTAAATAAAATTTCCATTTTTTGCACAATTCAGCGCAAACCACTACAACTAGGTATTAATTAAACACCATTTCCTTTTTCCTTAATGTTTGGGAAATTCCAAATTCATTGGAAAGTAACATTCTACCTCGTGCAAATTGTTTTATGATTTTTAACATCATCTTTACTTTTTATAGGGATTTAATGATGTGGGTTTTCACGGCAGCGATGAAATTCCAACACCGAACATCGATGCTCTGGCCTACAATGGCGTTATTTTAAATAGCCACTACACTCAAGCATTATGCACGCCTTCCCGAGCAGCATTCCTTACTGGGAAATACCCGATACACTTAGGTAGGTACTAATAAATTAGGATTTTTTTCAGGTTAACTTGGTACTAAATAACAGTTAAAAAGTAGAGTCATATTTTAATTAATTAGAGCAGAGTATCAATCGAGTCTTTCAGGTGGTACTTCGGATGCATGAATAAATTGATTATGAATCTAATAATTAGTGGTCATGCTTGGAACTATTTACATGAATGAATCAAATTATAACCAACAATATAATATATTCATAATTTTCAATGGTGTGCTCTTGATGGTGAATTTAATTCTGTCAGAAGATGCAGTTCTGTAAGATAGAATACATGTTCATGCTAATGAATTTTAATTTTTACTACGAAAATTTCCCCATTCATTTTTTAAAGGACAATAATTTATGCTAATTTCGATACTTATATCGCAATAAAATTTTGGTTTAAATCTTGTAAAAATTTTAAAATTCGGAAATCGACTAAAATATCTGATATTATCAAATTTTATTACTTTAAATATCTGTAAAAAACTAAAGTGAAAGCATTGAAGAAATTGTTCCTACTTTGTAAAAATCTCATGGTACTGTCAATAAGTTATAGTAATAAATTCGCCCAGAAACGGTTTTAGAATTACGTAGGTATTAAAATTAATAAACTACTGAAAATTATTATAGTAAAATCTTTTTCTTAGGTTTTATCAAATCGTTTCTATTCCTCGAACCTTACTCACCTGCAATTCTAATCACTACCTCATTTAGAACTTTCTATCAACCCATAATGTTCACAGCTTCCGAAGCATGCTGTTCATATTTCGAGCTTTGCGCCTGTTGGTCTAAGCCATGCCATAAAGAAGAACCCTTCTAAATTCGAGATTAAGTTCTAGTCTGTCCTTATTTGCACTTGGCTTCAATATCTCTGGATTCCATTTGTAACCTTTTTTACTCTTCGTTGATCATCGTAGATATACATTTTCATTTTATTGAAGTCGCTTCTCTTTATTCACAAAAATTTGGTCTGAAGGTTGAAGATCATCAGCCTTATCAAAAATGGTTATTCTTTCCCGATACCTCGTTTGTAGAAAGACCGTTTATTTAACTTAATGTCGATGTTACCCTCCGAAAGAGCTTCCAAAAAAGCTCTTTCAAGAGTTTGAACTTTTGCTTTTAATGTCCAGTAAAAATGTTTAGGTTTTTTAGATCTAACCTCAGATCTTGCAAATATTGAATGAAAATATCAGGCTATTATCATTTATCAATAACTGTTTCTTAGTCAATAAAGAATATGAACCAGAAATGTGGAGGCCATATTATATTTTGTTTAAAGACCAAAAATAGCTCTTCTTGTTCAAAATACTTATGCTCTTTTAAAAATTTATCCTGCATCCAATTAGAAGAATCATGAAACCCATTTTGATCGATAAATTACCACTACCTACAAGAACTTTACTGCAATTTCTTTAAACTGTTTTACAAAATTAACAATTTTAAGGTCAGTTTTTCAGTCGATAGTTAACCTTAAATTACAGTTACTATTGTCTTAATAATGGCATTTAAGGAAACTAACTTATAGTTAAAGTTAATGCATTATTGGTTAAAACCACAAAAAACTTCCGTCCGCCATTCTAAGTTTTACCACAGTGTTGGAAAAAAAGTATTTTTAATATCAACCAAAACCAAATTTTAGAGTACGTAGAGAAAATTCGAACTAAAACAACAATAATTGGATGAGCCCTTTAGCATCGTAGGTCGGAAAACTCAAAAAAAAACTTTGGATCATTTTAAAATATGCATTTTTACAATAACTAAATAAATACCTACAGCAAAATATGGCATAGGACGAGAAAATAACCGTACTACCCCCAAAAAATCACCCAGTCGCTCTGATTTAAAAATGTAATTTGGACTAATATTTTTTCAATTATAGCGGAAAAAAACAAGACACACTGTCTAAATTACTTATCTTCTATTTCAAACTTAAAATGTTTAATAACATAATAATCAACTGTTAACCACAAGAATAATAAGTTTCTATAATCAGACATAACATTTAATAATAGTTTATTTATACCTAATACCAATTAAATTTTGGAATAAAACTGCTAATATGTAACCATATGACGCACTATTAACCTAATGATCACAGTTTATTTTCATATGTTATATTTTTTTAACTAAAATCAACAAAAATATTAATATGTAATAATTGATATAATTATTCTCTGAAGGACTATTTTTTACAAAACCCAGGAATGGTTGTCGCATTAAGGTAGATGATTAGCACATTTTGGCTTTAATTACTTTTTTCAAAATACCATTTAACAGTCACCGTTTGAAGGACAGCATGTAATAATACGGGAAGATCAATTATGAACATGTTATATAATATAACGATTTTATGGTCTAATCAATTTCGTTTTTATTACTTAAATTAGATGTCAAAGCGGCAACTTTGAATAATTTAAACTAGTACTTTTTAAAAATTTAATGGAGTATCACTACATACGGTGAAAAAACTTAAGAGGTAGGTATACAAGGTTACCTAACAAATTAACACTCCGTAAGTTCTGTCGATGCCTTGCATGCCTGAAATTAAATAGAGCAACACAATATACTCGTATCTACATACCAATACCATATGATGTAAATATTACAGAGGAGGAAAAAAACAGTCTGGATAATTTATTGTATTGTAGTATTTTGCTCCTTGGAAATAATAGAATAAATTGCATAGACCTAACAATAGCTTCTGATCCGGATCTGGTATGAAATCACTTTGACCGCAACCTTGATTAACTACTTCCCATTTTATTATTCGTATTTTTATACATAATTATGTAAAAATAATGATGTTGTAATTAAAAATGGGATTTTTTATTTAAATTTGTTTGTAATAATCGCATGCTGCTGATCTGCTTGGGTTTTTTCTACTTATAGCTCAAAATATAACCGTTTTAATTTTAGAAATAATTACTTATTTATGTACCTAGTTGTTTAAATTATATAATTATCGACCTCTAATTATTTTTGTTGTTGATATGAATGACTACCTACTGACGGTAATAAGCTAATCTAAAAATATTTGGCTTTAATTAAAACTGCTTTTATCGTAAATATGTACAACAATAATTTCAAATATTTGTAAATTAACTTTGTTATATTAAGGAATAATTATAATTATAACAATTCCTCTTCGTGTTTTTCAGGAATGCAACATCTAGTAATTTTGGAACCAGAACCTTGGGGCTTACCATTAAACGAAACCCTGCTACCTCAACATTTAAAAAGAAACGGCTACAAAACTCATGCTGTTGGTAAATGGCATCTTGGATTCTTCAAAAAGGAGTACACTCCAACTTACCGAGGCTTCGATACCCACTTCGGTTATTGGCAGGGATTGCAGGACTACTATGAACACACTGTCCACGCCACTGTAAGTTACACAATTATCTGGAGCTTTCAGAGGTCGATAAACTCGAATAAAGGCTTAATGTCCAGTTTATGACTTAATAAATTATAAAATTATTATTTATTTGTATTTCAGTAATTTTTACATTGTTTTTGTTTGTAGTTCACTCCAGAAAAAGGCTACGACATGAGAAGAAATATGAGCGTTGATTGGAGTGCAAAAGGAAAATATTCCACCACACTTTTTACAGAAGAAGCAGTGAAGTTGATTACTGAGCATGATACTTCAAACCCTATGTTTATGTACCTGGCTCATTTAGCACCTCATACAGGCAACGATAACGACCCCCTACAAGCTCCTGATGAAGAAATTGCCAAATTCGCTCATATTGCAGACCCTGAAAGGCGAATTTATGCTGGTAGGTGAAATTTATTAACAATAATTACCTATCATTAATTACAACATTTTTATAAGTTTATTTTAACACTATTTTATTTTCAGCTATGGTCTCTATGTTAGACAGAAGTGTAGGAAGCGTAATTTCCGCTCTACGTGAAAAACATATGTTGGAAAATTCGATAATCCTCTTTATGTCGGACAATGGAGCTCAACCGGAAGGTATACACGCTAATCACGGCTCCAATTATCCTTTTAAAGGGGTAAGAAGATTGAACATTTTAATCCCTTTAACTTGTTATCTAATAAATTTATCTTTGCAGACGAAAAATTCACCTTGGGAAGGAGGCACCAGAAACCTTGCTGCTATTTGGAGTCCTCTGATTAAACAGTCTCAACGAGTTTCTAATAATTTTATGCACATCGCCGACTGGCTACCAACATTCTTCTCTGCAGCAGGTAAATTTATTTTAAATTCATTTAAATTAGTTTATCTAACATAATTTGTTATTTCAGGTCTAAACATGAGCGAACTTCCAAAAATGGACGGAATCAACATGTGGAAAACTATTTCGGAAGGAGTAAAAAGTCCAAGGACGGAACTTCTCTACAATATTGACGACATTTACAACTACGGAGCCATTCGACAAGGCGACTGGAAATACACGTATGGTTCTCCATCTAAAGGAAAACTAGACAAATGGTTTGGTGATGATGGTAAAAAACCGGAATACTTCTACGATAAAGAATCCATACTTCACTCTCAAGTAGGCAGTGCATTGGCTGGTCTTTTAACATATCAACAAATTAAAGAGAAAAACTTCAACCTAAACCACCATAGAGAAACAAACCTTTCAATCCATCTATTAGACGAAGAAATAATTGACAAATTGAGGGACACAGCAACAGTGAAATGCAAAGAGTTTGATCCAGAAGATCAAATGGAGGATACCAAATGTGACCCGTTAGAATCGCCCTGTTTATTCAATCTTAAAGACGATCCTTGCGAACGCACCAACTTAGCCTCCCAAAGACCGATAATTGTAATGAATCTTGAACAGGCGTTGTTGCGTTACAAGAAAACTGCTTTACCACCTCGAAATGTGCCTAGAGATCCTAACGCCGATCCAGCCAAATGGAACAACACCTGGACCAACTGGCAGGATTGCGAATATGTTGTTAAACAAAAGATTACTTTCAATAATCTCACACCACTGGCCATTGGACTCATTTGCGGGGCTTGTGTTGTGGTCACTATTGTAACAGTAGTTTTAGTTATTATGTCCTGCAGAAAGCCTACCAAGCGTACTAGTAACAGTCGACATAGTTCTGTATATGGGGAAACTGTTGAACATCATAGAATCGAGATTAGGCCAAAGGAAGGGAGTTTGTTTGAAGATCGAGAATTGCAAGTGAGGGCTAGTTTGAAAGATGATTTCAGGACTGTGGAGTAATTTATTTGCACTATTGTGATTTTCTTTGTGGAAATTCATATTTAGTGGGTTTTGTTAATTTATTTCAGTTTTGGTAATTTCTTATAGTAAATTATCAACAACTATTTAGTTAGTATTTATTTTGTACATATTTATTTTAAATAAATAATTGAAAAACAATCAAGCTTATTGTTTATTTTACACTTACGAGTATGTCTGTCTAAATGCAACTTCCTAAATGCAAGTCCATCACTGTTCTTGTTGATAATGATATTAAAAAAAAATAGAAATGATGTTACCCCGAATATTTTATTACCAACTTTTTTATCTGATGAAGATATAAAAGTAAGAAATGTAGTGATCCCCCAAAATTATTAAAAGAAAAAGAAGACCAAACGGTCATTTTATTATAACAGTTAGACAAAAGAAAGCCAAAAAAATAATAAACAGCTATACAGGCTGTTTCAAATTCGCTTCTCACTACAGGGATCTCAGAAACGGTAAGAGATACAGCTTTGGTTAAATTGGGGCAAAGTTGCGTAATATGGTGGCCAATAATAAGCCGTTTAGAAATCGAAAATATCTTTTGTAGTTCTGGAGATTTGAAAAAACCAAATTTTTGCCTTTTCGTTTTTATTTTTTTCTGCTCTTATTTTTCAAGATATCGAAAAACTAAAAGCACTTTGTCGTGGACACTTTTTGTGCTTTATAAAATGACGTTAAAATTTTCGTCATGTGACGTTTCGTTTTTCCACTGACGTCATCAACTCCATTTTTCCATACGACGTTTCGTTCTTGTGCAATCATCTTTAGATCATTTTTTAAATACGGTCCTGGATTTTTTTTACAATTTCATCAGTATTTTTCCTCACTTCCTCATATCCACACATTTTGGTAAACTTTAATAACAATAAATTTTCTTTTATAATAAATCAAACTAACCTATTATTTATTGTTAGTAGTAATAATAAGAACAATGGAATTAATTTTTTTAAATAATTTTATAAAATAAACACTTATGAAATCGTCAATACTGATGATGGGCTGTACAATGAAAAAAAATACTGATGAAATTGTAAAAATAATCCAGTGCCGTAGGCATTCAAAAAATGATCCGATGATTACACAAGAACGAAACGTCGTATGGAAAAAATTTAAACGCCATTTCATAGAGCATAAAAAATGCTACTTAAAACGATGAAAAAAAAACAGGGCCGTATTTAAAAAAATGGAGTTGATAACGTCAGCGGAAAAACGAAACGTCGCATGAGGAAAATTTTAACGTCATTTTATAAAGCACAAAAAGTGTCCATGGCAAAGTGTTTTTGGTTTTTCGATATCTTGAAAAATAAGAGCAGAAAAAAATTAAAACGAAAAGGCAAAAATTTGGTTTTTTCAAAAAATCTCCAGAATTACAAAAGATATTTTCGATTTCTTAACGGCTTATTATTGGCCACCATATTACGCAACTTTGCCCCAATTTAACCAAAGCTGTATCTCTTACCGTTTCCGAGATCCCTGTAGTGAGAAGCGAATTTGAAACAGCCTGTATAAGTGTTCTAGTTTTGTTAAAAGTTTTTTACCCAAGAAATATTTAATTCTTATTTGTATTTTAAGTTTTTTATCTAACAAAGAATTTAGTTTTTATTAGTGTTTTAATTATGTTACTTACTTTAAAAAATATTTTTATGTTTACTGTTACATTCTGCAGCTAAATAAACTGTTCAAAATAATTTTAGCACTCTTAAGTCGCGGAAACAAATATTTAAAATGTTATTAAATCTAAACTGTAATACATACATTTGTGCGGCATTTTAATATAAAGTGTTAAAAAACCTCCAAAAGTTCTTTAGAAACTTGAGCTAAACAAAGGCTAGAGGTGCTGCAGTATAGAATGCACCCGAGCCCCTGGCGATTGTCTAGAATGTTGCACTTAAAAACCTCTAGAGTTTAGAGGTTCTCTATACCTACACTTCCTTTCATTGTATTAGCAGAGATACACTGCAATAATAAGTTGGTTCACGCAGATGAAGGGAATATATTAAAATTTAGAACTTCTTTATTTCAAAATTAATTCAATAGTGGATATCACACATGACTAGTCAAAATGTGGTCATAATTAAAACAAAATTGGGTATATAGGTGATGGTGCATTAAAAGTTATTCAAAATTGTGGGTTTGTTCGATATAACTAATTTTCTACAAGACTTGCAAAAAAAAATTAAATAAAATGTTTGGGTAGGTACTTCGATTGTGCACAATTTAAAATTATTACCATTTAATATTTTTGAATTCTATATTTAATTTTAAATGATGTAAAGTTACTGTGAGTCCTAACAACTAAATGTTCGGACAAAAGTAAATTTGATTGTCTTTTTTCCATACGCGCAAAAGTTATCTAAATTAACTTCCATAATATTGATGGTATTTTCTGTTATAATGCCAACATTTAGTTATATAAAATCGTAAATTTCGTAAAAATCCGCTCGCCGTTTAAAAAACTGTGGCACTTTAACCCAGCAGGATGAAAAAATTGTAGAAACAAAGAATTATTATTTTCAAAACGTTGGATCTAGTAGTCGGATTTTGATGGAATTTACTTTATTGCAAAGCTGGATGTTGGTTTTCTTTACAAAAAAGTTACACAAGTTTTTATTTGGTGATTTTAGGCATGTATCGGAGCTTCAAAGTTGCACGTTTAGAAATGATAACATTTTCTAACTGATTTAAAGAATCACAGTTTTGAAACCGCTGGTTGGATTTGTGTCAAAAAACATTTAAATCAAAGCTCAATAATCGTACTATATTGAAAAAATCCTGAAATGTTAATATGATTTTTTTTGCATTTTTTTTGAGTTCCACAATTCACTTTTCAAAAAACGTGTTTTTGAGGGTGCTACCTACATTAAAATAATCACAGTTTTGGAACCACTGGTTGGATTTGGGTAAAATCTACTTTATTGCAAACTGGATGTTGGTTTTAAGTACAAAAAAATCCCCAAGTCTTTATTTGCTGATTTTAGGCATATTTCGTAGTTTTAAAATTGCACTTGAAAAATGTGACGTAATTTTCTAACGACTGTTTTTAAAAAATCAGTTTTGGAACTTGGGGAAAACGACATAAAGGTGCCTTCATGGCCCTCATCCAGTCCAGACTTAAAAGTCATTGAAATTCTTTGGCATAAAATTAAACGTATTCTACGCAATAATCCACCAAGAACCATTGGGGACTTAAAGAGCAAAGTAGAAGAAATTTGGGACAGTTTCACGCCAGAATTGTACCAAAATTTGATAAATACAATGCCTGCTAGAATACAGGCAGCTGTTAAAGCAAAAGGAGACGTAACCTCTTATTAATGGTCCTAAATTAAAAATAATCTCAACATTTAGTTGCAAATTCATTTTGTAAAGTTTGCTAATTATAAAGGTTAAAATATTATTAAAATATTATATAAAATATAAAATATTGTATTGTTAGGTGTTTAGTAATTATTTGCGTAAAATTTCCAGTTCTTCTTTCATACTTCAAAAATTTACTCTTGTCCGAACATTTAGTTGTTAGGGCTCGTAAGCTCACATGTTTTTTAATTTCAGGATATTCGGGTTGTTACACATTTTTTCTAAAAAAATTTGCAGAGGCGGAATCTCTCAAAAACGCTTGTATTTTATAATAATAATAAAAGGGAGAAGGTATGTGAAATATTTTTAAATACTGTAAAATTATTTAATACCTGAGTGCTATTTGTAGTACCTATATACCTGCCTACGTTAAAAGAACTATTATTTTTTGAAATGTGTTTTACCTCTGTATTAATATTTTGTACCAATAGAATATTTCTAATAAATTCATGAATTTTCTACACACTGTAATTTTTGTGTACCTAGCAAAAAAAATTCGACACAAGATTTTAATATGAGAAACATTTTTTTTTGTGATTTCTCCAACATTTCTATAAAACTACTTAGGTAAATTGGAGATATTTCGCTGATTGTTTATTAAAACAAAAAGACAATTTATAAAAATTGAACATTTTTTTAAAGACAAACATATTCGATTTCTCGAGAGATATATTTTCGCAATAAAAAATTAATAGGTACTTAATTAAAGAAAATTGCTATTTTCATTAGTCTAGTCACGAGAACAAAAAATTCCGATATAAAATCGTTAAATCGGAGTCCAACGAAATTTTAAAAAAAGGAGGTGAAAATGGTTTTTTAGATTTTATAGCCAAACTATTCATCGGAGGTCAAAAGTGGTAATGACAAAACTTGTAGCTCTTGAAATCCTCTATAATTTTCATGTAGAACACATTTTCCTAACAAACCTCAAAATCTTATTGGACTCCGATTTAACGCAGTTTAAATTGATTCGTTTGACTGGACTACATTACACCAAAAATAATAAAATAGTATGGAATTTGTAGGTCATTAAAAAAACTTCAAAGTGCATTTATTATTAATTATCATCTGCTTCACAGGTTTTTATACAACCCTGTATATTTTCAAATTTAGTTTGACTTGTTGTGACATCTAGTGCGTAAAATTACAATAAAGCTACAGACAACTACTTTACCTGCGTCTCAAAATGGTTAACAATTTCGACGATGAAGAAGAGCCAAGTTTATTTTGACAGACAGTTCAGATTTGTTTGCATTTATGGAAGCAGTGTTTTATTGTAGTTTTTTTTAAATAAATCCCCGTCATAATGGCATCTTCAGATACCATTCAAGTGAGTTCGTTGCCTTTACCGCCTATGCAATATGTAAACCAATATACAGACGAAATAATTAGGAGAGGACGTGCTCCCAAACCTCCACCGCCCATTCAAGACACCTATCATATGTTTGGTAATGCATTCAACACCGAGGAAAGTATAATTAGACCATTAGAAAGCCAGGTAAGTTTTCCCAACAATAAACAAACCGTTTCTCAATCCCAATTTTTAGGGTATCAAGCGATTATATCCATTACATTTCGACAGACGACGAGAATTAAAAAAATTAAATCAATCTTTATTAGCGAACTTCCTTGATTTATTAGACCTACTAGTAAACTGCCCTGATTCACCGAAAAGACAAGAAAAAGTCGAAGACCTGAGTTTATTATTCATCCACATACACCATTTATTGAACGAATTTCGGCCACATCAAGCACGCGAAACATTAAGAGTTATGATGGAGCTACAAAAAAGGCAGCGTATTGAAACTGCCAATAGATTTCAAAAGCACTTGGATAAGGTTATGGAAATTTTACAACATGCTATACAGAATTTACCGGAACCCATGGAAATTGACAGCAAATTGATGGTGGAAACAGATCTTCTGGTTAGTCAAGAAAAAGGCGATAAAGATGACTCGAATCAAGATCCGTGCTATATTTTAGACAGGATTATGTGTAATATCGTGGATAATATGCAGTAGCATCAGTGTATTGTGATTTTATTAAGTATGTGTAGGTTTTTTATTCAATAAATATTTTTTTACAAAATGTTTTGTCTGTAGTAAGATTTAAGCAAGGAGCTGCCCACGATTCCTGCACATTAATAGAATATCAAGTGTTCTTACTAAGCAGTATCCAGAAATGCTTCCTTAGGATAATGGAAGCCCAATATTTATACTGTTCAAAAGAAGAACAACCCACAAAATGTATATTGCCAAAATTATTGACTTTGGTTGTTCTTCTTTTGATTTACTCACCCGCACTTTGATATGGACAAGTTTAACTTATTATTAATTATAAATTTGTTAAGAAACTCCAAAATTTAGCAAATTTAAATTTTTGGGGTTTTATTATGGTACCACTATAGGTTCATGGTTTAAAAAAAAGCTATGGTATTAGATTTGTGCTATTCTTAAAGAATGGTCACTTTTACACAAAATAGCAACTTCTTGTTTAAATCCAGTAATTACGATGTTTTTTAGAAAATCAAGTCAAAAATTGAACCAATCGGCCAAGTAAGATTAAAATTAATCTTACGAAGTAATTGCCAGTCTAGTAGTGATACTTTTAATTTAAAATTTATTAATATAGCTTGAATTATACACTACAGTGTACTCTCTTTTAGTTGACACTCCCATAAACGGACACTTTTTGAAAAACCGACCGCTTTGTTAATAAAAATTTCCCTCTTCTTGAGCGGACTCTCTATTAACCAGCCATGGACATAACATTGCCCAGTCTAACGTCACGTGCGGACAATCTGTGTGGTGTAAATGTAGGAACGTCGGAATTTTGACTAACGATTATAGTAGAAGATGCGACTGCAAAAAGTTAGTCGTCATAAGGTGGACGAACGGGAAAAATAGGAATGATAGTTTAGACCTTTATTAAAAAGGAATGCTAAAGTTGCCTGCGAAAATCCTGCCGAAACAGGGTTTTAAAAAAATAATTTACTCACAACCTCAAGAAACTTCATAGATTGGAATCACGTTTTAGATCTCTATCATTCATGTATTTCGATTATTTATCACGGATAACAATTTGAACCAGCATGCTTCTCCCGTCAAACAACGCAATTTGTGTAAAGTGAGTCTAAATTTTAGAAATTTGTCGAAAAACTAGTGAAATGTTTGCTTACGCCTTATGACGTCAGTTTTTAATAAAAAAACATCCCCTTAAGCGGGGCTGCCGGGGTGTTCCGACAAGGAGGGTGTAGGGTGTAGGCAACCCTATTTATTTTGGTTCGTTTCGCTCTCCCCTACAATGTGGTGACTCCTTTTTGTCCACCACAATGATTATTTTTGAAATTATTTATATAGGTAATTAATTATTTTTTTTAACCCTGTTTCAGCAGGATTTTCGCAGGCAACCTTAGCGTTCCTTCTTAATAAAGGTCTAAACTATCATTCCCATTTTTCCCTTTCATCCACCTTATGACGACTAACTTTTTGCAGCCGCCTCTTGGCAGCCTTATTATGCCTTTTTGTTAATATGGCAGGGGATTCGAAAAAAGTTCTTGTTATTGGAAAAGCTGCTAGACCTTGTGCCTTTCGTAAAATTAATTTGAATAGTAAACTTTCTCTTCCTAAATCATTAGGGGGCCATGTGGAAAGCTTAAATTCAAAAACTCGGGAAAATCCTAGGACCCATTTTTTGGAAAATCCAAGAAGTGTTTGGATTTGATTTTACGCGAGAACGGTGAGTTGCAGAAGAAAATTTTGTTAATAAATATTGTAAAGGGCAATATTTTCTACAATTTATCTCAAAGGATCGATGCGCTACGACGAAAAAGGCCAAATGTAGAGGGCGCCAAAGCTATGGAAACACTCCCGGGCGAATCTACTACTTTCCACAATCTTTAAAGAACGACACTTTGAAATTTTACGTGCTTTTCCTTCATACCTTCAATGGTGTGTGTATCGAAATGCACTACTCGAAACTCTGCATGCTGTATCTCCGAAACGGTGGATCGTAGAGAAAAAACGTTTATATTAAATTTGTGTGTTTTTCTTCGCTTGTCAACATTTATATTTACAGTTGTGCGTAAAAATTTTTTTCGATGTAAAAAGTGATAAAACTCATTTTTGGGTACTTTGGCGCCCTCTACTTTTAATATTTTTCGTTGTAGCGCATCGATCCTTAGAGATAAATTGTAGAAAATATTGCCCTCTACAATATTTATTAACAAAATTTTCTTCTGCAACTCACCGTTCTCGCGTAAAATCAAATCCAAACACTTCTTGGATTTCCCCAAAAATGGTTCCGAGGATTTTCCCCAGTTTTTTAATTTAAGCTTTCCACATGATCCCCTAACGATTTATGAAGAGAAAATTTATCTGGTAATTTTTTCCACAAATTTCGACAGATTGACTGGACTATTAGGATTAATTTTCAAAAAATTTAATTAATTATCAAAAGTACCTACAAATATTGTAGATTTCTATGGATAAGCAAATGTTAATTGTATAACAGACCTGAATTCAATCAATTCTCCAAGAATTAAGCTCTGTTTCCACCAGAAAATTTCCATCCACTAAAAAAGTGAATTTTACAAATTTCTTTTTTAGCTTTCATAGTGGCGAAATTTCTCAATATAGTTGCGATATCTAGTGACTGGAGAATACTTTTTTATTCAGATATTAGTGACGCGCCCCAAGTTTGTTGTAAGCTTTCTCTTACTTACACACTTACACTTTGGCCCCCTAGGCAACCGCCTGTTCCGCCTTCGGCTACATCCGCCCCTTCGAATAAGCCAGTTACATAAAGAAAAATAGTAATTAACTACGTATCCTTGAAAACCACAATTATTAATTAAAAATTGAAACATTTCCTGTATTAGTTTGCCGAACAATTGGACATTTAAAAATAATTATATGCAGCAATCTTTATTTTTACGTATTTCAAAAATAAATGCAAAACTGCTTATAGTAAGATAGTATAGTTTTTTGGGGCTCCCTGCCCTTAGAACCAGATTAGAACTCTTGCCCAAATTTTTTATCATGTAAATTCAACTTTTGATCAACAAGAAGCTGTAGTTATTTGAAAAAATCTCAAACTCATACTTCGCATGAAAAAGTAAACTATTTCTAGTTGTTAATCGAGTGATAAAAATAGATAGAAATCATGGCCATGAAATTCTTAAAAACTTTCCTAATTTAACCGTCTTTGTATCTCCAATAATAAAGAAGTTACCCATAATGGAGTCACCAATTTGGGACACACTGTATAGTTAGGATACGATGAACCAGAATTTGAAATAAATTGCTCACGTGAGGAGCGACAACACTGATTTTCTTGAAAGCCAACTTCTAAAAATTTATTTGAAAACTATTATTTTCCAAAAATCAATAAGGATTTTTCCTGTTCCTCCTGAGTTAAGTCACAACTATTTGAAAAAAAACGTGCCTATTTTATATACATTTTCTAATTTGTATTGTAATCTTTCTCATTTAAGTTTAAAAATCTAAGATTAGCTACATAATTAGGCAAAAATAGATTAAAAATATTTAAGTAATGTAAGCAGTAACTTAGCAAATTGCTATAAATATACTTTGTAACACAGACATTTTTGCTATTTTATTTTTATAGGTCATAAAAAACTTAACTATGCAACTAATTAAACATAACCACTGTTCCTATTCTAATTTACAAATACATTTAAACAATTTCGATAAGAGATGTCAAATTCCAATTCGATAATAAATATAAGTGTGTATTGTGGTTAGAAAATCGCATTCATTTTATATAAGTCATAGAAATGCTTATTACAACCATAACAGGTACGAATTTTTCTATATCCTATTTTCTTCTAAAGCATTGAATTATATTTTATAGAAAACTGTTCGGCATGTCTTCAAACCCTAAGAAACCGCGTAATGCTTTGGTCTGCCAAAAGGCCGACACTCACATTATCGCTCATCATATTATCTTGTGTTATTATCCTGCCAGCAATTTCAGCAACAGCATTAATGCCAATTGTATTCCTTCTTGACGTGAGTCATTTTCTATCGACCAAAGGTAACTTTCCGACACTTCATTATACAAATTTACTATTTTGGTTTTTTGCAGGTATAATTTATGTAGTTTATTCTATTCTGTTCCAAGGTTTTATACTAGCAATGTTATTGGTTGTTTTATTTATTGCTGCCTTTACAATTGCTACAAGTGCAAGCGTTCTGCATTCATATAACTTCTTTTCAGGCCAAATAAAACAGTAATTTAACAAAATAATATTAATTTAATTGTTTGTAAATGAGAAAAAATATACTTATTTTCTTCCAGTAAGTTTCCATAATGTATTTATAATCTCCTCTTCCGGTAGTTCTCGACTTAAATCAAACATCTTGAATCTATCGGCGGTTGGTGAGTTATGGTTATGACCATCAGGAACATCAACATCTAATTTTAATTGATAAAGAAGATTCACAAACTAGTGGTTAATTTTTGGTTACTTAACAATAAAAAGGATACATCCTTGTATATTTGGACCATTATTATAAACAAAGTTAACTTTCGATAACAGTTTATAAGTAAGAATAACATCCCTACAATATAAAGTAAAAATTACGAATCTGCTAATTAAAAATTACACGATAATTGTTATACTAACTTCTTCTCATCCAGGGCTTTAATTTTTGACTTCAGTAGATCATTACCTCGTTCCAATTTATGTACACGGTTTCTCGTCTCCCTTAATAATTCAAGTTCCTTAACTTCAGCGTCCTTAAAGTAACTCTACAGAATGATTTCATTAGTTTATAGACTAACAATTAGTTTAAATTGAATTTACCAAACCATTTTCAAGTTTTGATGGGAGTGTCAAAAGGTCGTCAACACTTTTTGGTAGATGATCGGTTTCTCTTCCCGCAGGGTTCCTGTCTTTCATGTTACAAAATAAAAACATCAAATTACATTTAACTGTATTTGATTAAATACCTTTGCTAATTCCTTGGGCTTCAGATGAAATTGGAAAATCCTGCAAGTAAACATTGCACTCATTCGCTATTGTAATAACATTATCAGTTAGGCATTTTATAGCAGAGCAAATATTTGCTTCCATCTTCTAATATGTATAAAATTACAAACAGAAAATTACTAATAACTAAAATGAAATTAAAATAAACCGTTGTATTTGAAAGTTTGACAGTTCTGTTCAATAAGCGGAAGTAGAAGACTACTTTGCTTACAGGACCATAGATACAGTATGATTAATAGATTGTTTCTATGAAATCTAGGTCTTCAGTTTCCTCCCTTTTAGTTATCTGCACTATGTAACAGCAGCAAATTAGCAACTAATTTTAAATATTTGAATCGCTCTCCTGTATAATTTATTTATTTACTTCTTGGGTTTGAGAAAACATTTTGCCCCTGGATGTATGCAATTTGTTATACGGTTTATCCGCGCTACTCTTTTGCCATCTACACAAATTCAAGCGAATTAAGTCAGAAATGTATACAGGGGTTGATAAAAAATCGATATTTTAATTTTTTGAAATTTAACAATTATTGTATTATTCATTTCTCTAAAAGTACTTCAAATTATACATTACAAATTTTTTTATGTGTATAAATTACTGCTGGAATATTATGAGTCAATGTTTTTGCTTTTTGAAGACCTCGATCCTTATCTGCTCAAAAAAATTGGTAGGTACACTGTGTCCCAAATTGCTTGTAATTGCAGGGTATCTCTGTAATTTGTAAAGATAGAACTTTGCGGTTTTCGCGAACCTGTGCCACTTTTTCGTCAAACTTTTAATGCCGCAAACAGAACTAAGCTAACTTGTTTTGTTTCTGAGATACAGGGTGAAAACGAAATTACTCACTTTCCGGGGTGCTGTCATATCTCACACACCATGTAAGCTAGAAAAAAAGTAAAAACTGTTCTAGATAGATATTTTTGCGTAGAGTCCAGTGGCGTACTCGAAAAAAAAATTTTTTGCACCATTTAAGAGATATGACCCAAACTTGGTCTTTTTTAAATGGAACACCCTGTATTTTTTAGTGTCATTAAATTTGTCTATTTTTCTCATTAAAATGATGTAATAAGAGTAGGCACTTTAATGCCCTAAATGCCCTAAAAAAGCAAAAAACCCTTTTATAAGTCAAAAATTTGTAGTTGGCCATGAAAATCGGCAATTGTTTTGAGCAATTTAACTAGTTTTTTCTAGAAAATGTCATTAAGTTTGTAAAATGTTTGGTTAAGTTTTGTTGTTTAATTTATATTAGAAAATTTTATTTTGCTTTTAGTTTTGGTTTCTTTTTTACGTTGATAAAAATAAAAATAATATTTATGTTAAGAGTTTTTAATTTAATATAGTGTCTCATGCTGCTTGTAAACATTTCTTTGTCCTCGATTTTCATGGCTAACTACAAATTTTTGACTTATAAAAGGGTTTTTTGCTTTTTTAGGGCATTTAGGGCATTAAAGTGCCTACTATTATTACATCATTTTAATGAGAAAAAATAGACAAATTTAATGACACTAAAAAATAAGGGTGTTCCATTTAAAAAAGACCAAGTTTGGGTCATATCTCTTAAACGGTGCGCCACTGGATTCTACGCAAAAATATCTATCTAGAACAGTTTTTACTTTTTTTCTAGCTTACATGGTGTGTGAGATATGACAGCACCCCGGAAAGTGAGTAATTTCGTTTTCACCCTGCATCTCAGAAACAAAACAAGTTAGCTTAGTTCTGTTTACGGCATTAAAAGTTTGACGAAAAAGTGGCAAAGGTTCGCGAAAACCGCAACGTTCTATTTTTAAAAATTACAGAGATACCCTGCAATTACAAGCAATTTGGGACACAGTGTACATACATGTAGTTTTTTTAATGGACATGGATTGAATCTAAATATGGAAAAAAATATTGCTATTTATGTTAATAATTTCCGCGATATGGTACTTTTTGTGGAATTCATCCAATTTATTTTAGTCCAGGAAAAATAAACGAAAAAGAAAAAGGCTGAGTTGGAAAAAAATTGTAACAAGCTGAATTTTTGCATGCACCTTAGTATTATAGCCCTCAATAATGTGTGAAAGTTCCCCATGGATTTGATGGCTGCTAACTGAGTTACTCGAGGTCAAAGGTCGCGATAAACAGTTTTTTGCAAAAATCTCGAGAACGGAGACCTTTATTGAAAAAAATACAGAGAGCTAATTTGTAACTAGGGCGATTTGCTATAAAAACTTATAAAGAAGTTTTTTTGTAGGGGCAATCGTTCACGAGATATAGCGTTTCAAAAACCAAGAACGTAGAGGACTTACTTCACTACGAAGAATAACGACTGATCTTAGGATATGAAAGTTGGATAATGAATTATTATTCAATATGTATATTTATGGCGTTTTTTATTTATTTGTGCATTTATTGCATTTATTTGGGCATTTATGATACAGTAATTAACTTTCTTCAGTGTCGGAGAGCGATTGTTCCGTCACCAAAGTTTGGACGAGGAAAGACGATGGATCGATGTCGTTATCGATCTCCTCGTTATCAATATTAAAATTTTCCATGTTATTACATGTTTGGCCATTACATTGGTTAAAAGCTACAGAACAGTTCAATCCTGCTTTCCAACATTCAAAATGGGAACCACAGCCTTTCTTGTACTTACAAAATACTGTATTGAGTAATGCATCAGGAGCGGCTTGGAGCAGAGTTGTAACTGGCTCTAAAATATAATTTTGTAGTACCCATCCCCAGTCCTGAGGATCAATTTCTCCATTTCAATTGTGGATGTCGGCGAAAAGCAGAATTGAACTGTTCTGTAGTTTGTAGCCAATGTAATGGCCAAACATATATGAACATGGAAAATTTTAATATTGACAACGAGGAGATCGATAACGACATCGATCCATCGTCTTTCCTCGTCCAAACTTTGGTAACGGAACAATCGCTCTCCGAAACTGAAGAAAGTTAATTACTGTATCATAAATGCCCAAATAAATGCAATAAATGCACAAATAAATAAAAAACGCCATAAATATACATATTGAATAATAATTCATTATCCAACTTTCATATCCTAAGATCAGTCGTTATTCTTCGTAGTGAAGTAAGTCCTCTACGTTCTTAGTTTTTGAAACGCTATATCTCATTTCATTAAAATTAGATGATGGAACTAGAGCTGGGTGTCAGAACTTGACTCTAAACTGTTACTGAAAATTATTAGTAGGAAAATTACAAAAGAAATCTCGAGATTTAGAAAATTTATTCCTCCAGTCCCCAAGCTGTAAATTAAAAACTGATGATCCTTGTTCGTCAAAACGCGTTGTGAATTGTTACGTAATGTTGTGTAATATTTTCCATTTCAATTAGTTTAGATTTAGTTGCATCACTCTGTAATTTCTAAATATTTTTAGTAGATAACTGAGCAATTTTTCGTTTCCTATGAATTTTAATAATAATAGGTACTGTTACAGCCAATGACAATATTGTCCATGTGAGGTGCCCATCTTCAATTCAGATTTTATTATTGAACTACCAAAATTACTTAGGTACTTAATCTTTTCCCAAAATAATTATTAATAATACAGGGTTCCTCAAAACCCTGGCATTCTTCTATAAATTCGTTAGGTTTGGAAATAGAAAAAAAATTTAAAGACAAAAGTTGTCAGAAATTTACTGCTCCATAACCTAAAATTATTTCCATTTATACAGGGTGTTTAATTACGGCTGGACAGCTACTTACTTCGTTATTTTAAATGGAACAACCTGTATATTAATAGATTTTCAGATTCTTCACATAATTTTAGATGAAAAAGTGCGAAGGTTTCATATTTTTAAAAAGAACGGTTTTCGAGATATTTACACTTTTAAAAAAGAATTCACAAAATTAGAGATTTTAAAAAACCCGTTTATTTTAGTTATACTTTGTAGTTTTTTAAAAATTATTTCGGAGTTCTATAAAGTAAGGTCTAGGAAATATTGTGATACAAAAATCTGAAATTTATAGTATACAGGGTGTTTGCAATTGACCGTCAGTTTGCATTGATTTGAAACAACGAAAACTCTATTTTTTCAAATGGAACCCCCTGTATATTTCTGGCGTAGGTTGTAGAGATTTAAATTCTCTACCTTTTTTATAAAGTATTCCCTATACCTAAACTTAATATTTTAGGAGATATTTCAAATAATTTATATCGTATGAGAAATTTTATTCTATTTATTGAGTTTAGATTGCCATGGAAATAAAAAAATGCTTTTAGGGAGATGAGGACCCACACGTTAGCCGGCTAGGTCCCCCTACCTTACATCTATAGATTTTTTATGGGACTATATTAAAGAACTAGTGTATCAGGAACCTTCAACGACTGCAAATAATATGAAGATAATAAGAATTACTACAGCCTTCAGGTCAGAACGATAACTCCACAAGTGCTCCTAAAAACTCAAGATTCTTTTAAACGTCGAATCGGTATGTGTCTTCAGGAGAACGGACGTCACTTTGAACACTTGCTTAATTGACTTTCAGTTGTTTTTTTTTTATTGTATTTATTTAATTTTGTTATGATTTTATGAAATGGTTTCTTTTCTTGTTTCTGAAAATTGATGATTAATTGCAGACATCCAAATTTTTATTTTTTATCTTTTTTTTATAATTTTAAATTAAGTATACTACAGCGATTAAGATTTACTTTTGGCATAAATTAAGTACTTAAACTACCTTCTCAAGTCTGCTGACTTGAGAAATGTCGACATTTTCTCTTGTCTACTCTCTCCATTAAATAGAAAAGCAGTATTGAAAAAAACATTTTTGGCATTTTGTTTAGCAAACAGAGTATACGAGTAGTTTTCTACAACCTTAAAATGACAGAATAAAGCATTTTTTATTTCCATGGCAATCTAAATTCAATAAATAGAATAAAATTTCTCATACGATATAAATTATTTGAAATATCTCCTAAAATATTAAGTTTAGGTATAGGGAATACTTTATAAAAAAGGTAGAGAATTTAAATCTCTACAACCTACGTCAGAAATAAACAGAGGGTTGCATTTGAAAAAATAGAGTTTTCGTTGTTTGAAGTCACTAGCAACTGACGGTCAATTGCAAACACCCTGTATACTATAAATTTCAGATTTTTGTATCACAATATTCCCTAGACCTTACTTTTTAGAACTCCGAAATAATTTTTAAAAAACTAAGAAGTATAACGAAAATAAAGGCGTTTTTTGAAATCTCTAATTTTGTCAATTCTTTTTTAAAAGTGTAAATATCTCGAAAACCGTTCATTTTAAAAATATAAAACCTTCACACATTTTCATCTAAAATTACGTGTAGAAACTGAAAATCTATTAATATACAGGGTGTTCCATTTAAAATAACGAAGTAAGTAGCTGTCCAGCCGTAATTAAACACCCTGTATAAATGGAAATAATTTTAGGTTATGGAGCAGTAAATTTCTGACAACTTTTGTCTTTAAAATTTTTTTCTATTTCCAAACCTAATGAATTTATAGAAGAATGCCAGGGTTTTGACGGACCCTGTATAAAAAATATCGCTGAAATCTGACGAAATATTATGATTTAATGTGTTGAAAGCTTTAGTCCAAGCAGTGATAAAACTGATAAAGATAAAATTTTGCATATATCTAGATAAATTTCAAACATAAGTAACTAGTTGTACATATTGTAAATGCAAATCATCACAAAAATAGGTAATTTATTACTAATGCAAATAGAATGGACCGAATATATGCAAAAATGTGTGTCATTTAAATAATAACATAGTTACTAGTAAAAAACAAGGTGAAATTGTTTACAACTAGAAATTTTTTTTACAAAAATATGTTTTATCGAAATAAATTTTTTAAATATTAAGATTAAACATATTCTAACGAGGGTATAAAAGGCGACATATTTAAATTACTTAGTGCATTCATCGCAGTTACATAACTTAAATAAAATGACTACTGTACTAACGAAAATGTTAATTTTTAGTGCTTTTTTTGTGATTGCCATCGCAACTGAAAGTGAGACTTAAATATCTGTTCGTAGGGTGTAACTAATGATACTTTTAAGGCCACTCCAAGGCTCACCATCTAAGACACCATCCTCACATAGAGCACACTTTGAAACATCACCACCACCTTAACAGACACCATCACGCGAATGTTAAATCCTTAAATAGCAGCTCTTCGGAAATAGGTAAATTTTCAAATAAGTTGTTTCTATTTTATCCATATTAATACTTGTAGAGATTATCTACGTGGAGGAAAAGAGCTTCGTGACGTATGTAAACAATTCGGCTAATGCTGCAGTGATTTACGAAGCCAAAACTACCCTTACAGCTTTTCTAAACGGAGAAACCGGAACTGCAGTTGTTTTTAATGCAGTTGCGGAATCTATCGTTGTCATAAATGGCACTTGGTCCGCATCCAATCAAACCATAGCAGCATACATAGAGAGCGTATCATCTCTGCAAATTGTTGTTGGCAACGCTCAAGCCGTAAACATCAGTGCTGTAGAAGACTCAACATTATCCACACTAACCATAATTACCAAAAACCTAGGTATTCAAGCACCAATAACCAAAATCTATCTAGGTTTAATGGTAGTGGAAAAGAGAAAACTAAGTGAACTTCTATCTGGTCCACTTAAAGGTCTCATCTCTGGCAACGGAACAATTGCCTTAAATAGCAACAAAACTGTTACTTGGGTAGATAGTGTCACGCTCGGTCTTGGGATCCTAGTTGAGAATGTTCCAGGTGGTCTTGAAGCTGCTTTGAATGGCAGCCACTTAGACTTACAGGCGATTTACAACGCTAACAGTGGATTAGAGGTTGTGTTAGTATTTCTAACACAAATTGGTCAGCACCAAGACTTGGCCAAATTATTCGGAAGCACTTTGAATGATCCATTGAAATTTTTGAAAGTAATATCTAGTTTTGGTCTTTATAATGGCGTCGATGGGCTTTTGAATATTGTCTATAATATTGTTGCTTTGGCTCAAGGACAAGGTTCATTAGAGGGACTCATCGATTCGATTTTGCAGTATTCTGCTAATGGTGGCGTGCTAAGTATTGTGGGGCCCGATTTGACTGAAATTGTCAACGACTTTCTAAATTTAGTTAGTTCTCAGGATAAGATTTATCATAATGCTGGTGCACTAGACGGATTTGTCCGCTTTTTAAAACTAATAAACAGCAATAATTTTATTGTTGGAACAATAAATGTATCGGAAATTATTCAACTTATACGGAGTGGAAACTTTCAAGGCGGTATTGAGTTAAGCATAAAAATTTTCATAAAACTCGGTGGAATTCTAAATCCAGCCAACGCTGCTCCACAACTTTTTAAACAAATATTAGGCCTATTAAACGGTTCGTTGCCTATAGGATCGTTTTCACATTTATTCCCCAATATTAATATATCAAACTTTGGAAATGCATCAAATATTCTTCAAACTGCATTGCACGGATTCAATTTATCACAAATTCTAGGCAATAACAGTGATGTATCTCAGGCTTTCTCTCACATACCGATTGTAGGAGATATTTTTAAAGAAATAACAACAGTTTTTGGTGGTGGATTCGATATTAGTAAAGTATTTAATGCTTCATCGATTTTGAGCACCTTTGAACACGTATTGGGTGGAAGTGGAATTGGGGGATTTTTCCAAACTGCTTTTAGTAATATTACTACGGGTATTGAACAAGGAATCCATGGAATTGAGCAAGGGATTGAAGGATTCCTTGGCGGATTTGGAGGACAACATTCTGGTTAGTAACACATTCAAGTTTTAATAATATAAAGGAAATAAAATATATTATTTTCAGAAACCACGGCAAAACCACGTAAGTCCTTTAGTCGTCATATTTATTTATAAGGACGGACGTAAACAAAAAAATTAGCATAATCATTAAATATTTTATATCATTCTTTTACTTTGTATTAAGTACTTATACAGGGTGTCCCGGGAAAAGTGGGAAATCTCTCGGATTCAGATAGGGCATGAAAAAATAAGATGACAAGTTCCTACAGGCGTTTTTTAAATTTTGATTTTTTTTCGGAATGACACTTTTTTTTTAATGACTTAATAAAACATGAATTCGTTTATTATTCTTTTTCTGGAAAACGGTTCACTTTATCGACAATAAACAAGAGTAGTTTTTCTTTAGTCTAAGGTTCAAGCTACCTGATTTTGTTGTTTTAAGTCTTTTTCACACAGGGTGTTAAAAGTTTAAGCATTAAGTTGTAAAGCTTAGTCTGCCCCTGGTAAACTAAACAAGCTAGATATGTGTCAAGGACATTATTTCAAGAGGTCCTTAGTAGTGTCCATCATATTAACTTTTTATAAAATTCTATTAAGTACTTTAAAAGTTATTAAAAAAAAACGATTTCCAGCGACGCTCTTTAGGGCTATACAGGGTGTTCGCGCGAAGTGGCTCACTATTGCTAACTTCGTTATTATTGGAGCTACGAAGTCGGTTAAATTAGCAAACTAATAGCATTTTTTCCGCTGATTACAATGGTGAAAACAGAAAAACAATTGACCATCTGGTTTTCAAGATATTCAAAAAAATAACATTTTTTTAAATGGAACACCCTATATATTTTTGCAAAAATCGATGGTAAATTAAATTCTATACAAAAAATGTCCTCATCTTTTTTTGATAATAATTTAAAATAAGCGAGTTATTTTGAAAAAAAGTTTGCAATTCTTTAAAATCAAGTAGCCATAAAACGGAATAGTAATTTATTAAAACCAAACAATCATAATTTTGAATTTAAGCAAGTTGAAAAATACTTGAAAGAATTACGGAAATATTGAACATTTACAAAATTATATTTTTCATGGCAACTTGATATTAAAACTTTGAAAACTTTTTTTCAAAATAACTCGCTTATATTTTGAATAATTGTCAAAAAAGCATAAGAACATTCTTTGTTCAGAATTTAATTTATCATCGATTTTTGCAAAAATATACAGGGTGTTCCATTTAAAAAATGTTATTTTTGTGAATATCTCGAAAACCAGATGGCCAATTGTTTTTCTGTTTTCACCATTATAATCAGCGGAAAAAATGCTACTAGTTTTGCTTTTTTAACCGACTTTGTAGCTCCAATAATAACAAAGTTAGCAATAGTGAACCACTTTGCGCAAACACCTGTATATTAAAAATATTAAATAAAATAGTATTTAATATTTCCGTAATTCTTTCAAGTTTTTTTAACTTGCTTAAATTCAAAATTATGATTGTTTGGTTTTAATAAATTACTATTCCGTTTTATGGCTACTTGATTTTAAAGAATTGCAAACATTTTTTTCAATATAACTCGCTTATTTTAAATTATAATAAAAAAAAATTAAGAACATTTTTTGTAGAAAATTTAATTTGTCATCGATTTCTGCAAAAATATATAGGGTGTTCCATTTAAAAAAATGTTATTTTTGTGAATATCTCGAAAACCAGATAGTCAATTGTTTTGCTGTTTTCACTATTGTAATCAGCGGAAAAAATGCTACTAGTTTGCTAATTTAACCGACTTTGTAGCTCCAATAATAACGAAGTTAGCAATAGTGAGCCACTTCGCACGAACACCCTGTATATCTTCGTAGGGAGGGCCTGTAGGAAAAATTGTTATAGGAACTTGTCATCTTATTTAAATCCGTAGATTTCCCACTTTTCCGGGACACCCTCTATATTTTTTTAAATTTAATCTATAGAAAATCGGCAACACCACCACTTAAGACATCATAGACATCATGAAAAACGAGGTAAATGTCTTACAATGTCTAAAATTAATTCTTATAACATATGCCTATATTTTTTTTTAGATTTTGGATCCCACCATGTTCAGGACAAGCATTTAAACGACGAACATCAACACATCTACTAAGCAAATGAATTTTACTTAATTTTATTATTATTTTAATCAAACGTATGTACCTTTCAATAATTATAGTGCCCCAATTAATGTTATTTTATTGTAACGATATTTGAAAAAAGTGTACATTTTATAATATTTTTGTTCAAATTGTAATCTGAATTAAAATATTTTATGTAACTCCTCAGAACCATTAAAAACTTGAAAAGAAACTTATTAGTTCAATTTTTGTAATATCGCCTGTTACATCAGATTTTTCTGCGTATTTTTCATGCGCACAGACATAATAACGCTATTTTTGGATACTATTCTAGTCAACAAATGCGTAACAATAAACCAGCAAAAATGAGGGTATCCTTTTAAATCTTTATCTACAAAAAAGGAAGCCGTAAAGCTCCATCAAACTAGATCGACTGAGACGACTTTTTTTGTCTAAAAATAAACCAAGTTTCATAATTTGATATAAAAAATTTAAATATTATCCACACAAAAAATATGGGGCATAATTTACCCAGCACTCACCCTGTATGTGACGCTCCTGGCAAAATTTCTGAAAATTGGAAAAAGAAATATGTGGCAAATTATAAAAGCTTAAAACTCACCAAATTTCATGAATCTACCTCAAATAGTTGCAGATATATTACAGAAAACTCCTCTTTGGGGCCCTTCTTTCGAGGGCTTGTACCTCCCTTAGGAGGCATTTTTCAACCTATATTTATTAAAACTTTTTGCATTATTTTTGAACGTAGAATCAGCTGGTACATTTTGGCAGGCTAATTTTGGAACACCCTGTATAAAGATATATTAACTTTGCAATAATACGTAGTAGCCTCAAATATATTCCTCCGAAACTACGATTTAAAACGATGCCAAGAAAATCTACAAGCACTATCAACAGAATCAAAAACTTTAGAAGAGCAACTTTTACCCAAGAAGAAGTTTGGTTTTAGGAACAAAACCAAACCGAAGACACAAGAACTAACAACCAATGGACTGTTGAAAGTAGACGAAGTTAATTCCAGCTGCTGTTCCGCCAATGTTAATTTACTTTTGAAAAAAAACCTGTGGATTTTTTTTGCAAATACTGGGGAAAATCTTACATTAAACGCTGAAGACATTTTCAAAAAAGAGTGAGTTTGGAAAAACTACCAAACTGTAAAGTTGAACTATATGCAAGCCCATCGATGCTTCATTTGAACAACTTAAGAAATTGTAGAACATGTTCCAGGCCCGTTTCAACATCCACTTTTGCCGATGACTGTCAAAATAGTGTCCTAGTTATTGCTTGCCAACAATTACGTCTTCATAGTTCACATATAATTGCAGCTTGATATGATAGAAACTACAATTCAATATTTCATAATGTTGTGATTAATACTGTGAAATATTTCGTATTTTTTTAATTATAAATTCTATATTGTAAAATATTCATACTTCGTAGATAAACAATATTTTACATATTGACGTTAAAACTCATAATATAAATATTTTTGTTAGATATATTTGAATAATTTCCTAATCAAAAGTTCCTACAAAACGTGAATCATTGTTGGAAAAAAACTTCTAGAAAAATATCCTACTATTTAAACAAATTTACTAATTGTTCAACATCTACTGTGAACAATTAAGTGACACCATACAAAAGAATTTAAAAAATAAAAATAGTAGCAGTACAGGGTGTCCCATTTTCGACACTTTTAGGGTGTATTGGCGTTATTCTCAGAGATAGAGTGTTGTGGTTTTCACCTTCCTGTCCTACTTTTTTACGAAACGAAAGATTCCGGGGTCAAATTTGTCATGGCTCTCTTAGTTTTTAATCTACAGAGTGATTCTGAAAATCTTTGTTTTTTAGACACCCCTCGTATTTCCGTTATGCGTCTACTTATCAAAAAGGTGAAAACTGATCTTGATAGAGTTTTTTACGTAGAATTCAGTGGCGTAGGCAGTTTTTGTCTAGAAGGTTTAGTTTTTGAAATATTGCCTAAACTTATGTTTTTTTAAATATTATATATTATCCTTTATATTGATTAAGCAAAACTTGGGCTTTCCAAAAATATATAATACTTAATATTTGTTTTGAAAAACCAGCTCAAAATTCGATATTTTTAATAATTTATTTTATTTATAACAGTAGGCCATGGCTAGTTTATTAGAAACAAATGCAAAATTTGACAGATTTGTCAGATTTCCATTATTGATGAAATATTTTTGTTACGTAGGTGTTTTTATTTTACTTTTAATTTTTTATTACAATGGCCGTTTATGATAATTATGAGAAATATTATATTGTTGGTATGTTTTATACAATGCATTAAAATTATCTTTTGAAGTGTTTAGCTTTAGAACAATTACGCATTGTGAAAATTTTGCATTTGTTTCTAAAAAATTAGCCATGGCCTATTGTTATAAATAAAGAAAATTATTAAAAATATCGAATTTTAAGTTTGTTTTTAAAACAAATATTAAGTATTATATATTTTTGGAAAGCCCAAGTTTTGCTTAATCAACATAAAGGATAGTATATATTTAAAAAAACATAAGTTTGGGCAATATTTCAAAAACTAAACCTTTTAGACAAAAACTGCCTACGCCACTGAATTCTACGTAAAAACTCTATCAAGATCAGTTTTCACCTTTTTGATAAGTAGACGCATAACGGAAATACGAGGGGTGTCTAAAAAACAAAGATTTTCAGAATCACTCTGTAGATTAAAAACTAAGAGAGCCATGACAAATTTGACCCCGGAATCTTTCGTTTCATAAAAAAGTAGGACAGGAAGGTGAAAACCGCAACACTCTACCTCAGATAATAACGCCAATACCCCCTTAAAGTGTCGAAAATGGGACACCCTGTACATAAAATTGAAGCAATCATTTCAGTCGAAATATTCCAAAAATTCTCTTCAACGCGAATCGTTTATTTAAAGGTCTAATTGTAAGTCCCCAAATATTGCCACCCTTGACTTGCGTTGTTAGCACCGATTATGGTGGAATTTATGAAATAGAGTACCTACTAGTCATTCTATATAAAATATTATTATGTAAATATATATATTAAACTTACAAAATGTACATTATAACAAACTGTATTTCTTATTGGAATTAAATTAAAGAATTGATAACATAACATTTTGTAATTAGCAGCATACTTTAGAAGTACATATTTCCTATCCTCCATTTAGCCTAAGATTACAAAATAAGATTAGTCAAGTTTGAAAAAAAAAACAGTCCACTCAATACACACGTTTTGTAGAAAATACAAAATGTACTTACATACATTTTGATTATATAAAATTGCTTAGGTACTTCCTCTTCTGTAATCTTATAATAAATAGAGCGTATTTTATCTTCCAATAACCTACGCTTATTGCTTTTTAAAACTTTTCAATATCGGATAAATGTTATCAAAGGCCTCATAAATCTCCTGCCGCACTTTTGCACCAGTTAACACCACTTTACCAGAAACAAAAATCAACAGTACAATCCTAGGTTTAACCATACGGTAAATCAGTCCTGGAAACAATTCCGGTTCGTATGAACTAAACGAACTATGTGTCAAAACAAGTCCTTCCAATCTAATGGGAAACTTCACATCACAACTGCCCACCATGTTCTGAATCTTAAAATCAAGAAACTTGGCGGGAAAGCCGAGCTTCTGGATAATTCTCGCATACTTTCTAGCTGCCAAACGAGAATCTTCCTCACTTTTCGCCCCAGTGCACACCATTTTACCAGAGGAGAAAATCAGAGCTGTTGTACGGGGCTCGCGAATTCGCATGATCACAGCAGCAAAACGTTTTGGATTATATTCCGCATTTCGAGCGTGTAGCGCGATTTTCTTCAGATCTAACTTACAGTTTAAGTTGACTGTGGAGACGATATTTCTACAAAACAACATTTTGTAAATTATAAACATTTATTAAACAATTACTTACTGTAATTGGGGGACTATTCCTGGATCAGCGGAGTGGGGAGTCATTGGTGTCATTGGGGAGGGGGTTGCTGGTCCCATGCTTGGGGTAACTCCCGAACTACTTGAACCACCTAAATTCACCATGGGCGACATCATTGTGTGTTGCTAAAATAACGGATATTAATATTATTTTGTAAGTAGTATATTTATTACAACTTACTGGGGTTTGTGGTAAATTGTTCATTGGTAGAGAATACCCCGGGACGTACTTTGTTTGAGGCATAGACATGCCCATGCCTAAGCCTAACGTTGGTGTTAAGCCGCCCATAGGGGCTAAAGGAGGAACTTGAGATTGAGATGATTGCTGGGTTTGCTGTTGTAAAGCATTTGGAAGAATTTGCTGATCTTCTTCTGGCTGATGTAGTGGAGTGCCTGCAAGTGTTTACATTTACTAAGAAATGTTTTACCTCTTTTTAACACGCTTACCTATGCTGGGGATGCTAAACCCGGGACTGGGTAGCATTTGATCCATTTTGATTGTGATTTATCTTACGGTTGTTGAAAGGTGAACAAATTTTAAAACTGTAGATTTATCGCTTCGTTATTATGTTCATAGTGCTTTAATTATTTATTTCAATCGATTAAATACAACAATTTTAAGTTTCCAAGCACTGGACTTAACCGATACTTTTATTTGCCACCTCTGTCAAATTTCGGAATAAAATTCAGTGCCAACAACATAACAAAACTAATTTTTCCTAGTTACAAGTGATCAAATATTGGAGGAAGAAGCCGTCAGAAAAGGAAATTGAGCTAAAATCAAGATAACGAATTTTACTATTTATTAGGGCTTTCCACAAAAATAAATAGAAAATATTTCATTAATTATTCTTATAAGGTTAGATTATTAAATTATCCCAGTACAGAAGCGCACAAATATCATCCTCAGCTAACTTCTCAACGTTAATTTGAGTATGACATAATTTTATTGTTACATAGAATATTTTATCTTCTTTTATTCAATTAGATTAATCCCTAATGAGAGAGACATGAAAGTTTACATGGCGACTGAACTTTTTGAGCATGACTGCAACCTACGACTATTTTCATCTTTCATTCTCGAAAGGTCCATAACACATGGCCGCATTTTTGTAAATTATGATTATAAAAGAACCAAAATCTTTGGTACAAAATTTTAAAAAATATTATAAACGTGCGATATATGGTTTAATAATAATTGAGGCTACGTCTTTTGCTGTTTGTTACGGAATCTGGTATAAAGTCAATACAGATAGAGGTGAGTTTAACGAAATGTGTCAAAATTCAGTTCTATTTTTTATGTTGAATATTCCAGATTTTCGCAGGTATTTACGTGATCAGTATCCAGTTGCTTTGGAGTGGTACTATAAAACAGGGGAAACTCTAAGCTCCAGTTGCAATACTAGAAAAACTGATGCTATATATTGGAATACTACAACTTAATGGCTAATAGATTAGTTAAGTCTCTATTTTGGCTTGTATCCTGTTCTGCTTTAGGTTTTGGTTTGTTGACATATTGTACTCAAGAAGACTCTATTACAAATTTACGAAAAGTAAGTGGTGGCTAATGACAATTTAGCGTCAAATTAATTAAACTAATTTTAGGAACTTCCTGGCATAGAACGGGATCTCATAGAACGAGTTAAGAAGAGCCAACAGTTTGTTAATATTTTACAAGCAGCTGCGGATTCTAACGAGCCACTTTACCGTTTGAACAAACAACAACTTGACAAAGAATTAAAAAAACCATAAATATCTTCAAGTAGGGGTGCGCGTAATATTAAATTTAATGATGGAGTTACTAAATGATAGAACAGAAAAGCTTAACATGCTAACCAAGCGAGATTTAGAACGACAGCTAAATATTCAGAAGCGCAAGGATGATAAGGATCAAATCAGTGCTGATAACGAAAAGCTGGATTATTTTGAAAGCATTTTCACTGAAAAACTATCAATTATCAAAAATTCTATAAACGTTTCCGCGGAAATCCCCAAAGACGAGCTCCCAAATCACTTTAACTGTATATACAAAGATATATTAACTTTGCAAAAGTACGTAGCGGCCTCAAATATATTCCTCCGAAACTACGATTTAAAACGATGCCAAGAAAATCTACAAGCACTATCAACAGAAGCTAAAACTTTAGAAGAGCAACTGTTACCCAAGAAGAAGTTTGGTTTTAGGAACAAAACCAAACCGAAGACACAAGAACTAACAACCAATGGACTGTTGAAAGTAGACGAAGTTGATTCCAGCTGCTGTTCCACCAGTGTTGATTTACTTTTGAAAGAAAACTTCTGTGGATTTTTCAGCAAAACCGGCGAAAATCTTACATTAACCGCTGAAGACACTTTCAAAAAAGATGTGAGCCTGGAAAAACTAGCAAACTGTAAAGTTGAACTATATGGAAGCCCATCGACGCTTCATTTGAACAACTTAAGAAATTGTAGGATATTTTCCGGGCCCGTTTCCACATCCATTTTTGCCGAAGACTGTCAAAATTGCGTCCTAGTTATCGCTTGCCAGCAATTACGGCTTCATAGTTCACAGCATGTTCAAATTTATTTGCACGTAACTAGCAGGGCTATAATGGAGGATTGTTCTAATATATTCGTTGCTCCTTATAATTGGTGCTATAAAGAAATTGAGGATGATTTTGAAAGGGCAACGTTAGATAAAACAGTCAATAATTGGAAGTGTATTGATGATTTCAACTGGTTAAACACGGACAAACACTCGCCTAACTGGAAAGAAATCCTGGAAGAAGATCGAGTTGAAAATTGGAATAACTAGTTTTTTGTAATTTGTAGATACCACTAAATAAAATTTGCTTTAAAATATTTTTGTATACCTACCTACAATTAAATTCCAAAGTAAAAATATCTAATGTCTCCAACACATGATTTTGTTATACGACAGTAATACAATTACTTTTCCTAAAGAAATTATGTTGAACTTCCTGTAAAAATCGTCTTTAAATTTTGAGCGTTTTCCAGCAATAGGGATATTGAATTTTTTTTAAATCCCGTTTTTTTCTGTTAGAAATATAAAACAACTATATTAATAATACTCTACAGCAAAAATAATTTTTTTACTCAATATTTGTACATAAAAAAACGATTATAAATTGGTCGTAATTCAAATATGTTATTGCCGCCCGAAAACGCTTTGAGATCGGAGAGTCCTGTGTGACGTCACGAATCTAGTTGACATTGGCATTTCTAAATATTTTTACGCGTCCGACATTTTTCGAAATAAGTCAAAATGCGGCGTGCTGCACTGTGGAACTAGATTCGTGACGTCAGCAGTCTTTTGGGCCGATTCGGGCGTTTCCGGGCAATGCGTGGAAATTTCAAATTTTAGAATACATTTTATTTATTTACTTGGAAAGTACGGACCAAAAATTTTTTTCAAAAATATTGATAGTGATAATTTGGTATCAGCTTTTCAGAAAAAAATATTTTGAAAATCATGCAAAGTCCCTATTCTCAAATAGTTTTCGGAAGTCTTTCTCGCACTTATTGCAGTTAGCATAAGTCTGTCCTTGTCCCACTCATTACAACCGAATTTTAGGACAAAAAAATATTGTTCTTGGAAATTACTTTTCGTAAAGTCGATGTATTTAAATTCTTTGGTATATTTTTTATTAAACTACATGGAAATTAAATTAAATTTCCTGTAAAAGTCGTGTTTAAATTTTGAGCTTTTTCCAGCAATTTTCAAATAGTTTTCGGAAGTCTCTGTCTCACTTATAGCAATACGCATAAATCTGTCCTTGTCCCACTCATTATAACCGAATTTTAAGACAACAAGAAGTGTTTTTAATAAATCTCGTTTTTTTTTGACGGAATTTCAAAAAAATGTTCAAACAAACAATGTTCAAAATTTAATTCTAAACCAATGTTAAAGAATAAAAAATTTCGTAAATTGTTTCCTTTTCAAGATATTCCTAAAAAATGTAAAAATATCTTCAGGTACGTTGGTACTGGATAAAAAAGATTTAAAGTGGCACCCACAATTTTGTTCAAACTCTTTAATATGAAATTCATGGCGAAAATGGTCGAAATGGGTTCATGGGCCCCATCAAAGTCGAAAAAATAATGATTACTATACTTTCTATTACCTAGTGTAAGAAAGTAAAAACTGTCGTGCTTTAGAGTTTATTTTTAATCTTAACTTTACATGACAACTTCAAAACAGTTTGCTACAATAATTCTTCTTAAAATGAATGGTTAAACATCATAGCCTACAATGTGGCGTTTACCAATGCATTCCCCAACATAAAACCAGCACCACACTTCAACTCCAATGAGGGTATTTAACCAAGCTTCCCTAACAGTCAGATTTTTCCAAGAGCCATTTTTAGCTCCACTGATCAAACGGCCAATGCCAGCTCTAATTTGTGGAATATCAGCTGGGGTTGGTGGAACCAATTCAACTTTAGCGTACTTTACGAAGGTGTTCAATCGGGGGCGAGCTTCGGCTGTTAGCTCTAAAAATATATAAAAATTAATTGACCTTATGTACTTCAACTTCTTACATAGGTTAAATTACGTAATTAGAAAATTATTGGTTACTTGTCCCTTATTTATTTTATACTTACTGGCGAGTAACGTAGGAGCTTGGGCGATGAGCTTAGACATTTTGCTTGTGGTTTAATGTAAAATTCACCGGAAATTTTACAAAGAGAATTTTGGAAATATTTCGGCCAAATTGACATACGATTGACAGATCTAGCACGGTTGCCAACTTATTAAAGGAAAAAATTAATAAGTCATATTCACTCATACGTCCAATGTCAGGTTTTTTTTAATTTCAGAATTATTTTTGTTGCATATTTGGTTTAGCGACCATTCTAATAAAAATAATTTTTAAAAATCAACTTTCTAAGTCGGTCTAGTAATTGGCAGAACTGAAACTTATTCAGTGCAACCAACTTTATAAACGTTATGTCGCATGGCAGCTTGGCGGTAATTATCGTTTATTGTGGCTAATTTCGTTTTGAATTAATTTGTAATGTAATCCAAACTAAATTAACATTTGCGGTTAATTAGAACATTACTTCATTATTTTACTGTGCAGCTGTGATGAACTGAAGTAAAGTTGGCACTGATAAAAAAGCGAGTGAGTTTTGTCAGAAAATTACATAACCTCAATTCGGCGCTGCGGTGGTTTCTTTTTTAAAATTAAATTCTGTGGAGAAATCGTATGAAAGTGATATAAGACAACATGTCTTCGAGCGCCGGTGGTAGTGGTCCATCCTTTCTGAAATGGCAAATTGCTTTTGGTTTAGGTATAGCAGGAGCAGTTGGTTTAACCTACTGGTATTTAAGATCATCGAAGAAACAGTCACTCCAACTAAATAAAACTGTGTCAATAGAGGATGATGAGAGTGAAATTACAAAGGTTGAAACACCTTTCGAACTGGCCCAGCGTTACAAGTCCGAGGGAAATGACATGTTCAAAAGAGGCAAATACGATGAGGCTATTACTTTATATAACAAAGCTATAAACACTATTCCTGAGGAATACAAAACCGATTTGGCTACGTATTATCAAAATAGAGCCGCAGCTTACGAGCAGTTAAAAAAGTGGAGCTCTGTTATATCTGATTGTACCAAAGCAATTGAGTTGCATAATAAATATGAAAAAGCACTGTTTCGCAGAGCCAAAGCCCAGGAGATGGTAAAAGATTGGGAAAGCGCATTAGACGATGTAACTTCGGTTTGTATTTTACAAAACTTTGGTAATCAAAGTGCTCTTTTGATGGCTGATCGTGTATTGAAAGAGTTGGGGAAGAAAAATGCTGCCGAAACAATGAAAACCAGGAAACCGGTTATACCATCGAAGAGTTTTATTAAGACATATTTTTCTTCGTTTTCTGAAGATCCTGTTTACAGAAATTTGTTGGATGCTACCGAACCGTTGGGCCAAGGCGAATTAAAAGGTAAGATTGTAATCTTAAAAGGCCATCGACATACTTCTGATCTTCTGTATCCATTTATATAAGAAAAACAATAACAAATAAACACATTATGCTTATCTAATCCCATTAAGATAAGTGTTATAAATAGTAGTAATAAAAATCCCCAGATTTTAAAGTAATATGTTTATTATATATTTTTAAATGGTCTATAGGTATATTCAATTACATTATTTTATTAACTGTTAGTTTAATTTTTGTATCAACTTTATTTGTCTCCAGAAACTATACAGGGCGATTCCTTGACTTATTCTAAGAACTATGTAAACGATCTAATTTTGTAGTTATTTCTTTATTTATTTATTTAATCGGACAGTAAATTTTATCCAATTTAAAAAATTGAAAAATACACCATTGTCCAAAAACTAGTCCATTTAGGATAATTTTTCTGTTAGAATAAGCCAAAGAATTCCGCTAAAATTTTTGCGCGCCTAAAGCTACACATAAATATCACTAGTTTACAGCCATTTTGCCCACCATATCTCATACTGATTTTCCCATGTATTTTGGCCCACTAAACACGAAAGTCACACTTAAATTTTTTTTCATGGAAGCGTTTTCGAGATATGAATTTTCGATTTTTTTTTTCAAATTTCGGAGTTTTTCGACGTTTTTGAGTATATATCGAGATCTAATTGGCCGATTTGGCCAAACAAGCATTTAAATTACAGGTAACTGAGCCTTCTACAATTTTCATTATATAGTTTTGAGATCGGCCCAGTAGTTCAGATGCTAGCGATTTTAATAAGTTGAAAAAGTCGCGTTTTTTGGCAAAAATCGATGTCGAAAATTCACATATCGTCCTGGGAAGAATAGAAATCGCAAAGATAAGTTTAGTTTAAATATTTTTGCATTAAGCTAATACCTTTACGAAAAAAACAAGCTGTTATTGATGAAAATCCATGGACAAATTGTGAAGTTATGTATTTTTCAATGGAAGACCAAAATTCAACTTTTTGACGATTTTCACTTTTTTTTTCCTTTTAGTGAATCAGTTGAAATTCAACATATTGCTAGTTACTAATTTTGTTATAATAGGTGAGATTCGGTAACATTCCAAAGTAATTCAGATAACTTTGATGATAAAAATACCGGGTTAGAAAACAATTGACAATCGGGAAATTTTGATGTAAAATTTGAAATTTTAGATCATAACTCCGTGATCGTCAATTATTTTGTTATTATGTTAGTACGGTGGCATCTCGCCCCTGTAAAACCTAATTAGTTGAACATAGGATATAAACAAGGAGATATTATTGTATCGAGTCATTGTAACCCGGTATTTTTATCATCATTTTATTTAGTTCATAAAAAAATTTGTGAAATGAGTTCTAAAAGAAGTCGAGAGTTCGAGTATGTATTTGTGTAAACAACCCAAACGATTTCTGCAATGTGTGAGGTGAATTTATTGTCCAAAAAAATGTACGCAAATTTACTGATGCGCTACAACAAAGTTATCTGAATTACTTTGGAATGTTACCGAATTTCACCTACTATAACAAAATGGTAACTATCAATATGTTGAATTTCAACTGATTCAATAAAACGAAGAAAAAACGTGAAAATCGTCAAAAAGCTGAATCTTGGTCTTCCACTGAAAAATACATAACTTCGCCATTTGTCCATGGATATTTATCAATAGTAGCTTCTTTTTTTCGTAAAAGTGTCAGCTTCACGTAAAAAAATTTAAGATAAACTTATCTTTGCGATTTCTATCCTTCCCAGGACGATATGTGAATTTTCGACATCGATTTTTACCAAAAAACCAGACTTTTTCAACTTATTAAAATCGCTAGCATCTGAACTACTGGGCCGATCTCAAAACTATATAATGAAAATTGTTGAAGGCTCAGTTACCTGTAATTTGAGTGCTTGTTTGGCCAAATCGGCCAATTATATCTCGATATATACTCAAAAACGTCGAAAGAACTCAGAAAATTGAAAAAAAAAATTCAAAAATTCATATCTCGAAAACGCTTCCATGAAAAAAATTTTAATTGTGATTTTCGTGCTTAGTGGGCCAAAATACATGCGAAAATCAGAGTGAGATATGGTGGGCATAAATTTTTTTCGATTTTGTAAACTAGTGTATTTATTTCAGGATTTTTAAAGGCTAAGTTAGCCTTTGCAACTGAAAAATATGACGAAGTGATACCGGCATGCACAGAAGAATTAAATTTAAGCGAGTCAGAGTCGAATTACAATATAGAGGCTTTGTCCCTTCGTGCATCCTTTTATTTCCTAACTGGTCAATTTAAGGAAGCCGTGCAAGATTTGACTGTAATTATAGAAACTAAAGATGTTGATTTGAAGATTAGGGTCAACGCGTTGATTAAGCGTTCGTCGATTTATATGCAAACTGACCGAATTACAGAATGTATGCAAGATTTTGATAAAGCTGCCGAAATTGGTCCTGATATTTCTGGTGAGTGTAACTTTCAAAATTAAGATAAAATTTATGTTTTAATTATATTTACTTGTTTAGATGTTTTCCATCACCGTGGGCAGGTTAAATTACTAATGGACAAAACCGAGGAAGCCCAAAGCGATTTCAAGAAATCCGTCGATTTAAATCCGAACTTTTCTATTGCTTTTGTACAAAAGTGCTACTCAGATTACCGACAGGCTATGCAGTTACAGGATGTGGGTTTACTAATGAAGAGCATGGAAGATTTCCAAAAAGCAATCGACAAATTCCCTAACTGTTCAGAAACCTACGTGCTATTTGCTCAAGTTAAAACAGAAAAACAAGAATACCAGGAAGCCGAACAGCTCTACCAAAAAGCACTGAAAATTGATCCAAAGAATGCATCAATTTACGTCCACAGGGGGTTGTTGTTGCTTCAGTGGAAAGGGGAGATTGAAAACGCCGTGGAATTGATGAAGGAAGGAATTCGTATTGACGACAAATGTGAATTTGCGTACGAAACTCTTGGAACTGTTGAAGTTCAAAGGTAACAATTTATGATTGATTTCGTTTAGTTTCTAATTATCATTTTTTTAGGGGAAATTTGATTATAGCTATAGATTTGTTCAACAAAGCTATTGCGTTGGCAAGGTCGGAGATGGAAATGGTACATTTGTTTTCTCTTAGAGATGCTGCATCGTCACAGTTGAAAATTGCGACAAATTTAGGGATTGGACCTACGTTTTTAAAGGGGGCTTCATAAAGAACTTAGTGTTCTACTGTAGGCTGTAAAAATTACTGTGACTTTATTTTGTTGTATATACCATTCCAAATTATATCCCTAAACAAGTTCAGATTTTTTTGTAATGGTTACTCTAAAAATGAAAGATTCCTTTAGATTAGATTACTAAATTAACTTTTATATACAAAAAAAGCTAGTTAAATACATTTTGTTGTCTTTATTGAGGTTATCTTTCAACCAGCTGAATGTGGACGAAGTAAAAAATGATCACATTTGAATATGAATCTGTAAGTATTCTTAAAACTTTATTATGTACTTATAGTGACAGGGTTAATTATTTATCTCGTTCAATAGTCATCACGCTTCAGTTAGTCAGAAGGAAACACTGTTCTCTACTTTTTTCCACTAATCTAAATGAAATTTTTGATATATGGGAATGAAAACAGCAAAATCTTGAAAGAGAGTACAGGACTTTAATTTAAATATTGAAAATGTAAATAATAATCAAAGTTGTAAATACTTATTATAAAAAGTCATAGGTATTTTTAATAGAGTGTCTTAATACTAATAATAAATTATTATACTTAAAGGAAAGGTGATAAAAAACATTTCAAAGTTACCAAAAGTCTGTAATATTATTTTTTTCGTATTTTCAAAAAGTCTTCCAGTATTTAATAAACAAATTAACTACAAATGAATAATAGTATGTATATTTATAATAACAAATAAATAAAGTAAACTCTACAAAAATACCAAACGTGCAGCTTGTACAGGGTGTCCCATTTTCGACACTTTTAGGGGGTATTGGCGTTATTATCAAAGATAGAGTGTTGCGGTTTTCACGTTCCTGTCCTACTTTTTTACGAAACGAAAGATTCAGGGGTCAATTTTGTCATGGCTCTCTCAGTTTTTAATCTACAGAGTGATTCTCAAAATCTTTGTTTTTTAGACACCCCTCGTATTTCCGTTATGCGTCTACTTATCAAAAAGGTGAAAACTGATCTTGATAGAGTTTTTTACGTAGAATTCAGTGGCGTAGGCAGTTTTTGTATAAAAGGTTTAGTTTTAGAGATATTGCAGTAACTTATGTTTTTTTAAATGGGACACCCTATATATTATCTTTTATATTGATTAAGCAAAATTTGGGCTTTCCAAAAATATATAATACTTAATATTTATTTTGAAAAACAAGCTCAAAATTCGCTATTTTTAATAATTTTCTTTATTTATAACAGTAGGCCATGCCTAATATTTTAGAACAAATGCAAAATTTTCACAATGCGTCATTATTCTAAAGCTAAACACTTCAAAAGATAATTTTAATGCATTGTATAAAACATACCAACAATATAATACTTCTCATAATTATCATAAAGGGCCATTGTAATAAAAAATTAAAAGTAAAATAAAACACCTACGTAACAAAAATATTTCATCAGTAATGGAAATCTGTCAAATTTTGCATTTGTTTCTAATAAACTAGCCATGGCCTACTGTTATAAATAAAGAACATTATTAAAAATATCAAATTTTGAGCTTGTTTTTCAAAATAAATATTAAGTATTATATATTTTTGGAAAGGCCAAATTTTGCTTAATCAATATAAAAAATAATATATAGGGTGTCCCATTAAAAAAACATAAGTTTGGGCAATATCTCTAAAACTAAAGCTTTTACATAAAAAGTGCCTACGCCACTGAAATCTACGTAAAAAACTCTATCAAGATCAGTTTTCACCTTTTTGATAAGTAGACGCATAACGGAAATACGAGGGGTGTCTAAAAAACAAAGATTTAAAGAATCACTCTGTAAATTAAAAACTAAAAGAGCCATGACAAATTTGACCCCGGAATCTTTCGTTTCGTAAAAAAGTAGGGCAGGAAGGTGAAAACCGCAACACTCTATCTTTGATAATAACGCCAATACCCCCTAAGTGTCGAAAATGGGACACCCTGTACATTAAATTGCGAAAAGAATATTTTAAAATAAAAGAAAATTATAACTTTATGAATATTGTCAAATATTAACGAGAAGTTGTTTATAAAAAATTATTGAATCAAGTTAAAAATTCGGGGTGTTTACGTCATTTTTCTTCAAAGTCTCCTCTCAAAACGTATTTTTCCCATCGCTTAACAAGTTTTTTGATCCCGTTGTGGTAAACAGACAGTGAACGGGACAGTCACTTGCACACAAACGTCTCAACGCTTGTGTTGTCGGAAGAACGCTGCTTTCCCTATGCCTCTTTCATCGGTCTAAACAAATGAAAATAGCAGGGACTCAAATCAGAAGTGTCCTCATCTGTTCTTCTGTTCTTCCGTAAGAACAAGCGGACTGTAAGGAACCCCAACATGACCCCGATGATTTTTTGCACACTGCCGAAACTGGTATTGAGTTGGGCAACAATTTCATTGATTTTTATGCGTCTGTCGGACTTCAAGAGCTTCCGAACAGCGCTAACGTTGGCATCCACCAAAGTAACTTGGGGAGTCGATTGTTGGCCGCGTTTTCGCCCCATAGAAAAACTTATGGCAAAAAACACTCGGGGCTGCGACAGAGTTTTTTCCCTGAACTATCTGCAATCTCTGCAGAATTTCCTATGTTAAATTATTTATTAAATATCATGAATAATTTATTACGACGATTCTACCTGAAGCCTGTCGTACAGGAGGTAAACTCAACAATTTTGGAAATATTTTTTGTAAAAGGATAAAAATAAAACTATAATTGATTCGGAATTTCTCACATCATAATTTTTAATCCTTAACAACTTCTCCAAGTAAAAGTTTTTTGTGCCCCTTTTTTTTGTTATTCACACTACATTGTAGTTAATTCGAGGACACACTATAGTCCAGTCAATCTGTCGGGAAAAAGGGTCGTTTTTGGAAAAAATTACCCGGTAAACTTTCTCTTCATAAATCATTAGGGGGTCATGTGGAAAGCTTAAACTCAAAAACTCGGGAAAATCCTAGGACCCATTTTTTGGGAAATCCAAGAAGTGTTTGGATTTGATTTACGCGAGAACGGTGATTTGCAGAACAAAATTTTGTTAATAAATATTGTAGAGGGCAATATTTTCTACAATTGATCTCTAAGGATCAATGCGCTAAGACGAAAAATGCCAAAAGTAGAGGGCGCCAAAGTACACAAAAATGAGTTTTTTCACTTTTTTACATCGAAAAAATTTTTTTACGTACAACTGTAAATATAAATGTTGACAAGCGAAGAAAAACACACAATTTTTATATAAACGTTTTTTCTCTACGATCCACCCTTTCGTAAATACAGCATGCAGAGTTTAAATGTTAATCGTGTTTGCCTACTATTTTTACGATGTATTTTTATTACTTTGAAAATAAAATGTTATAAATTTACATCTAATCCTTTTTGCGTTGTTTTCAGATAAGTATAACAAAAAATATCGTTCATTACACGTCCATAAATGGATTTTCCATACTTGCATGACTTCGTGTTCGGCTTCGCCTCTCACAAGAATTTGTCACGCGCGCACGGAAAAATCCCTATTTCCAGACTCCTAATGAAATATACTATTGTCTAACGACAACAACAAATATATTTTAATCAATTTTCTTCAAACATCAGACCTCTAGGCTCCAGGCAGTTGGCTTTGAGATTCAGCAGGCATAGTCGAGACAGCTTTCCAAAGATTGCTGAGTATGACTCTACTACAATAATTGACGAAATCATTTACCTTTTAGTATTGTTTGCCACTCTGGGAAGTGCAGAACGTACAACGTACTTGAAAAAACCGAGCCATGGAAACACTCCCGAGTGAATCTACTACTTTCCACAATCTTTAAAGAACGACACTTTGAAATTTCACGTGCTTTTCCTTCATACCTTCAATGGTGTCTGTATCGAAATACACTACTCGAAAGTCTGCATGCTGTATCTCCGAAACGGTGGATCGTAGAGAATAAACGTTTATGTAAAAATTGTGTGCTTTTCTTCGCTTGTCAACATTTATATATACAGTTGTGCGTAAAAAAAATTTTTTCGATGTAAAAAAGTGAAAAAACTCATTTCTGGATACTTTGGCGCCCTCTACTTTTGGAATTTTTCGTCGTAGCGCATCAATTTTTAAAGATAAATTGTAGAAAATATTACCGTCTACAATATTTATTAACAAAATTTTCTTTTGCAACTCATCGTTCTCGCGTAAAATCAAATCCAAACACTTCTTGGATTTCCCAAAAAATGGGTCCGAGGATTTTCCCGAGTTTTTGAATTTAAGCTTTCCACATGACCCCCTAACGATTAATGAAGAGAAAGTTTACCGGGTAATTTTTTCAACCAATTTCGACAGATTGACTGGACTACTACTTATACAAATTCTTGAATAAATTCTGCATTGTCTTGTATAATTTTTTCATCCCCAACCCGGGTTAGTGTTCGAGCAATCATCTCTTGAATGTTGAAAATTGTGGATTGAAAAAGTAAAACACTGTTGAATAAAAAGAAGCCAGTCTGATAAACTATTTGATTATCAAAAAAAGTTATACATAAAATTTGTAGCTGAGATGATTTGTGATCGAAAATATCTTGTAATTTTTTTGACAGTGTTATTTGTTGAATACCTTTTTAAATATTGACAATATCAAAAAAATGTTAAAAGGAAAGTTGTAGGAAATATTTTTCTCTACTACTTTGTGTTGATGCTTTTTTTTTGGAAATCTAATAGGAAAGAAGTTATTTAATAAAAAAAAAATCAACTTTAGTTGAGGGCTGGTGAAGGAACGGCGGGGTTTACGAATACAAAAACTCAGTTTTTAACTTATAGTGTGACCCTCTACAAGATTCTGCAAAAATTGGCTGTAGGGTAAAACAAGTCTATTTCAAGTCCCTGTTTACTGTACTAAATAAAAGAAACCCGAATTGGAGATAAAAAATTATACAGGACAACGCACAATATATTCAAGAATCATAGGTACCTAAAAATATTTAAAATATTTCGTGTCTATCATGGGATACCCTGTATAAATTTTCACACAATCGAAATTTAGGTTTTCCCACCGATTTTATCAGATAAATAAATATTTAGTCTTTAGTTTTATGGAAAAATTGGTTTATTTTTTCAGAACTGATAACAAATTATAATACTCTAAGAAATCGTAATTTTATGTTTCTAAATATCTAAGAGAACTTTCGTAGAAAGATGTACCTATTCTTAAAAATTTATATCAAAATTATATTCTAACACAAATTTTTTTATTTTAAAATTACCTAGTTAATAATTTTAAACTAACTTACCGTATACAACATTGATATACTCGTAATCTAAAAATATGTAAACAGGAAACAGGGTGTTTATTTAAATTAAGATGAGCCACCGAAACACTCTCTATCCTATAAAGCAGCTTTAGATTCTTCGTCAAACTCGGAAATTTATTATGATCAACTCTTTAAATATTTTAAATCCAACCATGAAAGTGACAGTGGAAAGCTAAAAGTTTATTTAGAATTGCACCCAAATATATCAATTTAGATAGAGATAGGACACTAAAATGTATTTATATTACCTATGCGAAATTGTTGAATTATACCTTATCAGAAAAGCTTCTAAATAAAATTACATCATTCTTCCCTTTTATCTATTGATAGACATGTTATTTTTGAAATAATGTTTTTCAGCTGAGAAGTATTTAGCCCACAATATTTTTATAAGGAAACTTATTTCTGTAATACTATGGTATTGTTTAAACAAGATATCCTATCTTCTTTGAGAGTGCAGATTATCTTTGGAATTGTTTGCTTAGAATTTTATGATATTTGTTTAAAACTTTCTTTTCTATTGGAGAACTATCAATTTTAGAATTTATATAGGTAAGTAAATCACATAGTATTAAATAAATGTAACCTTCCTAAAATCTGAAGAAAACATATGATGTCTAGCTTATTGTTTTTTGTTAAGATACTAATATTTTTTCACATCTAGGAAATTCTTTTAAAAAATTGGAATATTTCGTAAACTAATAATTTTAAATAAATAGAATAGAATTTATCGAAGAATCCACTAATTTTAAAATAACAAAGTTGCACCCAGCAAAAATCGAACTTTCTATAATTGAAAATATTTTAAAGTTATGCATATTTAGTCTTGAAAACTTTTCACTAAGAAGAATAATAAAAAAGATAAAATCAGCTTAAATTTACCAAAATTTATTCGAATTTTATATAACAAATAGTTAAGTACATTTTTTTTATAAATCCACATCCTACTTACATAACAAACCATAATATTGAGCACGTCCAAGTAAAATGATGACTTGAGTTCAAAAAGAAGTAGGAGGAGTTGAATCTCACTATCTAAAATTTAGTAAAGAGACCACTTCTCCACTTATTCTAAAAACTCATTTAATTTCATCAACTTCAGATGATGGCAAGGTGATTTTCTTATGGTTAGCAGATATTCCAAGCAATCTTCGCATGAAAGAGTTAGATCTGGCATAAATATGAAATGCAAAGACCCACATCTTCCACCTAAAGACTACATAGATACAGACATCTTTTGGTTGCCTGTAATCGGAAAGATGGATAATAATTAATTCAGACTGAAAATTTTGATAGATTCAATTCTAGCAGTCATGTAATTTTTAATACTCAAATAAAAAATTAATTTTTCTAACTGAAAACTTGATTGACACAAAGCCAAAAATTCTCATAATTTATTTTGGAAATTGTTCAAAATCGTTAATTATAAACGTAAACAAAACTTAATATTTACCCCAAAAAACATGTACGAATTCTTAGTCGACCACTCTGCACTTTGTCACAATCTGTTATATATTTTTAACTATTTGTTCCAACAATTTGTATATTTATACCCTACCCATGTTGATTGAATTATATCTATAACCAATTGTATCGATTTCGTTTTCCACGTAATCACCTTTAAAGTCGCTAAAACTTACCAAAATCAAATACATATAGGTACATATCATGTAATGTTTATTCTCCAACCTGAATTATTTACTTAAAATATAAATCAACAATTCAATTTCATGAAATGTTATATATCTGTATTTTATTACGAAATTTGTATGATTTTGTTTGGTTTACAAGTGGTTATCAAGTAATCAGGTGTTTTTTTACAAATATTTATACCAATTTCAAAATATAATTATATTTTTGTAAATATGTACCTACTTATTTTAGACATTTTTCTGAAGCTTAGGATTTTATAATATTTATTAGTAAAATCCAGGAAAATTAAAAAATATTCTGCACTCATGGGAAAATCCGAATTTAAATCAATGGGACATAATAGCATATTTATCAGAAGAAACAATAAATTTGAAAAAATACAGTTTAGCCAAAGGATGACTGGTTTTTAGTAAGTAATGAAATAAATAAATAACTGACAATTTAATGTTTCGTTTTAAAAACTATTTAGTAATCCCGACATTTACATTTACAAAGTTGAGCCACTAGAAGCGATTTTTGGGTCTTTTTATATTTCACGGTTTGTTGACTTTACGTTTCAGTGGTCTTCAAGACCACCTGATTTAAGAGCTTCTAATTTCTTTTTGTGGGGATACCCGTAAGTGTGTACAAGAATTAGAACATTCATTAATTGTTGTAGAGATTATTTAAAAGACGTTATTTTTGAAAATAATTGAAAACAGCTAAATTGCATTTTCAATCTACAAAAGGATATTAAATGTTGAGTATAAAATTGTGATTGTTTATTAATCATATTTCATTATCTATTAACTAAAGATTAGCCACATCTATTGGCTAGCCTTATTTACTTTTGTACTGACGAATGTGACGAATTTAGAATAAATTTTGAAGCATAATTTTTAGATGACAACATAAACTGCTGGCCAATTGAAACGTACCAAGCAAATTTTGAGGTTGAATTTTAAAGTCAAATATTTTGAAAAATAGAAAAGATATCAACATGCGGTTTTCAGGATTTTAGAGATAATTTAATTGAGAAAACGATAGTGTTACCCGATTTTTTTACTTTGAAGTACATTACTATCTACAGGGTATGAAAGAAAGTCTTCTTTTTTTGTCAAATTTTATAACTACCAAGATTCCACAAAATTTTTTTTAGATTTTTTTAGTCCTTACTTAATGGGAAAACAACCTGTTTCTCAAAATTTTGATATTCCTGTTATTTTATAAGATACCGAATTTTTGCTGAAAATTTGATTTTTTCTTTGTTTTTTGTCGTTCGGCCTTATTGTGTTTTGTAAGAACCAATCTCTGTAGTTGATTATGATAACTTATGAATGGCTTTCTTATAAAAAGTACACTTTTTGTACTTTTATTTATTTATTGGTAACCAGTGGCTTATCAAAAATCGGTACACGTTCGCTAATTGGTAAATTTTTTTAATTCATTTTTTGAGGCTATTTTCTTAATGGAATAGAATGGAATTTAGTTAGTTTATGTTCACCATTGGTTTAGTGACTTATATCTTCGAAACGGGTTTTTCACTTTTTCAAAAATTTGCTCATATTCGTGTATACCGTGTGGCTACGAAATCGTTTTACAACCCCCACCATTTTGTTACATTACTGTATTAATTTGAAATTTGGCATGGTTGAAAGGAATAATCATTTTGACGTTTAAAACAATCTGATGACACTTCCGGTTTCACCGTAAGGGCCACCTACTAACTTTCAAAATTTTTTAAAACAACCCAGTATATTTTTTTCCGTAAGTATTAGATTCTACTTAAAATTACCTTTTTATCGACATATCACATGATGACATTTGCTTTCAAAATGGCAGCATAATTATTATTGCAAAAACCTCTTCCACAATATTAAATTTAATAAAAAATTCGGTATCTTATAAAATAAGAGGGATATAAAAATTTTGAGAAATTGGGTTTTTCCTCATTAACCAGGGACTAAAAAAATGGACATCAAAAAAATATAAAAAAAAATTTGAGGAATCTCGGTAGGTATAAAGTTTGAGAAAAAAAAGACGACTTTCTTTCATACCCTATAGATAGTAACGTACTTCAAACTAAAAAAATCGGGTCACACTATTGTTTTCGCAATTAAATTATCTCTTGAATCCTGAAAACCTCATGTTGATATCTTTTCTCCTTTTCAAAATATTTGACTTTAAATTCAACCTAAAAATTCGCTTGGTACGTTTCAATTGGCCAGCAGTTTAGAAAAAATAACCCATAGGATGACAAATATTGTACAGAATTTCTGCTATGACATTTGATATATTCCTCATATCAGTCAGTTCCGTCAGTTTTAAAAATTGAAAAAAAAGGACCAATAAACATGGATCCTTTCCGATATATGGGCGTGGAAGGGCCATAAAAAGTAGCATTTTTGTAGTTTCCTAAATTAATTCACAATAATTGGTGAAATGTTAGAGTAAATCTTGGTCAATAATTTGGCATTTCTGGAACAAAATATAAAATCTGCACGTGGAATTTTTGAAAAATTAATAAAAGCCAAAGATATTTTCCAAAAAAGTACATTTATTGAGTATCTGAAGGATGTACAATTATTTTTTGAGAAAGCAGGACAATTTTAATTTTCTATGAACCTCCAAACGTTTTTATATGCATTTCTTTAACACCTTATGGGGAAACTAATATCTTCTACAATAATTGTCATATTGTTGTGAAAAATTTAAACGGTCAGCATAATATTGAGGTTTTGATCAGCTCTAGAAAATTTTCTGCCGCCCATTCATTTTCCTTCAGGCCTCCTGCTTCCTTTGCTCCTCTATGTCCTGATTCCAGCTTCTCAGAGGTATGCCACGTCTCTTCTCTCACTCCCAAATCTTTCTTGGCAAACCATCGTCTGGCATGCGTTATATGAGATCAAACCATATGAGTTGTTTTGTCTCTATCGTATCTAATATAGAGCCCTATACTTGTATTATTTCCCGGATAGTTTCGTTCTGGACATGTTCAAGTCTGGAAATCCCACAGGACCGTCTCCAAAGATCCATCAGGAAGCTGAGCCGGGTTCTATTTCTCTTACTAATTTATTTCCCACACCTCACATTCTACTATTGTCTTGTAGATAGTTTCTTGTTCATTTTAGTTACTGATGTCTTATTCTACAGTACTAAATTTAGTTGTTTAATTACTCTTCTATCTTGGGAAAATTTGTTGTTTACCCCTTCGTCGCTCTTTCCGAAATTAGAGAGTGTTACGCCAAGATATTTATAACTACTCACAGATTTCTACAGTCCTACCTATCGGAAAGAACTCAACAAGCTAAGTGGAAGAATGAAATATCATCAAAACTAAACGTTGAGTATGGAGTGCCCCAGGGCTCAGTGTTGGGGCCAGTTTTGTTTATAATCTTTGTTCATGACCTCAGGATACAAAACAGTTTCTACACCTGTCTATATTGCGATGACACATCTATACCTGTGAGTGGTGGAACAAGAATCGAGGTTGAAGAAAAAAAGAACTCAGCCCTTCACGAAACTCAAACTTGGTTTAAATCCAATAAATTAAAACTAAATCCACAAAAAACGCAAGAACTTACCTTTTCAAACAGAGGTGCATTAAATAGCGTCAAATTTCTTGGAGATCATGTGGATTCGAGACTTAGTTGGACATTACACGTTGACCATGCCTGCAAAGAGGTTTCTAAGGCCCTTTTTCTATTACGAAGAATAAAGAAAATTGGTACTTACCAAATGCTAAAAACTGCATATTACGCAAACGTCCATAGTCTGCTATCCTATGGTATTCTTCTGTGGGGGCAAACTTCGGAATCTTCGCGGGTTTTCACCATGCAGAAGAGAGCCATCAGAATTCTGTGTAACATGAATCAGCGTGAATCCTGTAAAGCAAAGTTTAAGGAGGAAAACATACTTACCGTTCCTTCACTTTACATTCTGGAAGCATTAAAGTACATACAAGCAAACAGAAGCGATTTACGCTTTAATGGAGACACACATTCCTATAATACCAGGAATAAAAATGACCTGGCAACACCGCTACATTTTAAAAAGTCAGCACAACAATTTGTCGATTTTTGGGGTGCAAAGCTTTTTAATAAACTGCCCACAAATATTAGAGACTTGCCAACAAAGGAATTTACCAAGAATATGAAGGACCTGTTAATTAAAGGAGCGTTCTACTCTACACAAGAATTTCTTAACTGTGATATGGTTGTCCTTCTTGATGTTTAATGTTTTTATTTTAAATGTAATATTATTTGTCTTATATGTTTATACAATGTTTCCTGTTATATTGACAATCCATGTATTTATTAATGGAAATAAATTTACTTTACTTTACTTTACTTTTACAGCGCTCTATGGTTTCATTTTCTAGTGTAAGATCTCTTTGTAGCCTCTTCCGCGACAAGGTGTTTTGTTGATGTTTACATCAAGGCCCAATTTTTAATTTTTTCTTTCACCTTTCTACATATAGGAGGATTCATCTTCATCAGATGCTGTGAGCACTTGATCGTCTGCGAATAACAAGTCTTTGGTCTCCTATTTCTATGGCCATGCTGCTGCATTTCCTTTTCCAGAAAGCTAAGGCGAATGCCAGATACATTTTGTAGAGAGTAGGAACCAAGGAGCAGCCTTGTATTAGATCTTTGGATACATTAATTTCCTGGATTTATTTTTTATTTTACTTGTGCAGTTTTTATATCTGCAGATTTTAACGGCCTGTATGTTTACACATCTTTAACGACCTGAGTTTTCATTGTTAATTTCTGTGTACAAATAGCTACAAAAGATTAAAAAAATCTTTAATCTCTTTATTTTAACATGTCGTCAGGTAGGTACCTACATCTACAGAGATTTTCTAAAATGTATTTGCATATAAAAAGTTTTCCTCGCCTATCATTATTTCAAACTTTATTATCTCGCAAATCATTTAAATATTTTCCGAAATGTAGGTACTATTTATTCATACAATTTTCCTGTTCTCAAGGCTGACATATTTAATCACGTACTTATACGAAGAAATTGGAATTATTGTAAAAAAAAAACATTTGGCTCATTGTGGAATTAAATTCCAATGTACCTTAGTCCGGATTAGACAATTGTAAATATAGGTAGGTATAGGATAAATTGATATCTTACACTAATATTACGCAATAATTTCTTTAATTGACTAAAAGGTTTGATGTATACTTTTCGTTCGTATCTTTTTTATTTCTTAAACACACTTTAATTATCGGTTTTGTCAACAAATGTCTACGTAACAATTTATTTTAGATAAATACTGTTCCAGAAACCACATTAAACAAACAATTCTGATTGTTCAGAGATAAATTTTCGTGTGAAAAAAACTACTAAGTATGCTTTAAAGATCTTAAAAAATTATTAGTTTATAATTTTTGGAACTAACTGAAAACTCTTACATGGTATTAAAATTCGATGCTAAGTTAAAACGTATAAATAATAATAATATAAATATTTACTTAAATTTTTTATGTGAAAATACATAGGAATTTTGATAAGCACTCGATATTGAATTTCTTATAATACATGATGATGAAAAACTTAAGTTTTCATTAATTTGCAACTATTTTTTATTTAAATAGGTACCTATTTAAAGCAATGAAAAATAAACCGCTTCTAACTAATATATTGCAGATCTCGAATGAAGAGGGAAATACAATACCTAAGTAGGTACTTCATAAAATCTGATTACGGAAACTCAAACCAAATGTACAATCTTTTTTTAATACATATTGCCTCTTTTCTCAAATTCATTCACATCTGTGGCCCCTTATAAATATAAAAGGGAAATACCTACCTGTTTCCTGTTTTAATAAAATTCATTCTTCAGTATTTTTGCTACAAGAAGTTGACCTAAAATTTAACGATTACTTTCTTTGATAAAAAGTGCGTATTTTGGAAGAACTAAATTAGTTGAAGGTAAAGAGGAGATTCACATTAAGAATTTTTTAAGTGTTTTTTTCATTTCCTCAACATTCAGTATTCAGTAGATATGCCCCTTTGTTATGAAGGCCTCGAATTTTTTTATTAAAATATTATCTTCCTTCAGCTTAGTGACAACAATGTTATACAGGGTGTCCCAAAATTAGCCTGGCAAAATGTACCAGCTGATTCGACGTTCAAAAATAATACAAAAAGTTTTAAAAATATAGGATGAAAAATGCTTCCTAGGGGAGCTACAGCCCCCCGAAAGGGGGGCCCCAAAGAGGGGTTTTCTGTAATATCTCTGCAAGTATTTGAGGTAGATTCATGAAATTTGGTGAGTTTGAAGCTTTTATAATTTGCCACATATTACTTTTTCCAATTTTCAGAAATTTTGCCAGGGGCGTCACATACAGGGTGGGTGCTGAGTAAATTATGGCCCATATTTTTTGTGTGGATAATTTAAAAAAAATTTATATCAAATTATGAAACTTGGTTTATTTTTAGACAAAAAAGGTCGTCTCAGTCGATCTTTGAATCTTGAACCGTTTTCGAGTAAAATCGTTTTGAAGAAGTCACGTTCATAAAAACTACACATAAAAATAATCACAAAATTGAAAAAAAAATTATTATGGAATTTTGTTTTTATTATTAATACTTGACGAAGAAATGCTAAACGAAGTAATAAATATCAATTGTCTACTTTTGATAAATTTTAGTTTTATGATTATTTTTATTAGTGTAGTTTTCATGGACGTGATTTTTTCAAAACGATTTTACTCGAAAACGGTTCAAGATACAAAGATTTGCTGAGACTATCTTTTTTGTGTAGAAATAAACCAAGTTTCAAAATTTGATATAAAAAATTTAATAATTATCCCCACAAAAAATATGAGGCATAATATACCCAACACCAACCCTGTATGTGACGTCCCTGGCAAAATTTCTGAAAATTGGAAAATGAAATATGTGGCAAATTATAAAAGCTTTAAACTCACCAAATTTCATGAATCTACCTCAAACAGTTGCAAAGATATTACAGAAAACTCCTCTTTGGGGTTCCCCTTTCGGGGGCTGTATCCTCCTTAGGAAGCATTTTTCAACCTATATTTATTGAAACTTTTTTCATTATTTTTGAACGGAGAATCAGCTGGTACATTTTGGGATGCTAATTTTGGGACACCCTGTATATTATAAAAATTATCGAAGGAATAAAAATTCATTCAGTATTTTTGCAAAAAGAAGTTGACCTGAAACTTTACGATAACTTTCTTTGATAAAAAAATTCTCTTCACAATATCAAGGTAATTTTGAGCTTTGATAGATTAAGAAGTCGACTAACTCTAGATTTAATAAAATATAAAGTGGGAAAGTTATCACCAATTTCGCTGCTTTGCCAGAAATATTTTTGAAAGGAAGTGTCTAGAGATCCTTTAGACTACTTTAGAGGTTCTTTAGTGCAGCATACTATAGAACCGTTAGCGGCACTGGTGTATTCTATAAACAGGACCTTTTGAGCTTGTTTAGCCCAAGTCTCTGAAGAAGCTTTGGGGTTTTATAACACTTTGTATGTATTATACTTTAGATTTAATTAATAACTCTTCAAATATTTATTTTGTCGAATTAAGAGCCCCAAAATTATTTTGAATAATTTATTTAGCTGCAACAATAAAATAATAAATAGGTAACACAAAACTTTTAAAACACTAACAAAAACTAGATTCTTATTGTTAGTTAGACAAGAAAACTTAAAATACAAAAAAGGATTAAATTATATTATTTACGTAAAAAACTTTTAAAATTCTAACTAGAGTATTACTTAGATAAGTCTTTTATTTTTCTTTGGCTTTCTTCTGTCCAATTATTGCTTTTGGTCTTCCTTTTCTTTAATTTTTTTTGGGGGAACACAATTTAATAACATCTGGTATAACATTGAATAAATCCATATGCACTTTTAGTCAAACCAACCTGAACACACACATACTAGGTATTGCAGAAAAACACCTTTTAATTGTCTAATTTTTTATTAAATATCGAATCTTACAACAAATTAAAGAAAAAAACTAAACTAATAATTGTAATCTACTTTTTCAAATCATCTTCACTGGAACTTGTCGTTGCCGCACTTTTATTTACTTTAGGTGGAACCGTATAATTAAAAGGCTTTCCAGACTTGTCATAAATGCCCTTAATCCTAAGAACAGCTGTCCTGTTAATACTATCTACTTTAACATGTTTCAACGCAGTTTCAAAGGTACTCATGGCATCATCAAGTCTATTTTTGGAAACTAGTACATCTAACAAACAACTATAAGCATTACCAATAGCACCCTCTGTTACAGTACTACTTTTTAAATGGTCTATTAATTTTCGGGCTAGATTTTCATCCTGACTCTCTCTAGCTGTTTGGAGAACTCTTTGGAACATTATTCGTGGCGCATCTTTCAAGTACTCATTCCATAATTGGTTAGCCTTTGCGTCGTTTCCTACTATGAAACTGTGGGTCCATAATACGTTCAATGGGGCTATGACTCCTTTTTTCGCGTATTTTATGGCAACAGTCTCATCTGGAAAAGTAGAAAATATAAATTAGTTAACATAATTGTTAGATACAATTTGAAAGATGCTATAGCAGTTCAAAGATTGTTGTGTAATATTATAATATTATACCTAAACCTGGATGACGTTTTTTATTTTATTTGGGGCAATATTCTTTGGCAGTAACTAAACTGCTGGCCAAATGAAACGTACCAAGCGAATTTTTAGGTTGAATTTAAAGTAAAATATTTTGGAAAATAGAAAAGATATCAACATGCTGTTTTCAAGATTTCAGAGATAATTTAATTGAGAAAACGATAGTGTTACCCGATTTTTTTACTTTGAAGTACATTACTATCTACAGGGTATGAAAGAAAGTCTTCTTTTTTTTGTCTAATTTTATAACTACCGTGATTCCACAAAAAAAAAATTTATATTTTTTTTATGTAGATTTTTTTAGTCCTTACTTAATGGGAAAACAACCTGTTTCTCAAAATTTTGATATCCCTGTTATTTTATAAGATACGGAATTTTTGCTGAAAATTTGATTTTTTCTTTGGTTTTTGTCGTTCGGCCGTATTGTGTTTTGTAAGAACCAATCTCTGTAGTTGATTATAATACCTTATGAATGGTTTTCTTATAAAAAGTACACTTTTTGTACTTTCAGTAATTTATTGGTAACCACTGGCTTATCAAAAATCGGTACACGTTCGCTAATTGGTAAATATTTTAATTCATTTTTTGAGGCTATTTTCTTAATGGAATAGAATGGAATTTAGTTGGTTTATGTTCACCATTGGTTTAAGTGACTTATAACCTCGAAACGGGTTTTCCACTTTTTCAAAAATTTGCTCATATTCGTGTATACCGGGTGGCTACGAAATCGTTTTACAACCCCCACCATTTTGTTACATTTAACTGTATTAATTTGAAATTTGGCATGGTTTGATTATTGAAAGGAATAATCATTTTGACGTTTAAAACAATCTGATGACACGTCCGGTTTCACCGGAAGGGCCACCTACTAACTTTCAAATTTTTTTAAAACAACCCTGTATATTTTTTCCATAAGAATTAGATTCTACTTAAAATTACCTTTTTATCGACATGTCACATGATGACATGTGCTTTCAAAATGGCAGCATAATTATTATTGCAAAAACCTGTTCAACAATATTAAATTTAATAAAAAATTCGGTATCTTATAAAATAAGAGGGATATAAAAATTTTGAGAAATTGGTTTTTTCCTCATTAACCAGGGACTAAAAAAATCAACATCAAAAAAATATAAAAAAAATTTTGTGGAATTCCGGTAGGTATAAAGTTTGAGAAAAAAAAGACGACTTTCTTTCATACCCTGTAGATAGTAACGTACTTCAAAGTAAATAAATCAGGTCACACTATTGTTTTCGCAATTAAATTATCTCTTGAATCCTGAAAACCTCATGTTGATATCTTATCTCCTTTTCAAAATATTTGACTTTAAATTCAACCTAAAAATTCGCTTGGTACACTTCAGTTCACTGAAAATGCATACACTTACATTTTATTTGTGTAACTTGACTTTAATGTCACTGTCAGACAACAATCGTAATATCCGTTCAGTTCATATCCAAGATTTTCAAAAAGTGTTCATTCATTGTCTGCAAACATGGAAACATGTAAGGCAAATTTATGCTGCTAAAAAAATGCAAATTTCGCTCTCAAGACTTGTATGCTTTTTCAGTGAACAGAAGTGTACGTTTTAATTTATCCAGCAGTTTATATGCTATAAGGCACCACAATATTATTATATTAGGCCAGGCCAGGACGAAATCTGAATTTTTTAAGTATCAAATTTGATGAGAAACTGAAAGATTCACAATTTATTCAAACAATTTTTGTACTAGTACTAATGGAAAGCAAGATATTTACCAAAAAAAAGAACATTTTTAGCACAATTTTAGCAAAATGCGATCATTTCTTAGGGTCTTAGAATTTTTTTCTGCCTTGAAAATTAAATAATGTTTCTTACATTTATCAATAAGTTCCGGATGTCGTTCCAAAATCCCATTAGCTCCTCCCCGTGGAAACCGCTCACTTACATTGTTCACATCCTCCGCACTGGCAGCCTCATCAATATCCTTCTCTAGTTGCCTCAAATATTCCTCGCCTTTACCGGCAACTAAATTGGCATGACAAATTCGATTATCGAATGATACAAGTTTTTTCATTTCCTGCGATATTTTAGATCCAATAGTCTGAA